>VZRQ01006851.1:618043-659511 GCA_013397975.1 Machaerirhynchus nigripectus | reverse complement strand
GCCATTTCCGTCGCGCGCGGCGGGGCGCGGTGAGGCGGCGCTGAGGGCGCGGGAGCCGCGCTCCCCTCTCACCGCTGTTCGGGGACTCGCAGCAGTGCTAGGGCTGGAAGGGAGCTCTGGGGATCACCCGGTCCAACCCCCCTCCAAGGCAGGGTCACCCAGAGCAGGTGACACAGGAACGCGTCCAGGTGGGTTTGGAATATCTGCAGAGAGGGAGACTCCACGCCTTCCCTGGGCAGCTGTTCCAGTGCTCTGTCCCCCTCAGCTTAAAGTTCTATCTCATGTTGAGGTGGAATTTCGTGTTTTAGTTTTAGCTGTTGTTCCTGTCCTGTTGCTGGGCACCATTGAAAAGAATCTGGCACCATCCTCTTGGAACTTGTGTTTATATGCATTAATGAGAACCCCTCAGTCTTCTCCAGAATAAACAGGCCCAGCTCCCACAGTCTCTCCTCATGAGAGATGCTCCAGACCCCTTATCTTTGTGGCCTACACTGGACCTCTCCAGCGGTTCCTTGTCTTTCTTGTACTGAGGATAGAGAACTCCCGGTGTGCCTCGCTAGGGCCAAGTAGAGGAACAGGATCACGTCCCTCGACGTTTTGATTCAACCTCGGCTCTGTAAAGTTGTTGCTGACGGTCTCCGCCCCAGCCTGTTCCTGTCTAAAAGAGTGTTACAGTATCCCACAGCTTAACAGGAACCTTATTCTTCAACATAATCAGGAGGAACAGTAGCAGACTTGCCCCGTGTGGCTCCCTGCCAGGAAATAATTCATATTTCCATAATATAAGTTTAAAAATGTGATGAATACAGACACTTTTGCATAATATATTGACTTCACCAGCCATCAATCAGCCAATACATTTTCTCTAGTAATTCTGAACACCATGATATTAAAGCTACAGACTTAATTACGCAAGTAAAATATTTCATATTTGTTCTAGAAAGCTCAATCAGCACTAGAAGTCACAATCTAGAAATAACGACAACAAAAAAGGTTAATTAGACAACAATGACAAAAAAGAAAAAAAAAGTAGTAGTGCTTGGTTGAAGGTTGCAATTGATGTTCTTAAAGGGATCTTCCAACCTTGATGATTTTGTGATTCTAAAATACTTCAGATCTTGATCATGAAACCTGGTATTCCTGCACTGCACTCCTGTATTTCAGTGTTCTTTTCACTGGTAGTTTGTCCTAGAAACTGTAATGTATTGACTTAAAAATATAGTTACATGTAGTGAACTAATGCTATCAGCCAGCTACTTCCAGAAGACACGGAACCACTCGCATTACAAAACCTACACCTTCATCTTCAAGGCTCTGCAGACTTTGGGTGTCAGAGACAAAGGAAACGCATGTACAGAGCATTCAGCCATGTTCACTTGGCAAACTACCAGTAGGAAATAACATGTGAAACTCTTAGCAAAGATAAAACTTTTTTCCATAAACTAACCAGTTTATTAGAAGAAATAAAAGCAGACACCACTCCTTTAGCCTAACTGCTTTCTTAAACAGTTTCATCATTTGTCTTATTGAAAATCCTTTTAATAAAAATCTTCAGAAGAAAAACTAGACTGGAAATAGGCCAGGAAGGATAAAACAGAGCCAAACAACCAGACTTGACAGTAGCAAAGTGCAGAGGTTGTTCTGGAGAGCACCATACAAAGGTTAACTGCTGCAACTGCCATTTGCTCCACTCCAATCTATATTCAACCTTCAAATAATCGGGTAGGGTAGGCCAACTACCTTTTTTTTCCTGCAGAACCAGTTACCCAAATCTTTTAATTTCAGTAGTATAGTTTAGAGTGATATGGACAATAAAATCAGGATATGGAAGAGCCTGATGAGAATCACATACACCTTGGTTTAAATTTAGGAACTCTGAAGATATAGGCTATAATTCCTTTCAGCTTTCAGCTGAAAAGCAAATTTCAGCTTTCAATGGCAGAGCAGAGGGCCAAGAGATGAGGGTATTAATGCACTTGCAGGGTCATTGTGCAGGTTTCCTCTCAGGGTACAGAAAGACACATTGTATACCTTGTAACCCACTGTGTCTAAACAGCCACTTGGAAATTAAGTAACACATGATAGCTAGAAATTAGCTACTTGTGCAGGAAATAATACCAAAGAGATCCTAGCTGAGGAAACAGAAAGAGGACTGCCTGACATGATGGAGACAATCAACAGCCATTCTTAACAGCAGTTTCCCCACAATATTCCTGTCAAAATTCACTTTGATTCAACAATATATGGACTTCTTTCGTCCTCCTGGAGCTCTGATGCCCCAAGGAATATTGTCAATAGGGGAGTATGAAAGATCCCAAGAGTTGCATGTAGCATCTACAAGAGAATTACTGATTTTTCCTCTTCCTTTGCAGATTTTAAACTACAAAATCTACCCTGTTGGTGAGGTAACAGTAAATTCAAACCTAAGTTCCCTGTAAAAGATCCTTAACTGAACCTTACATACGCTACACACCAGCAAATTTCTTGCTCAAGATCTGGTTGTGCCATTGCCTCAAATAGGCCTAAAATCAGACTAATCTTGTAGAGTGAGGGTTACCAACTTCTCTGAGCATGTTGCACTTTTCCTCTTCTCCTCTGTCCATCCCTGCATCCTTTCCACAACCTGTCAGTCCTTCTCAAGGCAACAGCACACTCGATACTGTCAGCAGCCTTATGGTCAGAAGGTAAGACTAAAGCAGCTTGAGCCACCATTCTGGATCAAGTTTCCTGATTGTTCCTTGCTCACTGTGCTCTGGCTTTCTCTGCTGAGCAGTCCCAGAGCTCATGAACCAGATTCCTTTCAAATAAAGATGAAATGAAAGATTCAGTCTGAGAAAGCAGCTAATGCATCCCAGCTGCTAATGAGTATTCAGTCCAACAGGATGGACAAGGGCTAGTCTGGAGCAGAATTCAATCTCCCTTATAGTGCAGATGGGGAGTCTTCAGCACTTTCTCATGTGCTCTATAGACCTGCTCTACTGGAATCTCCTACCTGCTGATGTAGCCAAAGCTACAGAACCATTTTAGCAGCACAGCAGTATTTATTAGCTTGAGCTCTGTACCCAATGACCTGATTTGAGAGCAGTTGTTAAAATACTTGCTGCCCTAGGGAAGGGAATGACAATTTTTCCATCACCCCTGCTGTTTAAACACTGTTCTCTAGACAGATGTTGACATTTGGCTCAACCATCATCTCACTGACATGGAGTTATCCATGTCAGTTGAATGAGGTTAGGCAGGATAATTTTGTCTTCCCTAATCTGTGGTTTAGAAGAGGTGTATAAAGTAAATTCTTCAAATGAGGCCAAGCATAAATGAAATCATATTTTTGATGCCAAACTCCACAGTGCTTGGTATTGACCAAAGATACATTAAGAAAACCTGGTTGTGCACCCAATTTCAGCTGCAGAAAACAAATTTCAAAAAACTTCCTAAATATATTTGCATCAGGAAACAAAAAGCTTATTTCGGAGATATGGCTGTGTAATCTTTCTGGATGGCTGGTAGTTTTTACAAACACAGGAGAAAAATATCAAAATGGAAGTAGGTATCATGAAAACAATGGATTAATTTCTACACTAAATTTTTGCTTCTAACTGATTAATTTGCTCCCTGTTTTCTGTCTACAGTGTGATTAAGATTAAGTCAGCATTGCCAGGCTCTTACTGTTCTTCTCTGCATAAATCATTGGTAGTGGCAAAGTGAGATGACAGTCAACTAAAATAGAGTTCAGCCACTCTCCATTCCTTTGTCAATGTCTTGTTTCCTCTCACAGTTCTTTTAAATATAAACTGGCCAGATCACAGCTTTGCTTCTGCCTTTGTTGGCCCAGGCTGATTCCATTCTTTGGTTGGAGGGTAAGACCTGTGGTCAAGTCTCTGATTACAGTGAAGATGTGCTCTTGAATCTGCCCTGGAAGGATGGCTCCCTCACAAACTCTCTCCCAAGTGGACTGGCAACAGCAGTCTTAGCAAGTGCCTTCAACGGTGCTTTCTTGTTTCCCTCCTGTAAGAAAATAAGGGGGATGATCTGGATCAGTCCAGTGTTACTATAGCTCACAACTTCTTTTGTTTCCTCCATTGTTATCTGAATGGTAAAAAGACTTTAAGATAGACTTAGCTTGGACAATGTCATTGGGAGATCACTGCCCACAACTCCCCCTCTGTTCCCTGAATCCTTGTGCTGCATCACCGAGTGCTTATTGTGGTATTGTGTTGTTAAAACAGCAGCTCAAGCATTCACAGGATGAAATTCCACCTTGTGTCAGTGCCTCCACTTTGATCTACTGAAGAGGCATGTTATTTCTGCACTCTGACCAAGTGTGATGGACTGTAAAGCAATAGCTGAGGTCATGGTATACATTGCATACAACAGTCAACATTTCTTCCACATTCCTGGGACTTGCCTCTGAAACCATGTACAATGTGATTAAAACAAGGATGCGAATGTATGGACAAACAGTCTTGCTTCAGAACATACCATCACATCTCGTTAGCTTCAGTATTAACTACTAGACTAGACAGCTTATTAAATACATACACAGGATAACTGGATTTTTCCATCCCTTCCTCCATGTTTCAGCGTCAGGGCATTATGTGCAGCAGAAGCATGAAAGCTCAGCTATGACTGACATTTGCTGAGATACTGCAAAAATGCATTGCTGACATAAGTACATGCAACCCTGTTTACCACAGCAGGAGCTGCATGCACTCAGCACTGCTGGAATTCAGGCTGGTTAGCTACCATGGGGCTACGTGCCCAATTTTGCCTTAAAAACTGTTCTCAAAGGATTGCCAAATCCAAGTCTAGTAAGAGCTCATCACTACAAAATCCAAACAGCAGTGAGTAAAGAAAATGCGTGGAGGTGTGGGAGGAGACCAACAGGCTGTGCAACTGCAGTTTGAGCACTGCATGGATTCCAAACTGAACTGGAATTGCCAGTCACTGCTGCCCTGGATTGTAACCTTGCTAGTCCTGAACATCTCCATGTAGTGCACAGGGTTTCCTTTCATTTGCAGAGTACCTTAAAAAAGAGAAGAGGAATTGCACTCCCTGTGGAACTGTGGTGGAATTCCAGTCATTGTAGCCTGATGGATGGGAATGCAGTACATTGTCAGACCAAATCTGGTGCTGCAGATTTTCCAGACTCAGTCCTTACTGTCACATCTTACTCAAAATAAATTCTATTCCTTCATCAGTGATAGCAAGTGGTTTTAGATAAGCACAAGTGCACACTCAAGTAAACACCCTGTGAAAGAATATTCAGCAGGCTGTGAAATTATGATCAGCTCTGCGGTTCCCGTTGGAGCATGAAAAACACTCTCAACATCCTTTAGTTGCCATAGAACAGCAGTTTGTGCTACACAGACTACAAAGAGCTTTAACCAGCAACCTGGAAAATGCAAGGTTCTTGTGCGGCACCTGATCCAGAAACATCCAGAAGGGAAATCCATCCACCTTTGAAGCCTCTGAGAGCAAGATACAAGAAAAAGATACAAACAGAATAGATTCGTAGTTTAACTCAGCTAAAACCTTCTGAGCTGACAAAGTAGTCTGGAAAAGGAAAAATATGTATAGAAAACTTCATAACAAAACAGACCATTTTTGAGTTGCAGGCAAATGTTGGATAAAAATAATTTTAAACCATAGTAATTTTTATATTGCCTCTAAACAAAAATGTCATTTACTAAAAAAAACAAACACATACCAAAAGTTGCAAAGTTTCCAAAATATTATGACAATTTTATAATACATGAAAAATGTTCAGTTTAAACCAAATAACTTGAGACAAGTCTTACACAATGAGACTTTTTTATGTCTACCTCACATGTAACCTGCCAGAGAACAAAAACCAAAGCATTGTATGTCTCACACAGTTAAAATGAACTCACAGTGACAATGTTTGGGCTGTTTGATGATATTTAGAGAAGTATTTCTGCTAGCAGTGCAAGAAAATTACAGTATTTAAATCAAAGTGTGTAATGCTAATATTGCAGTATTCGTGGGTATTTGCAGTGGTTTAGTATAACCAGCTAACGATATTATTTACAAAACTAAATTTATAATCTCACTTCTAACTTGTTGCAATTTCTTCATATTAAGAAATATAAAATACTTACGCAGTAGGAATTTGAGGCATTTGCCTTCATCTATGCTTGAAAGGCCTACAGCATACACAGATGTTCCACAGTTATGTCACCATGTTTACCTTCTGATTTCTGAGTTGAGTTCTGTAACACTCTTCAGACAAGCTCAGAAGTTATTGGTCTCTTTAATCTTTGTTTAAATGGGTATCTGTTTTCAAATAACTGAATTTGATAAAATTAAAGGAATTAAGTTATTGATGATAACTTGTGCGAAGCGAAACCTCCCGAACAGCAACGCTTTCATAGCGTGTGCACATTTAGAAAGAAGGTGTAAGAGAGCTATAATGACCAAATAAGCAGGATTTATTTGTGCTGTAATGCACAGGAGAGAAAGTGAAAAAAGTCTTCTTCAGCCTGACCTCTGCAACACAACAGGCTTTGACTAGAACACCTTTGAAAGAAGAGTGGTGTTAGAAGCCCTTTGAGTAGGAAATCATTCAAGAATGGATGAAATGGATTGATGCCAGGGCATTCTCTCATTATGCAGACAATTATGCACCACCAGCACATCCTTCCACACGCAAAACCAGTGACTTCAGTTAGACGTGGAACAGATTGTTCAGCTCATCGTCAGTAATAACATTATTTAGCTTCTAATAAATTTAAGGAAAAAAAAAAAGAAAAAATGTCCGATGTCTGTGCAGCACATCACCAGTAATTGTAAGAAATTATATGTACTGCATGAGAACAGGTATAGGAGCAGTAATAAGATCAGCCTTTTTTATCTAAAATGAAGTTACAGATTAAGCTACATCACAGGCCCAGGCTCAGGCACTGCATACTATGAATCTACATTACTTTCACACATCTGTTATGTTAGCAGTTTCCCTCAGAGAGCTTTGTATCTGAAGCATATTAATTTATTTTCAAACCCTTATTAAAAGTACTATCCAAACCCTTGGATTTTCTTTAAAAGCTTCTGTTTTGGCAGGATTTTCCTAGTAAACCACTGAAAAGTAGAGATCTCTCTTTATAGTGGGCACCCTGTGCCTTCCACCTGGAAGATCTCATCAGGAGCAGGCAGGGCTTGCTGTAAACCACAACAGACTCTGTATACATCCAGATCCTGCAGGCTTTAACTGCACCCTTGTACCTCAATTCTTGTGGGGAATTTAAGATGACAGAAGCTTCCTTTGCAGCAGTTTTGCTGCATGAGAGAACTGTGTCCCCAGAGGACAGAAGCGAATTTGTTTGATGCTTGAAACGTAAACCAGAGAAGGCACTCAGCATCACCCATAAACCTCAGACCTACTGGGAAAGCTGGATAACCTGCTAAGCCTCTCCCATCCCTCTTCTGAACCACAAGAAGTACGAGCAGGATGTGCAAGTCATACGCTTTCTAAATTAAGACCAGCATAGAATTTTGCATACAGGAGCCAGGCTGGGTGATCTTAGCTCTGTAGATACTCTTAAAAGCTTCTTAACTTATTTAAGAGAAAAGAAGTAAAACTTGTGCAATTACATCACATCCCTGCGTGTTTCCAAGATAGGCCTAAGGGCAAGTGCTTTTATTTCAGCCAGCATATAAAGCTTATTCTTTTGTGGTTTTATTTCCCAAGGCTGATTGTGTAAAATGAACCTTCTTGAATTTTAAAGAATGGGTTATGATAGAAATATTTTCAAATGTCCATTTAAAATGAAAGTCAAAAGGCAACTAGGTATGAGCAGCCTTGTTCTATGCAGCAGATTTTAATTTGTAATGGGAGGCCATCAAGCAAAGACAAAAATTAGGTGCTGCTGTGAATCAGTCAACTCCTCTGTGCTGCTTCATTACCAGAGGTTAAAAACCCCACAGCAGACCTGAAGAATTAGAGCAAGGAAGTCATGTCTACCCAGTCATTTTCTGAACACACCCTGAAATACTCTGAATTCTTACAGGCAAGCCACATTTGAGCTTTGAGAATACCTGAAGACATGCAGCAGTACAGAAACAAAACTGTAACTTAAATTCTTCTGTGCTTCAGGAAATACCTTCACAGGCCTTACTTTTCTCTACAATATCCCGTTTCATATTTACTTAAACTGTTTTGCTATTCCTTTCCTTGCTTTCTTCTCAGGAATCTCCTATTCAGTGGTCCTTTCCCTCTTGTTTTATTGCCAGTGCTCTTTCAAAAATGCAGCAACTGATAAAAATCTCCCTCTTTTCTCAATGCTTTTTCAGCCTGATTAGGAGTGTCTTATGAAAAGGAAGTAAAAATTGTTGCATAACTGACAAGGATGAGCTTTACAGTTCATGGCTATATTTAAAGTTACAGGTCTATCACAGAAGTTTTATTCTTCTAAATTAGTGTGTCAGGTCAAAAGTAAATTCCCCAGTCAAAATCTAGAAGATAGAAAAAAGCTGATTTGCACTGAAGTTGTGTGAAGATAGGTGAAAAAAGTCCACTACTGGCAATGGAAATATCTTTCAATAACATACATTATTTCTAATATTCTGATTAGAAAACTAAACTGAAGAGAAATTTACCTCAGCCATATTAAGACTATTTAGTAACTTGAAGACATCAAAAATGAAGAAAAGCTGTGTGAATGACAGGTTTCTTACTCGCTGTGTTAAAGTTAACCCACCCCAGTTATCTTCAGTAGTGAGAAGGAAGTGTAGTTGAACGCTTTTCAAACACAAGTCCATTAACTCCAATTAATTTGGCCCATGAACATGAGCTGCAACTTGTTATTTCATTCTGCAAGCCTGCAAATAAAATTTGAATTTTAGAGGATGAGCTTTAAGAAGCCTACTGCCTGTTCCCTGATCCTATCCAGCACAAATCACCATCGTAGCAGGGACTGACTTAATGCTCTCATGCACTTTCAAAAAACATGATTGTAGAGCACACAGGATCAAGAGAGCAAAGGCCAAAAAGATTTTGGTTTGCATAAACTTTTTGTACAGTGCCTGGTCTAGCTGGAGCTACACAGAGAAATTCAGAATTACCTTATGCCCAAACCAAAGGGGAGCACTTAATGAGGAATACCTGGATCCAGAGAAGACAAACAGATTAATGGCACTGAGAATGACAAAAATATTCTTGATATTGACCAGACAGGCGACACACCTGACAGAGAATTTAGATCTAGATTCCAGAATTTAAAGTTTGATTCTAAGCTGTTTCCACTTCCTTTTTTCAGTTACCTTACAGGAAATCCATGACTTCTGTACCTGTTTTGTATGGCAGTCTTGTATTAGAAGAATCTGCTTCTGGACACAGTGCAGGAATCGGTCCAATATGAACCATTAGATCAACAAATGCCATTCTCCAGTGGCCTCCCCTGACACTTGATCTGCCCTGCAATCACCAGCTCCTATGGGTAGTTAGAATGGGAATAAGCATCTTGCTAAAATTAAGGGATTTAGGCATAAGGTTTTGTTTAATTTCAAGATCAATTTCTATGTTTTTCATTCTCATCAGCTTCCCTATTTTACTTTGTGGAATTCGGGTCAATCAACTGCATGATATCAACCAGATATGGTAGGAGGATGACTGCGATTTCCAATGTCTTGGATCAAAGACCAACACTGGACTGAGAATCAAATGCCACGTCTAGATGGATGAAAGTGGATGCCATAAAACAGTGATACAGAAAGGCACTAAACCCAGTTAGAGCTGTGCTTACAAGCCAGTGAAATTGCAGCTGCATTTCTTAATGTGAGAGGAAATGTATCTGTTTATCAAATTTAAAATACAAGGCTGCTGACAGCAGCAGAGGACCTTGTAGAGGCTGTTCCCCACTGCCCTTCAAGCAGTCAGGCTGCATTTTCTTAGTGGACAAATGCAATTTGGTTCTAGCCCCAGAATGGAGTAAGGAATTTGAGTTTCTTCTCTGGAAAATATTAATCCTACATAAAAACTGAACCTTCCAGCAGGCGAATAGAACTCTAGAAATAAAAGGAAACGTCACAAGGTTTTAGGAGGTGCTGAAACATTTGTTTTGAAGTTTTATTACAAAAATATATTTGCAAACATACAAAATTTTGGATGAAAAAATGCTCATTCTTAAACATTTATGCAATAACTTAATAACTGCAAACATACATAGGTGCTATAAAACCCACACCATACCAAAAACGTTAATGATGCAGTATCTACATTTACTGACTTACAATTATTCCGGTTTCCAGAAATCTTTCCTGAAGCCCCCCCTTCCCCATGGTCTTCATATTGAAAGAACATGCAAATGGCTACAACTGGTGCATATGCAGAAGTGATAAAACCCAGAAATTACTAAAAGCACATAAGGTACATAAAAAAACCTAACTAACCATATGCCCATACACTGAATAGATAAAAATAAATACACCACCAAATCAGAGATACTGCAATTTTTCCAACTCTAAGTGAAAGGAAGATATTGCATCTTAACATTTTCATAACATTGCCAGACAAAAATGAGGTGATTCATATTGCACACATTCCTCTTGTTAAGATATGCTGTACAAAGCAACCCAAATACCTGGCAAAAAGGTGGCTGATTTGCTTAGAATACTTTTAAAAACCAAGGAGTCCCAAATTAACGTTTGCTTTCCAAAACATTTCAGAAACTCTATCAGTGACTACACGTGGCATAATGGGTTTCAGAAATAAATGAAGCAATTAGAAATGCAAGCAAAAATGATACATCCATTAGCAAGTGTTTAAATATTGAGTATTTATACAAAGAATTACACATTTTATATTAAATCAGGATGAATCACTTGAATTTTTTTTATCACTCATTCTGCAAATCTTGTTTAATTTGGAAAGATATTCTGTTTCTAAAGTTAATAGCTGTTAGGCACCTTTCATATAAACTTTGCATTGTTAAGTAACAACAGATAAAGTCTAACTACAAAACTGAGAATTTTGATTTTCCTGAACAATTCAGCAGCTGTAGGTTTTAAAACTGTCTTTGATTAGGTAAAAAGCAAAAATCCAAACTCAAACCTAAAGTCACATAATGTGAGCCACAAAAAACATGCTTAGGTAGGAATTAATTTGGGGAATGTAGTCTGAACTAATAATCTTTTGATTCCCAGAAAGAATAGATAAAGTTCCCATTAAGCCAGTAGTTAAAAAAAAAAAATCACTTGAAAATGGTCACAATCATTTCCTGTGATGCCCCGAAGTAACTTGCTACACACTGGTTATCCCTACATGCGGATAACATGAAATCAAGCACTTCAACAAGCTGGTAATTTCAAACTTAATACAAATCAGAAATAAAATTAGGGAAAAAAAGTTTTTAAATACAGTCCACATAAAAAAAACCAAAATCAAATTTTACACTGTAACTGAGCTTTGTTTTACAATGAGCTTTTAATTAAAGGAGTTCATCTGCTAAAGCCACTCCCCTGGCACTTGTCACACCTCTGCAGTGGGGGGTTCCTGTGTGTGCTGGCCACATGCAGAGGATGGAACAAACACATGCACTTGTTCAGGGTGTGACTTTGCTGTGCATGCTACGATTTCAACTCTGGTTCTCTGCCAATTCATTTGGAAAGTCTGGGCTGCGAAATAAACCAACAACCTGTTGCTAGCAGGACACCACAAAACCAAAGTGAAGTAATGATCTGCCAACTGCTTGTTTCCACTGCCCAGGAACCCTCACAAGTTAAGGATATTCAAAGTATTGTGACTTTGGAGTATGGCTGAAGAACTCAAAATACAATTCCTTCCTATCATTTCTATAGATCTTTGGATATGACTGTATTCAGCAAACAGTACCAACGTGCACTATCAGCTTCCAGCATTTCTATTCTTACAAACTTTCATCAAATCTTTCTTTGAAGAAACCAGAAGCTGTCCACGAGAAGTTATGGACTCCATCTTTGCTAAATCCAGGTAAGAGCAACTCTCTATTTGGCTTAGACTGTCCATTCTTGTTCAGAGAAACTGCTCACTGGTTTGTCCCTTTCAGTGAAACTTTTCCTAAAAAGCCCAACAGAAAATCAGTTTAGACCTTCAGTCTAACTTGAGTCTCACCATTTATGTGCATACACAGTATTATAACTCCAGAATTTATGGAAGAAACTCCTATCTTCCTTACCAAGTCTGAGTTTGTATTGCTGAATTCAAATGCTACCATTAAATCCAATACATTTCTTGATGAATGCACATTAGCATCTTTCCCTGAATCTTGCACGTTTTTCTAACAATATACTATACATTTTAACTGGAAACACTGAACTCAAAGGCTGAAAAGAGCTTTTCAGAAGGCAGGTAGTGCTAAACAAAATATAATTTCCACTAAAAAGCTAGGAAGAAAACCTAAAATAGATCAAATACATAAAAATGTAAATATTTTTTGTATCTAAAACATCCTGATTTGTGAACAAGTCACAATTAAAGCTCAATTACTAGTTTCCAATGAAATGGCCATGCACCTTGACTACGTCAACATTAACTAATCCTTAGGCTATCTATACATACATATATATTGTAAGGAGCCAAACAACATTTTTCTTCATATTTCAATAGTGCTTGAGGGAAAAGAATGAAGCAGTGCATCATAACTCAGTACAGATTATCTCTTTACTCAGTAACACTTTTCTACTGAAAAAGCATCCCTTAAAACTACTATTGCTGGAGAAGGTTGGGACCTGAAGTCAGATTAATTACCTTTGCATGCCTTTAAGAAATAAATACAACCCATGGGTAAACCAACACAGCAGCATAAGAAAGTATAATTAAAAATTTTCTGATTTCAAATGGGAAAGTAGACAGTTAAATTCTTAGTGAATAGTGACTTACTAAATCACACATACAAAGCAGTAACATTTTAATTAGATAAACTTCAAGCTATGAAATGTGCACCAATAATTTGGGGAGAGGGCAACAGAAGAAAAGCATGCATTTGTTTCCCATCTGCATAGTTTTCAACACTGCAGTTCCAACACAACAGAAGGATGAAAGCCAACTATGATGTGGCCCATCCTTAAGCTAAAAGGGAACAAAATGTTTAAATTTTATCAAACACTGCTAAACAGGAAGATTTTTCCAGTGGTGGTCTCCTAACTATAAATTTAAAATGAGAACTTCAACATGCAACTATTTTGTTGCTTAAACAAAAAAAGATACAATCACTAAAGATTCTGCATATTTCAAATTTTGCCTTTTTAGAGAAAATGGCCTTACTCACTTGGGTGTTTTATGTCAGTAAGGCAGAAACAAGTAAAATTAATGAAATAGTGAAAGGATAAATTTACATGCATTAGCTAGAGATGGCTAATGTATCAAGCAAATCACTTTTTTAGACTTTTTGTTAAAGATTGAGCTCCAATGGCCTGGCTTCCAGACCCTTTCCTTCCCCACACCTTCCAGCTTAATCACAAGGCATTGTGCTCTCATTTTCCTCAGTCCTTCAAACTGGAACCAGGTTCCCACAACTGAATTTTGTTCTGGTGTGCTGTAGTGTTCTATACTGTGCATTTGCTGGTTGAAACAGTTTTGAGTCTGTAATCCTTGAACAGTGAATACAGCCAGGAATGAGAGCCAGAGCAAACATTTGCACATTCACTTAATGCTAATGAGAGCTCAAATGCAACTTAAGTTCCCTCCCCAATAAAAAAAAGGTTTGCTGGTGATGATCACAGTGAAAACCTAGATCATTCTGAGAACATTACTTTCTTAAGTATTTAAGGAATAATCTTTCCTAACAGGTTCAAATTCAAGACATTGAAAACTAAATATTCTTTTACAAAAATATTAGTTTTATAGATGAGGCATAATTATTTCTAAAATCAACATATTTAATTCAGCTTCAATTATAGCTTAATGTTGTCTGTACTCTTGGTTAGGACTTGCAGGTAGACTTCATGGATAGTGCTGAGAAAACGGGAATCATTCTGCAGGAAAAATAGAAACACATTAGAAACATTAGTAAAAAGATGCAAAAAGAGTTTAATTTAATGGCACTTAAGTTGTGATAAGGATTCCTTGCAGGTGATAAGGGAACGAGCTGTGTGCCTGCACAAAAGGTGCTTTTGGAACACACGCGGGCTGACCATGAAGCTGGTCAGGAGCTAAAGGGATCACCAGGCACTCTGGATACTCAAACAAACAGGGGTCACTGTGTCAGCCTGGCCACATTTTGCTTCCCTCCAGAGTCCAAACCATAGTCTTAGGCACAATGAATCCCATCCTATGTACAGTTTCCCAAATCAAGTCTGCCTGAGTGTCAGATGTGATGTTGTTTGTCAGGCAGACCAGCCTGAATGGGATTGCAGTGTCCTGTACAAGAATTCTCAAGTCAAAGCATGACTGGGAAGTGAATTGGTTTAATCTATGGACAATATTTACAGATATTTCTCGAGTCTAATTCCTTCAAATGGTAAGTTTACAAAACTGTTATCTAATCAGTTAGCTTGAGGGGGTAATACTCTCTTTAGAAGATCTGAACAGCAATTGGTATCCTGCTTAGAGTGCTGTGTGAGTACTCCCGTGCTACAGGATATGCCTATTTTGGTCTTCATTCAGCTCTCTCTCTGTAAAGACTGGAGACAAATATCCCTGTCAGCTCTCCAAAATCACCATTCAGAATATTGGCAGGTGAGCTCAGTTCCAAGATTAGTTTAAGTCTTTAATTAGAAAACCCATACACACCAGTAGAAGAAAAGGTTATATAAAATGGAACAGATAAATTTAGCCTAATGATGGGATCTGGTAATGACCTTTTTGGTCCTAACATCTTGGTCACTGGGGAGATATTGTTCGTTAGTTTTAGACTTGCATTTTGGGTATAAGCTCTACTAACACCAGGATGGAGTGAGCAAGAGAATCCTGAGCTAAGAAAGAACTGTTTGTCATTCATGGCAACTTCACCATGACATTAGAGGTCAAAGTCATCTCAATGCACAGCTGCTCCCAACATCACAGATTTAACTCAACAGAACTTTTTAGTCCCTGAAAATAGCAGAGCTAAAACTTTGCAATTTCCATTTCAAAGAAACATACTAGAAGTAAAGATGAGGAAAGGTTCTAGGGAACTGAAAACAGGAAAGCTTTCCTTGGGGAAGTGGAACACTTAAAAAGACAGCAAAATCAACTCCCCGCTCCAGCAGCTTCTACTAGTGCAAGTTACTCCTCACTTGTCTACAAATTCATACAGATGTCAAAGGACACATCTCAGGTACTCTGTTCTTCAAGGTCCTGCACATCTCAACCAAAAGGAGCAAGCTGTGCCATACTCTGTGTACAGTGTGGAGTTATCTGCCCCTTCCAACAGAAAAGAACATCTTTTGTAATCTTTCAGGGCAAAAGGAGTTACAGGGGTACAGAATTTGTCAGTGCTGCCTTCTGTGCTTGGAACCCCATCCCTCAGAAACTGAGCTCTGTATAGACACTACCTTTATTAGATGTATCAGTGCTTCTTGAAGCTGGGACCTGCTGAGAACAGTAGGAGGTGTAGTCTGAATTTCTGTTGTTCCAAGCGTTAAAGGCGAAGAAGAACTGGCTTTATTCTCCACTTCAGTAGCTTTTGTAGCTGATTGCTGAAACACACTTGGAGACAAGAGCACTGAAGGCGTTACTGTCGTCGTGGCTGTAACAAACTGTGGAGGTGCAACCTGTAAAAGAACAGAAAATTAATAAGCACTGTGTTCAGTAAGAATGAATGATGCTGTAAAGGCTGGAGAGGTGAGCATAAAGAAAATGAAATAAATGGTAGCCACAATTATTCAGTAAGATATTGCAGAATAGCTGCTCTTAATGAAGAAATATCTGCCTATGAAGATTCGTATCAGTAGTACTTCTCATTTTCAACGCTGAAGAAGGTAGCAGCCTTGAGCAGTCTTGTATGCAGGCTCCTTCCTACTCATGTCGTTGCTACCTTCCAGAATTTTTGGAACGTACCACATACAATGAAAGTTGAGCTTTTCACCTAAGCAATCAAAGCAGCCTGTAGCTATTTTGCAAATTATTCTTTTCCTTAGTTTTCAGAAAGACCAGTACCCCCTGGTACTTCCTGCATCCCCACTTCTATGGTCCCTCACAAATACTTTACTTCAAATTTTAAGTGTACCTCAAAACATATTTAAAGAGACTGCTGAACAATAATTAAAGCATTGGAGTACACTGAATATTCTCATTCTGTTTTTCCTAGGGGGCATATGGGATGGAAATATTTTGAGGACCATCTTCCCACCTCATCGTTCCATAGGTCTGTCTCCATTTCATTACAAAAATCCACATACAGCCTTAACCACTTTTCCTTTTAAACATGAATTGCATTAAAGACTATTACATTTGCATCAACTGGACATGAATAAACGTCCACTCTGAGTAACTCTGACATCTCCTGATAACTGCAATCATTACCCAGGATGATAATCTATGTCTTGCTCAGGCTTCCAGGAGGACCAACATGGTGGAAAAAAAAGAAAATAAACAAGCCAATCTCACTCCAAAGAAAAGCAACACTAAATGTGATATGTAAAGACATTTGATATATCAGCAGAAAGAGCTGCCCTTGGATAACCAACGTTCTTCAGAGGAAAAAGCCCTCCAAAGTCATCTAAAGTTAATGTGTGTATAATAACATCAACAACAGCAGAACTAGAAATTTGATTTTCTTGTAGTCAAAACTGTGAAGACTCACAGCGTGGGATTTCAGCTGAAGACAATGTGTTTAAACTGACAGTTTACTATACAACACGCACATGTTTCTTAAAATTCCCAAATCCATGTAAGATGCTTTTAATTAGGTAATTATTTACTAACTGGGTCATGAACAGACTGTAGAGCTTATCTTACAGCAGGCCAGGAGCTAAAACAGCATTTTACTTCAAGTAGTGCTATTTTTTTGCCTTCACAATCTGATCTGGGCATGGTACTAAAAGTGGTTGCATGGAGAGGAAGTTTGAAAAGAATGAGGCAAGAGATCTGAAAAAGGAGTGGGTGCATAAGGGAAAAGTACAATTAAAATACAGATGGTGTCCTAATATAAATACCTAACAAAAAGGTAATTAACTTGAACACTTTACTGTTACCAGTTGTTTTGTAACTGCAGCCTGAAACTTAAAATTGACATTATTTTAAATTGTTACCCGAAACACTTCTAAGAATCTTAAATCTGTTTTTAGATAGCTAAAACTTGCTATTACAAGTTTTGCAGTAACAATTGCTTGTTATTCTTTTTTTCCTCCATGCTCAGTTTTTTCTGCTTTGTATCTTTTCATAAAACACAAGGTATCTCAGGAAAACAGACACAGTGAGGCAAGGATTGCATTTTAAGCCTCTGAGGTGCTTAAGGTTGGGCCAAGGCTAATAAACCCTGCTACAATATTGTGGCATTAGTACTCCCTGCTCGCAACATAAAAACATCCCAGTTCAAATGGTGCAAATTCAGTGCAGGGCTGCAAATCCAAAAATGTGTTTTCATTTCTGCATTAGAACCAACAGTAAGAGGGACTGGACAAGAACAGTGCATTGACAGGAACTCCCCCTTCCTCCAGTACAGTTCTGTTTTGTAACAGCTCTTTAAATATGGTCAGTGGGCAGTGAGTATTTGAGATATCAGCTGTGTACTGCAGCTGGTTCTTTTCCCCTTTCTAAGAAAACCAGTGAAAAATTAGCAGAGGTACTTATCCACTTACTTGACTTGCTTTAGGCAAAGTTTTCGGCTGTGGAAATACTTCTGATTCCTTGTTTTGTTGTACAGTCTGAGTTAAGGAAAAAAAAGGCAAAATTCACAAGTTACCATCCACAGCTCAATTTCCAGAGGTGGTTCTCTGTTTTTAAGAAAGCCACAAAAATGCAAATTTCGACAGATTTTAGATATAATTCAATCAATTTTGTAAAATTCATATAATCAATGGGAAGCTGGAAAAAGAGGAAAAATATGAATTTATGTTTTATGCTTTCAATATTATGGCAAACCTATAAAGCCGTATCTCAAGGTAACCCACAGGTACAACCAGCAGAAGTGGGTCAAAACTGAAGGAGTAAAAAACACTCAAAGCAAAATCAGAAAAAGGAAATTGTCAATTGTATACTTTCACATAAGGTACAGGCTAGACTTCCACCACATCGACCCTCATCACACTGCTCAGACCTTCTGTCCCTTCTCAGATCCCCAGCTCTGAGCAGTACTTTTCTGACACAAGTACAGGTGAAATTTTTAGGACTTATTCACCCACTAACAGCACCAGTTTGAAAAACCTCCTCCTCTACAGACAGGTCTGTCACTGACAGCAGACGCTAATGACACCAAACTAATGGAACTGGATTTCTAACCAAGCCATTCAATCAATATCACACAGTGGAAGTCCTTAATTATCTTCAAACGGCTAATATGTAACAGCACATTTTTCAAGGGAAAAACACATGTATTCTAAAGCTTCATGGATATCAAAGCCCACAGAATACCTGAAGGGGAGAGATTATCTTGCTGTTCAAGGCTGATGGCTTACTGTGAGATTCTTTGAAGCTTTCTGGTGTTGCAAGTTGGCCAACTGAGGCAGAGATGTTTGGTGTTAAGGGAGTCTTAGCGAGAGACTGCTGTTGTGTTTGGTCATGCTGTGGGGTCAACCTGAGCTTCTGGAGAAGATCAACACTTGTATGAGATGCATTTGAGACAGTCCCTGTGTTTGCTGTTGTCAAGGGTGCTATGAGCTGGCTTTGGCCAGCCATTAGATTCTGTGGAGCATGGTTCACTTCAGATGCCGGCTGATTCACCAGTGGGGATATGGGCTTGGCAGCTTGCTGCATAACTTGCATTATACTGTTGCTTTGTTTGAGGCCAGGAAGCATCTGAGCAGGGGCAGCTTCCATTGTCGAGGCTGAATTAAGAACAGGGCTTAAACGAACTGAATAGCTTGAAACATTTTTCATATCAGGCTGGGAAACTGAAGCTGGAGGTATTATCATAGGTGTTAAACAGTCCTGCTGATTGGCACTGCTTTTAACGCTTGGACTTTCAGATTTCCCCAGGGATTGTTGCATTACTGGTGACTGGTCAAAGGAAAAAGGCAAAAGCAAACTGTGCTGCTCTCTGGCAGATGCATCTGTCTGCAGCTTCTCCATTCTCTCTGGATTGGGATACGGAGCTGCAGGCTGTTCCTTTTGTACAGAGGTTCCAAACAGCTCCTCCAAAGTCAGATGCTTCTGCCTTGACTGAAATGGCTAAAAAGAAGGGAGAAGGAAGTTTTCAGTTAAGAACTAGACACAGCATTGTGCAGCTCACACAGTCAATTACAAAGTCAAGGAAACTATGAGAGACAAATGCACGTAAAATACAGTTTGGATATCAAGGGGTGCCCTAGTCACAGGAATTTTGAAATTCATTTAACATACAAGGAATATCCTGGCTATGTATGGTTTTTCTTTACAGCCATCTCAGGACAGTCTGTTCACGAATAGTCAGGAAGGGGGAAGGCTGTGGATTCTGTCAGGAACATGGCACACGCCATCATCCATCAGCCCTAACTACACAAGGCACTGTAGGGAAGTGGGGAAAAAACATACACATGAAACAGTATTTACAGAGTTGGAAATAATTAAACGGCCTAAAGATGGGAAAGGAACATAGAAACCAGAAGCTGCACAACTGAACTAGCAATACATGCCTAGACAGTTTTCCTTGCCCTTTCCCTTAACAGTGCAGTAGATGTTACAAGAGGTAAGAGAATTTATACAAACCTAAACATGTATCTCCTTGAAAAGTGTGTACATGTACACAGTTACATCTACCAGTCCAAAAAAAAAGTCTCTCCCAAAAATACACATCTAGCCTACACCACTGACATTGTTAGAAAAATATGGTTTTATGGGTATCATCTTCTAATATTTTGCTGAAAATATTTTTAAATGTTTTTCACTAAAGAGAAAGGAAACAGCTATTAACACCAGTAATCTCCAATTTTTCCTTTTTTTCTGAGGTTGCACAGGACCAGAAGTTATGTAAAACAGCTGGACTGAAATACAACATTCTGTTCAGAAGATTGAATGGCCTGCAGCACAGTTCCAGTGTATTCTGATGGTATGTCTAAACAAAGATGCTACTTCACTATGACAACTACTGTACCATGACATTGCTCTGCTGGCTCTGATTTCCCTAGCACAGAGAACAGCAGCCAAGGCACAGCAGCACAGGTGCCACACAAATAGCCCAACAAAAGCTTTGAGCTTGAAGTCACACTGTTTTTTTTCCAGGTTACTCACCTCTACTGTCACTGTTACTCAATTTTAGCTAGTTAAAGTCTGGCACCCTTTCATTTTGGGGCTGGGACATTCTATAGTTTATAAACCTTGTTAATTATGTTAGGAATATTTTCCTAGAAAGTTGTTCTTTTTTCCACTGATCTTACTGTTCCAGAGACCCATCCTTCAACCATAAAGATTCCATTCAGAGAAAAAAATCACTGTTCCAGATCATTTCAAACTCAGCTGTTCACTTCAGAATGATGAATTGACCAGCTTTCCTTTATTAATACATTACAATAGTCAAGTAATAAACTGGAATCTCTGCCATGCTCTGATCCAAGTCAGACTGGATAGCCTCAAACACCAAGTTAGTTTCCAGCATGAAGTATAGAACAC
Source organism: Machaerirhynchus nigripectus (assembly GCA_013397975.1). NCBI lineage: Eukaryota > Metazoa > Chordata > Aves > Passeriformes > Dicruridae > Machaerirhynchus > Machaerirhynchus nigripectus. The sequence continues at coordinate 638,855 of VZRQ01006851.1, read as the reverse complement.
CTCTTATGCCTTGTCCATCTCTGGTTGAGGTGTACTTTGAGCATATCATCAACTCAGTGTGTTTATGAAGACCTTTATCAGCAGGGGCTGCATAAAGGCCACAAGATCAGTTTATTTGATAGGAATAGAGTGCTACTGCTGCTGCTCAGAGGGTTTGTCAAAAATGATTTCAGATAAGTAAAGCTTTACAGGCCCAGCTCTGCTAATTCATGGTTCAGTATCAGTGTTCTGGTTCAGTTTTGCTGATTGCTGGCACGAAAGCATTTCATGATAAAACTGACTTTAATTTTGAATTGCCAAGATATGACACTTAACTACACAATGTCATATAGAAGACATTTATTTTTATTCCCAAATGTGTGGTATCTTTAGCATGAGATGAAGTTAATCAACATGCAAGTGTGACATTTTGGAGGGAATTTAGCAATCTCACCATACTTGTCATATGCAGACTATTTTTTTATTTCACTGTTCATCTGTTTTATTTAGATGAAAAATGTATTTTTATAGATAAAATGGAATGCTTTACAGTAGTCTCTCAGTTGTCCTTGTTACTAAAAATGTGGCTTAGAACCAACACATTTGAGATATATTTGAACCCATTTAACTGGCTTCACAGAACTATCACTTATGTTACCCAATTAATTTTTTCCAATATCTCTGCAGCTATTATTTTAAATAGCTCAACAGAATTAAAAATATGACATTTTACATGTTCTATATATCAACTTTCTCTTTAATTACGTCAGAGCGATTTGTTAGAATCTTATCTTTCCAGTTTTTCCTTTACTAGTTTATTGATTCCTGTTTTGCAATTCCATGCACTGTCAGGTGGAGCATTTCAGCTGATTTTGTACAGCCTACATGGAATGACCCAAAGAAAATATGTGTTTTCAAAGCAAAGCCTCAGGCAACTCTGGTGCCAGGTCTCCAGACGTGGCATGCAGCAAGCAGAGCTGGCTGCCAGGGGTCACTCCATCACTGACCCAAAAACAGAGGTGCTGCTGAGGGGCTGGAAGGGCTGTGACAGAAAATAATCCCAGCAGACTCCCCTCCCTGATATTAATTCATTAACTGTTACTACCCTACCCCTAAACCAGATTCCTGCTTCCCAGCCCCAGCCCTACCCCAAACTAGAAACTACTACTTCTACTCCTCCAAACTACCTGTTTTGTTTGCAAGTACCAACTGCAAGGTTGCCCACATTTTCCTAGGGGAGTTTATTTCTCAGGCACGGTGATTTATTGCATCAGAAACACCCCAGTGAACCATAGCAGGGAGAGGAGTTTTCCATGGGGCATTTCTGAGGAGCACCAGCACTGCCTGCCCCGTGCCCACTGGGTGGCACTGCAAGCAGGCCCACGGCATTTACATGTCACAGGGAATTCAGCTACTGCACAATTTACTTATTTTTTTCCCTAAATCTATCTCTAAAAAGTCTTGCATGAAGGCACAGCTCCCTTGTGCAGGACCAAGCTGTGGCTCTGAAGGCTGCACAGACCAACCTTCAGTAAATGTCTGAGGCACAAGATCAGGGTTTGAGTTCCTGACTGAAAGACCTGACCACTGGGGCATGGTCATCTTTTCTTGCTTCTTGTCTCTCCAAGTCATCCCACACCTTACCAAGGACTGACTTCTTCCAGAAGCCAAGATGGCCCATTTAAGCCTGGATATTCACAGTAATGTGGACATAGCCTCTTATTTTTAAAATGCTATGTCAAAAACCAGAATTTAGGATCCTAAAAGTCTTCAAACTCATTCGTTTGTTTAAAGTGATAATACATTGAGCAAACACTGAAGGCATCTTAAGAAAAAAGTCAACTTTGGTACCAAAACAAAGCACTAAATGAAAAAACCCCTTCATTTAGGGTTGGATGAAACATACCTGCTCTTGCACTTGTAATGAAGGCTTCTGTTCTGAAGGCTCTGTACTTTCTGGCTTTGGAGGATTTGAATTTTGTTGCATTCCAGAGCTTGATATAATACCTAGGTCACCAATCTGATTCTGAGAGGGAAAAAAATGAAAAAAAATTAATATAAAATTAATATAAATACATGAGTTTTAGTCTACATTTATCCACTATACAGTCCTGTTTACATGGCACTTGGACTGAAATACAGATGATGTACAAAGCACTGATTTTTGTAAGACACTCTGGAATTCAGAAATCTTAGGAAATAAAAATCATACCAAGACATCCACAATCTGGTATGCAGTCATGAAGCTTTTATGCTTTATTATTACAAGAAAAACACAAAGAAAATACAACTGGCTTTTTCACCAAGAAAGAAAATGATAATGTTGAAAGAAAATTAAATGGAAGAAATGAAAGAAAAGGTGGGCTCTTCACATCCTGTATCTGCATTGCCTAATAACAGAGAAATTTCCTACACATCATTAAATCAGGAACACAAACTAAAACTGCTTAGAAAAAAAAAAAGACCTGACAAATCACTCTTAAGTGGCTGGAAAGAGAGCTTGACACTGACTTATTTCCACCAGATTTAACCAACCATCTACATTTATTTTCAGGTGTTAATCTGGTTTTCTGTGAACAAGACAAAGCCAGGCAAGAGAGTTGCATTATAACACAGTATGTTCACAGATGGAGCTTTCATCTTTAGTAAACATAAACAAATACAGATATTGTATTACCACTAAAATCACAAGTGAAAACACCAGACCATAGAATAATCCAGCTTTCAATGCATAAACTACACCTTATGCATATGATAGAGCTCAACCATTGGCACAACACATGATGATTGCTCTGGTATCTTACCCAAAGCAGTAAAATATGGGTTATTTCTAGCAACAGATTAAAAAGAAATCTGAGCTTTATTCTTTTGTATTCAAATTCTAACTGAAAGCAATAAATACAATATCAAGCCTTTATATTGCGATTTAAGGACAGAGGAGAGATGCAGACTCTCCCATCTTTCTGACTTTTAGACACTAACTTGAAGGTCAAAACTCTTTGTGCCTGAAATGCTGGAGGGCTTTTAGTTATAAAATCAGGAAAGGCAGAGTTTTCTTTTCACTAGAGGATAAGCTGCAGTATGTTTCCCTGCTCATACTGAAATACACACACAAAACCACACTATAAAAAACATCCATTCACTTCTTAAAAAAAAAAATCTCAGAGTTCATTCATTTTCACATATGGGCTTGATGTAGTGTGTACTTGAAGGATTAAGCTGATTTGGAATCCTAGATTAAATCACTCAGACCTTCATAAATCTCTTTTTCACTGCCTCTGCCCCCTTCTCATGCTGACACTCTGCCAATCTCATGTGGGCTGCACACAAGGATTACTGTATGATCCATCTGGAATGTACCAGGCAGATAAGTACTTTCTGCTCCTAAATACAAATGCATGCATAATTACCAAGTGCCATAAAATTATTCAAAAAGAATTAAGACAGGAAAAGTCTCTCAAGAAGCCATCTTCCAAACAAGTTGGTTACTTCATTAAGTTAACACTGGCACACACTGGCTACAAGGAGTTCCAAAATAATGTGCCAGGGGTTTGTTGCTAAAGCTGAGGTGGTCGACAGAGCATTCTCCAAAGAAGTTTGCTTGAAATGTGACCAACATTGTTTAGTTCTGCTTTTCTGACAATTATGCACAACTACAATCACAGCAGGCTCTGATGGGATCACCATGAACAGGTTCATTTATGGTTCATGTACACACAAAAAGGAAATGAAGTAATTATTCCAGTTTCACCAGTGTTCTAAAACTATCAAGAAACAAACACACACATATACAACAAGAAGAAGAAATGAAGATACAACCCTCCCCCAATTTTTAAGTAGCTTTGCTGTAGCCTATGGCCTTCCTATTTCACTGTTGTATTATTGGCACCACAGATGTTGACTGTCCATTAAAATATCTGCATACCACTTCCTGTTCATCAGAATTTTACTTGTCTACAGAGCTTCCTCCATGATGTTTAGGAACTTTGTTTCTAGCAAAAGCTGTTCAGTACTCTCACATGAAAAAGATCTGAAAATTAGAAGAGAAGCTGGAATATCTCAAGCCACCCAAAAGCCATCTGTTGGAAATGTGTATTACCCAGTCCTGCAAGCACAAAGAGGGAGAAAGGCTTCATCACACCCAGGAGGGCACTACCAAAGCAGCGCATTCTTGGGTATGGGTATGATATGGGTTTTTTCCCTTCTTTGCAAAAAAGACTTCCATTTCTTCAAACCAGTCTAAACTGACACACCACTGGAAGATGAATCATGCAGGTCGTGATGTTTCCTTCTGTAATCCCACAAAAGCTGCTACTTCCACAATGCTGGCCTTCATACAGAGACACCTTCTCCTCAAATAGCACTGATACACACACATTCAGAAGTAATTTTTTTCATCTGTATTTTAAAGCATTGAAAGAACATACGGGTGATTTCCAGAAATTAGTATCTAGCCTGGGACAAAGATACTGCATGGTTTGTCACACTGACCTGACCTCAATGTACATCAGACAGTGACAAGGTTTAATCCACATGCTTACTCTTTTCTCCTCATCCCACATTGTACTGTAACCATCTAGAGTCCCACAAAGACTCAGATCCCAAGTACCCAAAGGAACTCTGCTGCACAAGCAGCTGCTGGAACGAATCAAGCACTGTACAAATGTGCTCACTCTTCTCCCACCAGCACAGCCACAGAAGCCACACCATGGTTCTGCAATGCAATACTCACACATTGCTTTACTATGGCACATTCCTGTATTATTATACTGGGGAAGAGGCGTGTTCAGAATCTCTGTTTCCATTTTTGGATCTCCCACACGTTACCTTTATATTCATCCTGCACGTATGAATTTGGTCCTCACGACTATATAAAGTAATTCTTTCCTAAGAGAACTAACATTCCTCATTATGTAACCTTGTGAATTTAGCACTGGCAAAGGATAACAGACTTTTCCTTCTGAGCTGAATTAATTTATTAAAAGGAGAAACAGTAGACAGGACAGAAGTAATAAACTGGGGAACAGAAAGATAAGGGAAGAGTATTGTTAGTCTACAGCTATTAAAAAATACACTTCATAGAGTCTACAAATGTACTGAATGACTCAGTCTCTAATACCACAAGGCATCTTTTGAGACTAAGAGACAGATGCTATTGGGCACAATTTTTATTTGCTATTCCCAGAGACAAAATTCTGTCACAGCAGGAGAAATCATTGTAAAATGGGTCTACCCTGCTATACTTCAAGTTGGAGCACATGATCAGGATTCAATCCATCTTGCCTGAAATCAGAGAATGTATCCTAGTATAGTGTTCCTGAGGGAGGAAACAACACATTAGTCTGAAAACAAGGCTGCTGAAACTATTGCAGAGACTGCCCACCCTTTAAACAAAGCACAGCTGATGTGCTAAAAACTCGTTTCCAGAAAAGAGACATTTACTTACTCGTTCATATTCATCCTTGGCTTTACTAAGCATTTCCAGGATGTCAATGGGCCTGTTTTCATTGCAGCCATTGGTCCTGCTGGGACTTTTTCTGTCCTGGGAAACTTGCTGCGACCTCTGAGCTTCTTGTTCAACCACTCTGTAACAGGAAAGAAGAAAGAGGATTTAAAAATTTAACTGGAGTTAACATCTTGCAAAAAGCAGTAAAGAAAAATGTACTCCCAGCACATTAACCCATTTTTCTGCCTGAATAAAAGCCTAACACACAGCTGACCAAAGTTACACAAGTTTTCATTCGCTGCAAGGTTTATACAAGTCAAATTGTCAAATGGTCTGGACGATTTATCTCCCATTCACAGAGCACTGGTCTGTCTCTCACGAAGTTTGCCTACAGTAAACACTACTTCTATAAAACTCTCATGTTTAGACATTTTTACAATGAAATATGTGGACATCCAAGCATGTGATACACAAAAAGCACATGTATCATACCATAGACTAAGTTACATCTTTTACTCTTTACTTCCTAACATGCATTTTTCCATATTTAGCCAAGTCAAGCCATGTCATTCAACGAAATCTATTACCAAACAGTTCTAGTTTAGGATGAGGCCTACCATTATGCAGCAAACAGAGACAGTGGGAAAGAAGACAGCTGGCTCACACCACATGTCTCTGGAATCAGTCTGTAAGAGGACTTAAAGCAAGTTACCCCTCACACCCCCACCTAAGGCTCCGGAAAGAACAGCAAACCATTTCCTTCTCAAGCTGCCCTGTAGTCATTCCAGTTACCTGCATTTCCTCTGGCCTCTGGTGTCTATGGTTTATTTACCACTTCTACTCCACCCCCACCTGCCTCAAGTATCAAAACCCCTCAATTTGAAGGACGGGTAAGAGATGCAAGAAGATGATGTGTACCTGGTCACTTCATTAATAAAAGTAAAAGCAGCATATACTCCTAATCCATATGCAGTTCACAAGATATACATGGCTGTGCAATGCGCTAAAGCTTATCCTCTTGAAATAAACACACACCAGCCTGTAATCCCTTCTTTTTTAAGCTTGCATTAATCAAATATGTTAAGAAAAAACAAGCACTCTAAACAGGGCAGAGCTCTGGAGCTGGCATGTCACTTGAGAACTCTCATGCTGTGGAACTGATGGCTGAGGGGGGAGCCAAGAGGTGCCATCACAACAATCACAGAAAGTGTCAATCATTCCAGCCTCCAGTTTCTTTGGGTCAGTTAGGATTCAGGACAAACTCCAGATTTTATAGGCTGTAATTATTTATATGCACCTCTATGTTGACATTTCTGAGGAAAAAAATAGTTCAAGTTTTGAGGGTTTCTTCCCAGTTTTCTAGCAACCAAGCTTCTTTACCTCACTAGAGTTCAGTTGTGTTTAGTTGAAAAAGCGTTAGATTTGGCTTTAAAAAATTGGATGTTGCTTTCAGAACTTTTAATCATACAAACTGATTATTTAACCAGATTCTGATTATTTTAAGCCTTCTCTGTAAGCAGCAGCCACCTGCAAAGGTAACTCACAATAGGGAGGCCAATGCAACCCTCCCAATTTCCAAGAACTGCAGCATGTGCTTGTTTGGATGAAGCATTTCAATACTCCACAGGTGTTTCTATGGTGACACCCTGAGAGAACATTTTGTTCTAGCACCTCACACGGTCACCCAGTCCTGGCTTAGAACCTCTAAACTCAACTCCAAAACTAATGATGAGAAAGAGCAAGGTAAGAGAATCAGAATGCTTTGCCGAGATTTTAAGTGCCAGCATAATTGTATAAGAAAAAAGAAACACTTCAGTCAAAGGGACGATTCGGGGCAACTGAAGCCACACATGCGCTGCCTGGCAGGCAAAGCAAAGGCTTCACTCTTGAGAGTCTCCTTCTGCCTTAATAAGCTGGCCCAGAAGGTTTCAATAAAACATCCTCCCATGAAAACAGTACTCACTGATCCCACAGCAAAACATCTTCAAGGAGTGCATCCATTTCACAGGAATGTTTCATAAATATTTCTGAAAAGCAGTTCATAATACTTTTCTCTCATTCATTATGAAGTGTTTGTTACGTTTTTAAAGTTTACTTTCTTTTTGAAGAATAACAAATTCTCTTTTCACCTAGGTAATTATCTAATAGCTCAAACTCCATCTTCTGTCTTGTGCAGGTTACATTTCAATGGTGGTGATGGAATAAAATGTGAAACTGTGTCCCCAGAACTCTGAGATACTTTCCCAATTCTACTCTGCTGCCTCTATCCCAGAAGCCACCTTGGGTCTGACTGTTGAAACAGGATAAAACAACCTGACAAACTAAGCTAAAAATAACCCTCCCTACAAACTTATAGGTCACAATGCAATAGTTTTCTTAAATATTTGAAGCCCTCCAGTTTCTGTTCTACTTCTAGAAAGGTCAACACTCAAACATCTGAACTTGACACAAATTAACTGTTTCTGAAATCAGGAGTTTCATGACTCCCGTGAAATGTTTTCATTTCAGAAAATTCCAGAATACTTAAAGAAAAGAGAAAAAAAGATTTCTGTAAATCAAATACCTAAATACCTTTCCTGGGGGGAAAAAATCAACTAATGCAAATCTGTACACTGAGCATGCTCTGTGTGCAATCCAGGATTAAATCTTTTTTAAGCAAGGCCTGCTGTTTCTTTCCATTATATCAGATAGTGGAAGAGGCACACATTCCTTCAGGAACACAGTAGCTGCTGCAACAGTCTGTTGAAGAATATCTGCAGTTATAGCATTGAAAACATACCTGGCACAACCTCACAGAAGGGCAGGGGGAGGGAGAGAACGTGAGAAGTGAAGTCTGTGATTACAAAGCCTAATTTACTTTTCTTTTCAAAGATAAGCCACCAAAATATAAATGGATGGCCTGCAATCTTGTTAACTCAGTCTGGCACAATAAGGTCAAGTCAAATGCAGGGAAGAGAATGCAAATCTCCTTGAAACCTTTTATGGTTATGTTTTTAAAGTGCTGAGATACTATAAATGCAGCACTCTTTCCTATCAGTGATTAAGAAAAATTCCACTTTAACAAAAGGGTGCAAATCCAAATTTCCACCCCAAAGACAAAAAACTACAGACCAAAATTAATACTCTTGAAAGAAAATGTAAATATTGCAATCCAGCCAAAAGGGTAAATGTGCTTTAGGGACTGCTGTGCCATGGTTAGACTGATCTGTTACCTGATCACAGTTTTTAAGATTCCTGAAGTATCTGTAGCCCATCATTTGTGCTACAGTGACCAGACCAGTTTAACACCAAATGGATTTAAAGTGTCTGAAAGTTTGCTGTCTGAAACTTAGATCTGCACTGTAGTTGTGTGTGACAGAAGAACAATATGGTAGAGTTTGAAGGGTTCGACTCTCTCACACACTTCAAACATTAATCTAATGGTTTTAGGTCAAAAGGTGCCTTAAAAAGAGGAAGCCATGTCCTTCTGATGCTCTGTTTATAAAGAGGACAGGCAACAGACATTTTGGTATTTGTTTTGGTAACAACATCCAAGAGTCAGTTTCACACAACTGTTTTCCATTATTCCTTATAGTTAATCCTTAGATATGGACAAACCAAGCAACAGTAAGAAGTCCAACATAACTGGGAAGAAAAAAATAGAAGTGGGAAATGGGGTTATCAGGATGAGAAAAAAGAAAAAGAATTTAGAAAGAGATCTTGATATCAATGTCTGTCATTTGTGTTGTCTCTCACTGCTTCTGTGAGAAAATAATAAAAAAAAAAGCAAAAATAACCCACATCAAACCCCCTACACTAAGAAATTAGAATTCAGCTTAAAATGTCTATGTTGTGACTAGTTTATGTATAACTAAATATTATATGTTTCCATGTATTTAAATTGTGCAAGTCTTCAACTGGCCTGACTGGCAAGCCATGACATGCTGCTGAAGGCGTGCAAGAGATAAGAGGGTTCATGAAAGCAGTGTGATACTGAAGAGGAGCAAAACTGAGAGTGAGGGATGAGAAGATACCCTGGGCAGTACATCTACATTTTGCATTTTAGCAAGAGTAGCTACCAAAAAAATCCAGAAATTAGCAACACCAAGCTCTTATTATTTCACAGTTTTACTTATTCTCCTAAACCCACTATAATTCTAGAATTTTCTACCTAGTTCTCCTACTATTCTCCAATCTCTTCATTTAGTTAGGAATAACAACTAAGTCTAAAAAACCCAAACAAACTCGAACAAAAAAATAGCTCACAACAAAACCAACCAAAAAACCCCAAGCATCATTTATTTCATTACACTCTCTGCATTAGAAAATCTTTTGCCAGCATCCCCATACAAAATAAAATGTAAAATAATAAACAGTGCTCATACTTGCTTTCTTTGGAGAACGCCAACTACTACTTCAACTCATTTTTTATCACTTCACTGAAAATTTAATGCTGCAGGTTTTTAAAAACAAAACTGTAATTTTCATTAGTAAACAAAACTTGTACGAGCAGGAATGTTGTATTCCTCCATTTTAGGAGAGTGAGGAAAAAACCAGACACACTTAATAAGTTCTGAAAGGCTTACAGAATAATAAGGCCCCAGTACTTACTTAGCCATGAGTTTTGCTATTCGATGACAGTCGTTCTTGTCATAAAACCAAATACTGTAAATTGACACTAGAAAACAAGGGAAAAAAGCAAGTGTAAGACAAAAAAAAGCAAAAAGTAATTAATTCAATAGCAAAAAAACCAGCAGTCCCTTAGATCTGCAACATACGAATTTCCATCAATTTCCACTGAAATATTGTCACCACCTACTATTTATAATGATGCCTACTATCAATAAAGTAATCAGAAATAGCACATCTGCAAACATAAATACAACTTCAGTCAGATTAAATGGAAGAACTACAGAATCTTCATACTGTTTGTAAACAAAAGTGTCAGGAAAACCAAGTTTTAACCCACAGGTGCCTTCTCATTACAGTTGCAACCTCCTTTTTTGAATTACTGACTTTGTAATTTAAACTAGGCCAAGGAATATCCATTAAAAAAAAAACCACTGGTTTTTAAATTTGTCAAATTTGAAGACCAACATTAACTTCTGAATTACAGTATAACAGTTCAGTCAGAGTATCTCTGGAAGGTTTCCTCTTCAGAGAAGGAAGCAGTACCAAAGCTCCCATCACATTGTCACATTCATGGAACAGCTTAAAACTAGATTCCTAGTGATCCCTGCTCTTTGAAGGTATCAAGGACAAAGCAATGAGGGCAAAAGGGTTCCAGCTCATCAAGACACTCAGCCTCATTCTGGCTTTCAGAATAAGTAAAATTCCATGGAAAGTTTGCAGAGTTGGAGCTCAACCACTGAGCCTCCATCAGAGGGAGAAACTTCATCAGTAGTGCCATGAGCTGCTCCTTCCCCAGCAATCCTCCCAAGGGGCCTTACCCACACACCAGCTCCTCTCCTCACTGCCCCCACAGCTGGACCAGCACCACAAAGCTCCACAACTTCTTTCAGAATTTATTGAGTCCAGCCCGCAGAGCAGATTATTTTAAATCTTAGTTCACCTATGAAGTTTGTCAATGATAAAGTGCAAGAACATCAAAGGCAATTGGACACTTTACATATGTTACCATTAAAGTATTTAAATTTTTGAAAAAGATGCTTTCAGCCTTTTAAAACTCATCTTTATACTGCAGTTCATGTCAATGATTTTATGTAGTTGAAAACACTGATTATAAATACACTTAAAGTGAAGGAAAGGAATGTTTAAAAAAAACTTACTCAACCATTTCCAGATAGAGGTAATTTTTATTTCACAGTGAAATCTGTTTTTTTCTTCACTCACTTTTTTTCCTTCTCAAAATACACAAAAACCTAAATCTAAGCCCAGTCAAAATTATGTCAAGCCATGGCAAAGAGGGCAGTTATTTACCAAACTTTCTCTGGCCCTTCAACTTATCCGAGGTGTACTTTGTTGGGCCAAAATCTTCCAGAAGTCACTCATTTCCAGAACAATATCCTACAACAAACTGAAATTCTTGGCTTCTTTCTTTTATTAAATAACAGCTGTATTCATTTTGGTGTTTGTTTCTTTAGAGGTTCCAGTTTAAGTAATAGATACCAAAGCTTTCCAAGCCAGAAACAAAGAAATCAATGCACAAAAGATATAAGCCAGTAACATAGCATTTCATACCAATGCTTATGAAATTTCATAAGCCAATGCTTAACAAATGCTTTTATTAAACTTTGAAGTTTAATTAAAAAAAAAAATCCAGGTGCAGGATTTTTCTGCTGCATAGAAGCCTACAAAGTTTCCACTCTGTTACATGACTAAAGAAGTAGCTCATATTTTAGCACTGAAGAAAAGCTCTTTCCCTTGCCTGACTTCATTATCAGACAAACTGCCAAGAGGAGAAAGCTGCATCAAAAGTATACTTGCTGAAGAAATGAAGATAAGGAACTTATAATAATATCTTAATGGGACAAATGATAAAAGTTACACTCAATTCTGCCAGAAACAGGTCTAGACAAGACCACAAGTAGATCCAAATCTCAGTTTGGTGTAGAGTATTGGGCCTTTTTCCACTTTGTACTACTGGCAAGCAATCACAGGGAGTCACTGCAAAACATTAACAATACCACCAAGATGCAAAGCAGATTACAAATGAATTAATGTAGGTACAAGCTGGAATGTTCAACCTCCTCTTTCCACGAGGCCTCATGTACTGCCAGTTCAGCTCCCTTCCCCAGAACTGTGTGTCCCAACAGCATTACTACTAATATTTGATATGTATTTTCTTATATATACACACTGCACATTCTTACATGCGTGCAGCATCAACTGTGAACACCCTTCTAGCAAAGACAGAGTTGGTTCTTACCAGCTCTTTTTAAATACGTGATTTTTTTGCTATACCCAGCCTAAACATTAGCTGAACATTCCTATGTCTGTTGGCACCTTTCTACTGCAGTTCTTGCAAGAGTTTCATCCAACAGAAGCCACTGAATTAAGTGATTAATTTTTCCCTCCAGCTTTTCTACACTGAATGCTGGGTAGCATCTTTAGCAATCAAGTAAAAGCAGTTTGTAATCATCAGCAGCAAATCTTTCAGTAGGATTCACACTACATTTTGACACCCCTGAAATAATGAGTAACCCATACCACAGACAAACCAGGTTTCATAAAACTAAAAGAAGTCATCCATTATCTTCATCTATGTTCTCCTCTGACATATGTCATTTTTGTTAGAAACACTGGCCCATAAATATTTATCTAAACACATAACACTCAACTTCTCTCCAAACTTGTCTGGATCAATCCTTAAAACCTGATTAAAACTGAAATGGAAAACCAAAGAGCTTTTGAGAGAACAGAAGGATTATGGAAGACTTCCTGCTCAAGCCTAACAGCTGAATAATACCAAAAGGAAGGTCTTGGACTCTTCTATAAGCTGGATTAAGAGTGGGAATAGCCAAGTGCCACTGCAAGACAGAAGCCTCATCTTTGGCAGCATAAAATGAAGCTGCATCCCCAAATTGCAGTTTCACTTCAGCTCTCATTTTAAGTAAGCAGCAAGAGGCAGTGTCCCCACCCTCACATTCCCACAGCTTTGTTAACCCATTGTACCCCAAGTGGCTCCTCTCCCTTATGTCAGCTGGGTACATTTTAGCCCAGACCAGCTCCTTGATCCTGTTTCTGCATCAGCTCCACAAAAGGCCATCTGAGCATAAGAGACAGCACGAACAAGAAGCTTGGGACACACAGGACACACAGGAAGGTAAAACTGTTAAAATGGAACCGTATGCCAGAGGAAGTGCACATGGACTCATCAGCACTGCCAGTTTTGGAGATTCCAGACACTGTCACTCCCTTCCCTAAGGCAGTTTAGCCATTTGTGCAAATATATCTTCAACTCATTCAGAGAGATGATTTGTTTTAAACTTCCCTTAACTATCTGGAAAAGCTGGTAGAAGGGAGAAAAAGTTTCATTTTACAGGTCCAATTTAGATGTTGCTATGCAATGAAGCAGAACAACTGGAAGTGGAGTCTTTCAAACTTTTGAAAGAAAAGGACTCATATTTTGAAACCCTTCCTATAATGTAACCATGGAAAACAACCCAATCTCATTCCCATAAAGAAAAGCACACATATGCATCATTTCACACTTCAAATAGAGTTTAAGGCAAAAGGACATAAAGCTCTCTCTTAGAGCTTGTATTTCTTCTAGTAACAACATCAGCTGAAATGCCACCTCTCCTCAGTCAGTCAGCTCTAGTATCATCTTCACTGACACTCCTCATAGTTATTTCCTCAATGTAGGTATTAGCCTCCCACATAGATTTATAAGCCATTAGAATAAATGGAGAAAGTTCCTCCCTTTCCTATTGTTTTAAATACCTAAGACCATTTCACAAACACAGCTCACAGCACAATCCCACAAGCAGGAGCATGGAGTAATTCAGAAGGTGCCAAACAGCATCCAAGCTCAGGAACACTTTAACAAATTGCCATCTGACAGTATTATATGGAAGGAAAGGGATTCCTGCTTTGCAACCCGAACCACAGCAGAAAACCTCTTGCAGTTAGAGTGCCATCTTTCAGGTCAAACAATGTATTTTTAGAACTTCTTTACAGTTTTCAATCGTTCCTCCCCTCCCCCAGCTTGCATTGTTTCTTCTGCTATGCAGATATGAAGAACAGGCTCCTTTCTTATCTCAGACTAAACCACTGGGTTAATGTGCTTGCTGGAGAGCCAGGCAGGCTCAGCAATCACAGAGATATGTTACACTTAATGGAACATGTGTGATAACAAGAGACTTTCCTTACCAGTTTTGAAGCCAGGCAGGAGCTCTTTGAAACATTTCTAATGCAACTCATTTCACTTTCGCTGTTCTGGATACAAGCTGTTTTCATCAATAATACAAGCCCAGAAGACAGCACTTTGTAACTGAGTTTTCCACTTAAATGTATAAACTTCTCCAAAATCCATTATTTTTGTATTACTAACTCTTTACCTTGGAAAGGAATAAGAAGAAAGGAAAAAACCACACCACCACAAACAAAAACCCCACACCAAACAAGGACCATTTATTTTAATACCCAACTTTTATGCCAAACATCTGTCTTTTCAGCACCATGGAAATCAGCCTGCCTGACCTCCCAAGTGAACTGGCTTGGATTAAAAACCCTTTTATTCAAGACCAACACCACCGATACAAAGGAAAAATTATAAATGAGAAAGGCTCAGAAGAATCTTTCCCGCAGACTTTAGGAGGTAAGTTTGCCATTGCTTAAAACTTTGACTAATTTTCCTCAATTATTAAGCAAACTATTAACTAACAGCTCCAGTTTCTCACATTACAGATTGAAGGGAAGTACTGAACTTCAGACTGGACTATTATTACTGTTACTGGCTGAATTGCATGCATTTTTTAAAACAGAGTTTAACATGCTTTCCACAAAACACAGACAAGAGAAAACAAGCTTAGGTTCATTTTAAAAAAATAGGTTAATGGGATTCAGTGTTTCATGAACAAATACTCTGAATACTCTAAAGAATGTGCATGTGTTCAGAGGGAAAGTTCAACAAGGATCAAATATACCTGGCAATACCTATTCCAGACTAAGAAATAATAAATGGCACATTAAGTATGAAGTAGAATCTCAAAGTTTTTACCTTTTAAGAGTAATCCTAAATTTAAAATGTTACAGTAAGTAAAACAATCTCTTTTCAATTTGATACTTTCTTGATCTGTTCATGTTTGGAGATACTCACTTTCTTTAATTCTTTATAACAATGAAAACAAGAATACCTTTTTTCTATTTACCATTGCAAGTGGTATAATTTCTCAGAGCTTCTTAGTAACACCCTCTTATCATCTTTGCTTTTTAGGGTCTTATGCCCCACAAATAAATGGTGTAAGTTTTGGGGCATTATATCCAACTTTTCAGGTTTGATAATCTTTTGGGGCTGGAACCATAAGAAGCCAGAATAATTTTGAGAACAAAAACTCTGGAGTGAGGAAAGATTCCCCATTAAAAGCTGAAATATGAAAAAGGTATGACTGGGATGGGGGGAGGGAACCTCACAGAATAAGGAATAACAAATTGACCCAATTGTCTTCCATTCTGCTCAGAGAGCAGCAAATGTAGATACAAGAAAGGTACTGTCCCACTTGGTCTGTTCTCCTTCCAGAATGCCCATGGAAGTTTCCTTCCCGCCCCACCCTGCAAAAACAGGAGGACTCCCCCCAAGAGCTGTGAAAATCAGTAATTTCCCATAAGAATAAAATGGCAATTACCTAGTCTTGGTCTAAGAGTATGAAAATGCCTCTGTGCAATTGGATAAAGTATCTCATGTCCACAGCTTAACAAAGTAAATTCTGATATGCAGCAAACCAACAATTCCATTGTATAGTAAGAGTACTTGAAGAAATCAAACTACAAAAGAACAGTAAAACCCCACCAAAATATTATGATCTAGTATGACAGGCAAATCATTCTTACAGCCTTCAGCCAAGCAAAAATAATGTTTGTAGACTGCTTGTGAAGTTCCTCATGTAAGTCATTAGCAGCTCTGCACAGACTGGAGCAGGTTACTCCTGTCCTCAGAACAGGTCTTGTGCTGCTGAAGACAGAAATGCCAGAGGTCTGATCTGCTGCACGGAACAGACTTGGCCTTATTATCTACTTAAGCCAAGACAAAAATCCCAGAACAAAGTGAAAACATGAAGTTTGTAAAGCAGTAGTATCACATTCAGTTACAAATACTGTTGACATGGAACTTTCCCCAAATATGTGGTGACATAATTTTGCTTTGATCATTTTCTACTGTTTCTACCATGTCGGGGCAAAGCACAGATCTCCATTTGTTACTGATCCTGTTACAACGTAACTAAAGAGGCACAAGGTATGTCTCTGCCAAACAGCACTATTAACGTGATTTTAGGCTTTTACTGGATAGTCTGAGCCATCACCCATCTGTAAGCTAAAGAAACTGAATCAGCAGTTCAATCACTCAGCAACCCTAACAGGGCAACTTATTCATAAAGGGTTTCTAATGATGACAGTAGATTTCTTCAAGGACACAACAAAAGCCACTCTACAAGACACAGGATTGTCTAAGAGGCAGCTTTTCCTTACACAAACTAGCAGTCCATCCTCTTTCAGTCATTAAGGGATCTCAGAAGAACTCCACCATAAGCCATTAGAGACACAAGACATTAAGCCCTTGGAGATACACATTATATTAACCACTGGCTGAAAGATCTGATTTGAATTAGTTCCAAAAATGCAAAGGTTTTTCATGCCAGCAGGCAACTGAGCGGAAGTGGAGATCCTTCCGCATGACGAGAACTTGGACGAGAACCCCCCGATCTACCCACACAAATAAAACATACACATGTTGAAATTTGTCTGCAAATCCAAATTTGCCTGCAAATTCACAAATACTATGCAAATAGAGGCAAACAGCTTTAACACAATTCAACCATATAATTTGTTTTCTAACTCTTTCAGAGGACAAAAAATTTGGAAAACCTCGTGCAAGGAAAATAATCCAAAGCAAAACAACTTAATGCAAAATGTAAGGGAGTTAGTGGAGTGGAAATTATAAGGAATAAAAAGCTTAGATGCCATTTTCAATGCTTTTAAGCTTGTATTTGAACAAAGTGAGCACTATCAGAGGGCACAAAAACTCATCTGCAGTTTATTTGTGGCACCTGAGAAAATAACTAATGACATACTCACTGCATTGGACATTTTCCATCTGCAGTCACTGGAGACAGGATGGGGTAATGAAAGAAAGGATAGTTTCTGACCCAAGTATTTTAAAATGACAGTGGGAAAGAAATAAGAGGAAAAAGAACACTCTTGATTACTTCAGAATGCAATTCTCACATCCAGCCTATAATTTTTTCCTTCCTCACCTTTGTACGAATTCCTCCCTTCCTTGTACTATTCTATGTCA
This sequence comes from Machaerirhynchus nigripectus, assembly GCA_013397975.1. Lineage (NCBI taxonomy): Eukaryota > Metazoa > Chordata > Aves > Passeriformes > Dicruridae > Machaerirhynchus > Machaerirhynchus nigripectus. The sequence continues at coordinate 621,474 of VZRQ01006851.1, read as the reverse complement.
TGTCTATCCTAAATCCCATGAGCCTCCCACAGATGTCACACACTTGTGTCCCACAGGAAAAGGAGAGCTTTCATCAATGAAAGGAGAACAACTGGCTTCAGGGGTTTCTAATGAACTCACACACAGCCTGTACCTTCTCTGATTACAACTACCTGAAAGGAGGTTGTAGCAAGGTGGTGCTTGGTCTCTTCTACCAAGTATCAGGACAAGAGTAAAAGGCCTCAAGTTGTGCCATTGGAGGTTTAGATTGGGTATTGGGAAAATTTTCTTCGTGGAAAGGGCTGCCAAGCCCTGGCACAGACCACCCAGGGCAGTGGTGGAGCCACCATCCCTGGAGGTATCTAAAAGATGTGCAGATGTGGCACTGAGGGATGTGGGTTAGTGGTGGACTGCGCAGTGCTGGGTTGGGTGTGATGATCATAAAGGTATTTTCCAAACTAAATGATTCTGTGATTCCTCCCTGGAAGTGATCCTCTAGTCACTGTCACTGTCACACATCATGGTAATTCCAGAGCAGCTCCTGCTTCCTCATAACCATCAGCAGTTCCAATAAATGAATCAACTTCTTACCTTCCTTATGTCACCGATCTCACAGCTGCAATTCTTTCCTGCCACCTTAAGGCCCATCCTACCCCTGCCACCTCCATCTACAGCTCCTCTTCCTTCCAAACCAAGCAATCTTCTATACACCCAACTCAATACAGTACTCTTCCAGTTTCTTGCCAGTCACTTCCCTATCTCCTAGACTTTTCAATTTACTGACCAGTTTTGACTTTTTCCTCTTCATGACACTTATGGAAGGAAGATTGCCAAGATTATGAAACAGGAAACCATCTGCCTTAGGCTATTCCTTGTCACCATGATGGAATCTGTTCTACTTCTTACAGATTCCAGAGGCCTTCCAAGGGGAAAAGAGGAAGGGATTAATACTTGACTGCTCTATTAGGTACACCAAAGCACAGCCAAAGCAGTGTTCCCATCTCTTAATCAAGGGGGCATTCTGATAGGAGGGAGACATGTTTAGATTAAACCTATCATTAATTAAAGAGACCAAAGCTATATTGCAATTTGGTGGTATACTCTCTTTTTACTGAAAGCAGGCAGTGATCATAATACATTAGCACAGCTATTTACGTAAATTTAGCATTGTAGACAGAAAACATCATCAGGTATTTCACTGGAAGCTGCCTCATTACATTATATTTGAAACAGACATCACAGTAATCAAAAGTGATTTAGGTTATAAAACGGAACCTGAAGTTTGTTTGGATTAGAGAAAGTTATACTCACAGCTAGCATTTCTGTAGAGAAGAAAAGGTTCATGGAGCTGAAACTCCAAATCTTTATTTACTGGTTCCACCAGGTTGTGCATATTCAGTCGATTCACTATCGTAAAACCATGATAAGGAGAAGCTGACCTATTGTGTCAATTAAAACAAAACTAAGGATTAATACCTTCATCAACATAAGTAATTTTCTGAAACCAAGTTATGAATTCATCTTCAAATGCCCATTGCTTTATTATGTGAAGCTTTAGCAGTCCTGAAGATCCCACAGTTGTTTTCTATGCCATTTCTTGGCAAGCCACCTAATTTCAATTTCTAACTGCACTTACCTCAAAGCAGGATTAGGATTAACATTACAGTTCTACACTGCTAAATTGCTGAATCAAAGATATACCTCTGAAAAATCTATTAAAAAAACTAGGGCAGGTCCACCATTAAAATGCAAATGTATCCAATACTTGACATAAGATAGTTTTGAGGCAATTTAGAATTTTTTTATTAGAGGAGAAAAAACAAACCACTTACACAGCACCATTACCTTACTGCAAATAGACAAGACAATAAAAAAGAGCTGCTGTCTTAAATAGCATGAAATACATTTACAGGGGGAACCATAAACAGTAATTTCTTCCTAAAGGCAGACCGGAAATAAGGACTTAACCCAGTGTTTTGAAAGTCCATATTAAATTATTCAGAATTGTATTGCTTAGTGAAGCAATTTTTATTATCTAGATTTTTGCTGGACACCAGGTGGAAAAAGAAAACACTGAGCAAGCATTGAAAGTTCAAGATAGTTTTAGATCTGTTTTCTCTTGCTGCATGAATGTCCTGTCAGCACTCAGCTGTGCCTCTAAGCAGGTGTATAATCAACAACAGCAGCACAATGAAGGCAGGCTAAAAATCAGACACAATTAACTCATAAATATGAAGATTTCTGTAACAATGGCCACCTTTACCTAATGATCATCAAAAAAAATCTGTCAAGAGCTTCCAGGGACAGGGTAAACAACTCTTACCATCACAAATTAGTCTGTTAATGCACCTCACAGAACTTGTTTGAAATCATCAGCTAGTGACACTGAAAGCTTTTACTTTGGTTTTTGTTCTGTTTTTTATTTAAATTTGGTTCACTTTCTTACACTAAGTATTTCCAAGCTGGGAGCTGAAGTAACAGGAACTGGTTACTCAAATCCCTACACAGTGCCAGGATAAAACATTGTAATGCCCAAATGATGACAGTCTGCTTCAGGATGGCTCAAGTCTGCATTATATCTATTTCTTACCTTTAACAAAGTGTTATTTCATTTAGATTTTTTTATTTTCCTATAATTTAAAACTTGAACTCATGATTGATTTTATGTGCTGGTTCTCCTTCTCACCCCTTTTACCCAACCTAAAGAACTGGACACTTCTTTCATGGTTTTGATGAGGAAATCAAATAGCCCCCAAAACCAGACACTATGAGATCTCCAGCTTTTGGGCAACTTCATCCATTTACAAAAATTTATGCCATTTTCCAGGAGTAAATTAAAACAGACTATTTAATTTCTCTATTGTTTTCATAATCAACTTCATGGATTTTAGAAGACAGAGGGAGACTTGGGATTTAACAAACTCAGTGCACTAATGAATGCTATTGGATTAGTAAAATAAGCTCAATAAACTAGTTTTTGATGTGGGTACATACGTAGCATTCAAGTTTTATGCTTTCTCAGAAGTACTTTTAGGGGCTTTTGAGAGAGTTATTCACCCACGTGCAGAGTTTAGTCATTTTGAATGAGTACACAGCAGTTAACAGCTGGACAAGCAAGTACTGGCGAGTAGGAAAGCTCTGCATGAAGCCATCTGGAGTTTGTTTTCTTAAGGAAGGAAAACAAACATCGCCACCGCTATAGCCCCCTCCCCGAAAAAACCAACCCAAAACAACAAACCAACCCTTACCTTTTATACACAAATAAGGTCCCTTCTATGTCGGTTTTCTCCTACAAAAGACAACAAACGCACTTCAGGGATGTGCTTGTTCACAAAGTTATGTAGGTTTTGTATAGAGTTCTACTAACAGCGACTTACAGTATCCTTATTTTTCCATAAGGTTTGACATCACAGGTCTAAAAATATGCTTTCCTATTTTCAGAAAGTACCTTT
>VZRQ01006851.1:605589-617120 GCA_013397975.1 Machaerirhynchus nigripectus | reverse complement strand
GGCCCGCGCCTGCCGTTCCGCCCGCCACTCAGGGTCCCCGCCCCGCCCGGCCGGGCCGGGCCCTTCCCGGGTCCTTCTTCTCGACTCGGGACCCGCAGCCCCTTCTCGGCTCCCCGCTCCCCCCTCGCAGCTGCGGTGACCGAGGGCTTGCAGAGCTGTGGGTCCTTGACGGGGCCCCGGGGCCGTGGGCTTTGGGCAGGGGCCGCGCCCCCGCCGACACGCGTGGGCAGGGCTGAGGGCTGGCCTTCGCGTCTTGTTATTATTGATTTGCCCCATTAGTAACCCAAAGGCTCCGGGAGGTGCTGCAGTCTGGCTTGTGAAGTGCGATGAGCTGGTCACAGGCTCAGGAATTATCTTCCAGCACTTTGAGGGTGATGCTCTTTGCTCCCGTGTCTGTCGTTTTCTGGTATATCAGTATTTCGCAGTCTGCAGTGGGATGTGGAATTGTCAGTATTTTAGAAGAATTGGGGGATTAAATATTTCTCTCAGGTATAGTAAACGTACTCAGGTACATTTCTCAGGTAAAGTAAAGGTACATAGGACAGCAAACTGTCATATGTAAAGTAGAGTGCGATGTAGTACATTTATTATGCTTGCTGAAACAAGAACAAAGTAACATGCAGTGCACTGAGCTTTTTCCTGCAATTTTTTCAATTATTGGTGATTTTAGGAACAGGAAAGTATAGAATATTCATCAGGACCGAGGTATGAAGTACTTCAAGATAAGCTCACTCAGGTTCAAGTATCTTTGTAGCATTTTGTGCAATCTCACAGGAAAAAAACAGGTTTGTAAATTTCTAAACAAAACCATGTTTGTGGCAAGCTCCTGACCCTCCTGAGAATTTAAAGAATGTCTGCTATGCTCTGTATTACCACAGGTCATGTTGTTCTCTGTTGCAGGTGGACAAACTTCTGATTTTAATACAGCTTTACAGTATAGGCCTCTCCCACAATGGCTGATATTTAATGCACAAACTATAAACAGGGATCCACTAGCTGTGTGGCTCTACAAAAAGTCTTTCTGACAAGAAGTGGAAATATCAAGTTCCAGTATAATATAATTTTTTAAACTGTAAAGCTTTTGGGGCAGAACAATAATTTACCTGTTTTGGTGCCATACCGATCCAGTATAAAGTAAAAATGCATTTCTTAGGAAAAAAGGAATCTAGACACAAAACTTCATCCTGGTAACTCATCCTTGAACCCCAGGACATAAGCATCGGTAAAAAACCCTAACAAAAGTCCTATGAAATGTCTTAGAGCTCCATAAATTGTCCATATCCTTCTAATGGTTTTGCCACAGGAGAGCCTAATCCATAAAATTTGGGTTTTCACCAGTTCTGTAGTGTTTGCCCTTAAAGGCAGTACTTTGATGTAAAATGTCTCATTATTCACTAAGAGTCAACATTAGAGAAAGACAATAAGAGGAAATTAAAGTTTGAAAGCTATTTTATAGTGCAACAACATTCTAAGAACTCAATTGAAACAGAAAGAAAATGACAAGAACTTTTTAAAAAAGCTGGTTTTAAGTGGCATCTTAAACATCTGCACCAAACTGCTCCTTTCTGCAAGATTACTGTAAAGCAAAGGTGTCTTTCAAATTTAAAAACTTATTGACAAAGGAAGCTTTCTGCTGTGTGAGATCTCAGTTGTGAAAACTCCTTGGCTTCATCTTGCATTAAAAGTGAAGCACAAAGAGCAGCAAGAGAAAGAAAGGGAAGCAGTGGTTCCTGGTTATGGATTGTTTTCCTCCTTCACCTGCTAATTCCCATTCTGCATTTCAGTGAATTTACTCTCCGTGCCCATCTTCACCGTTGTTGCATTGCAATGAAATGTTTTGTGTCAGGAATGATGCATGGGCTGTCATCCTCAGCCTTGGAGCACAGCACCGTGTGTGTACAGGCAGAGTCTCGGGGTGCACTGGGAAGTTGTAGCTACTCAGGCGTGTGCTGTGAGTGTTGTGTGGTGCAAATCTCCCTGGCCCTCCTTGCGGCTGTGCTGGGGAAATGTTCCTCTCTCACTCCCTGTTCCCAATTCTCACATGGAACCAGGCACAAGTGGCATGGTGCACACGGTGCCCTTTTCGTGTTTTCTCTGTGAGTGGGACAGATTCCATTTGCGTTTCAACAAGTGAAGAGAACATCATGTTTTATACTTCACTTATTCTGCTGAGGTTTTATAGGACAGGATATGATAATTTATTACCCCAAGTACTGTTGTCTACTTAACATATGTCAATATTAAGGTAGATGAAGTAATAAAGACCCTCTTTTACTCTTCCATTTGCTTGTGATACCACGGCTGGGTCTCTCTTGTTGCTCTGCTGTTGGCAGTTCTGTTACCCAAACTCTTTTTCTGGCCTCTCTTTTCACACACTAGATTACTTGTGTATCCCCAAAGCTTATTTGAGCTGCAGTCACTCCTTTAAACTTCCTACAGAAAAAGTCTTCATTCTTCAGTGCCTTAGTTTTTCCCTTGTTGGCTGAATATCCTCAGCAAAAGATCTATTGCTGCTGTTCAGATGGGGGAGAAGTGCAGCCAGTGCTCCCAGTCAGTGCATTTTCTGTATTACTCCAGGCTGAATTAGGGTCCAGTGAGTCCTGCAAATCTGAGTGACTCATAGAGCTCATATTTTATCTTTGCAGTCTTCCACTTGAACCAACTGCCAGAAATTCCTGGTTTCACGAGCTGTTTTGCAAATGACACACTTTCGTTGGTTTGTTTGCAGATGTTTTCCTTGAATTGTAATAGCAGGCAATTTCTGGGCTATTGATTAGTAATTGCATTGTTATCTATACCCTAAATTTCAGGATAATGGCTGTAATTCTACAGACTGCTTATTTGGGCTTAGTTCTAGATAAAACAAATTGTCCTGGTGATAACTTCCTCAATAACTTAATGAGCGCTTTTTTTGCATTTTAATTGTTTAAAAAAAACCCAAGAGGCAGGGGATGCTAGAATTTTTGAAGTGCTGTAATTTTATTTGAAAAATCCTTTTATTTCACAGGTGGCATTACTTGAGCATTTTCCTCCTTTATACAAGTATGGTGTAAACTGCTCAAGTTGTGTAGTTACCTTCCCTGGCAGTTGTTCTGCTGTTTGGAAGGCCAAGTGGATCAGAAGCCTTTCCTAGGAGATCCCATTTGCACTGTGCTCTCTCTGCACTAATGCTGCAGCCACAGGTACCTTATTGCATATTCATGGTGACAGATATTTATTTTTAGCTGTGCAAAATCTTTTTCCACCTTCAGAGGAAAGTTTTCCAAATTGCTACATGTTAACAGTGCTACAGGGCAACAGTGTTAATCTAAACAATGAGAACGGGTGGGATGGGATGGTGTGTAAGGGGACTCCCGGTTCAGCAGGATCATCACGTGGAAGTGACAAAGTTTAGGAAGGTTGTTCTGGGACTGCTGACTTACCCAGCTGTAGGTGTGGGATCTTGTCCTGTTTCCATGCTCTCTATAAGACAGACATAACACAGAACTACTTTTCATAGCGTCTGAGTTTCTCTGCTGTTGCAAAACTGAAATGTGAATTTAACTAGAAGTTTCTTTGTCGTGAAATAACTGCAGTAATGATTCTGTAAAGGAATGGATTACTTTCAGTTTTCTTTTTTTTCTCTCTATGTAATTGGAAAAATCTTCTAGAAAAAGTGAAGCACAAAACATTAAAAACAACAGCACTTTCTGAAATAATGTAACTTGATAAAGTACAAGGAAAATGGCAAAAAAAAGCAGTTAGCCATCTATGTGTCCACTGACATTTTGGATATGAGTGTTACCAACAGTTCTGGTCCGCCCAAGAGATGCTAAAATAATATTGAAAGAAACAGAAAAATCATTAAATTATAGTTACAATTCAATAAAAACAAAGGAATGAAAATACTCAGTTCGATTTGTCCAGTAAAGCTGCTCCCACAACAACGGTGTAAGAGGGTGAAATAGGTCACAGGCAGCCCTCCTTACATTGCTCAATAACATTAGAAGGATTAATCATTTATGGATTATCTCCTAGAAACAATGATCTGGTGCAGACAGGTAATCCAATCTCCTCTATCTTTCTAACCTGGTTTGCCATTTCACAGGAGATTGTGGAAGGGTGGCAAGTTTTTCTAGGAAGACATTGCCTGCCAGCTTGAAACATGTAAATTGCTGGAATTTGCATCAAAATATGACAGCTCTTCTCTGATGAAGGTAGGTAGTGAAATTAGACAGGTAAAATGATTTTTTTTAAACTAGGGCACAGAGGTTCAGCTCAAAAATTATATCATGTTCACCCTTAGTTATAATCTGTCACTGACAGAGTAAAGAGAGAAGTTTATCATTGACATAAATCAGAACTAGAGAGAAAACGTTATTCCTGGGACTCTGTGTTTTGCATAATATCCAGCAATAAGTTTTTCTTAAGTAATTTTGTAGAAAAATTTAAATACAACTTATTTTTGAATACAAGCCTTTCAGTGATAGCAGCCTCTGTGAGTCCATTAGATGCAGGTGTGCAGCTGAACTTTTATTGATTCATGTGCTTAATGTGATACCCTGGGCTTTGAACATGCATCTTTAGCCATTTCTGGAATATTTTATCTGGCTGTAGCCTCAGGCCTGCTGTTGGATATATTAGACTGTGCTAATTTCATTGGTGAAAATGAACTCTATTGCAAATATTCATTGGACAAAATATTGCAGTAGCAAAAGTGCACCATCAGTGATTTTCAAATGCTTATTTCATTTGGCATGTAGTTGCTGTTTTATTGCTGTAATAACATTATGAATAAAATATTCAGTTACTATTACAAGCAGAGTAGCCTGTTCCCCTAGGTCTCCTTATACAGTTAAAAAAAAAAAAAGGATAATTAGATTAGCAAGGTCCTGCTCTGCACAGAATTGAGAAATACATCAGGAATAATCGTGCATCATAGTAGTAACCCTGAGCCTTGAGAAAGCTGATTTGGTAGAACCATGTTAGTTTTTAACTCAGCCAATTTTTAATTACTGAGTGATCTACTTTAAATATACTGTGTCAGCTTTATGGCATTATTGTGTACTTATATTTTTGTCTTCTTAAAGCATCCTTTGTTTCCTGAGCCACTTTTGATGCCTCCATGTATCTGGCCCTTTAAATACTGGGACCATCACATACATTTTAAAATGTAGCTTTTTATGCTGCTTTATATCTGAAGCCTTGCTTTAAAATGGCAAATCAGGATTCCTTTAAAATATTTTAATATGTTTATTAATATTATTTTTATTTTTCAGTATTTTATTTTTAATTTATTAATTTTAATACTTTATTTTAAAATATTTTATCGTCTTGTAAAATATGCACATATCAGAGCAATTGTGTTTAAAATAGGTTCGATTAATTTTTTATGAGCAAAAGTGTATTTTTCAATAGGCTGTTCTTGATGTGGTACAGTACTAATAAGGAAGATGCAACACGATTCTGAGAGTAAATAGCTTCTAGAGCTTTTCAGACATGACTGGAAACAAATAGAATGTAAAACAGCTTGGTGGTTTGGGGTGCTTTTGATGCTTCTTGGGTTTTCCAGCGTCAGAGGAATGGGAATCAGCAAACCTGCATTCATTTCAGAGGTTATTAAACCACTGCAGCTCTCTGTACCTTCATTTTCCCATCCATAAAATGAGTGCAGTGTATTTACTCATCATCATAAATTTCACTGAAATGCTTTTCTGAGGAGCAATATAAGCAGTAGGCATTCTGGTGATATTTCATTCATCCGAGGAAGGGCTGGTGGGATGCTGAAGGATCACAGAACCTTGTTGGAAGGGGAGGGCAGCAGCTGCATTGGGTGCTGTCACCAGGACAAAGGAGCAGGCTTGGTGCTCTGCTCTGGCTGGGTGGATGTCCTGAAGCCCCTCAGTGTCAGCCAACACCTTCTGTGGGTCTCATCTTCCTGCTGGAAACAGGAACAAACACAGGTGTAGTGAGAGCCTGGAGCACAGCATCCCTTAGTTCCTGCTGTGAGCGCACGGATCCCTTGCTCTTTGCTTTGGCAGCTTTCTCCAGGATGTATCTTGTCCAAGAGTGACAGTTGCACTCAAGAATCCATAATGTGTTTCTGCTTTGAAATCAAATTCAGAGGTAGAGCCACCCGTTTTGGATGGCCTTCCTGCAAGGGATGAGGAAGGCAGGCTGGGAGAGGTGGGGAGGAGTCACCATACTTGGTGAAAAGGGAAGCTCCGTTACATCATGACTAAGGAAATAAACCAGATGAGATCCTAACCTCTTATTTGGCCTCTTTCCTCCAATTAAGTTCTGGCTGATGGAGAATTCCTTTGCTGCAGTCACTCAGCAAAGAGCCATAAAGTTGTGTGATGAAGATCCTCAGGGGAGCCCTGTGGATGTGTGTGGAGTGGCACAGGAAGGGCGTTCCAAGGGGAAGGCATTCACACACAGTGTTGTGGAAATTTGCAACCAAACTGGAACAGAGCTTAGCTAAGACATTGCCAGAGCTCAGTCCTTAAGGGCTGTGGAGGAAGTGCAATTGCAGCCTTTTGCTTTTGGGACCTCATGTCCCTTGACCTTGGTGTTAGAAAATAAATGATCTGATAGTAAGGAGTTACTAAAGAACAAAAGCAGCAGCATCTTATTTAATTAATTTCAAATGGGTAAAGTGCAGTTACGTGTGTAAAGAGAAATGGCAGTCAACTATTTCCTTCAGAATTTTCTACAAAATTCTGTGCACAGATTAACTGAATTTTCATTTGGAAAATAAGTATAACTTGGGACATTAATCTACAAATTAGGTTGCTTGCTTTGGCTTGTTTTCAAAGGAAAAAAGAAATAACTATTAAATTCGGTGTTGAAACCATCCATTGCATTCATACAAGAATTTTTTCCCCGTGGTGCATCACAATAAAATTACTTTTGCATGTGGAATTAGTGCATGAAAATGCTGAATATAAAGAGCTTCTGTAGGGGTGCTGTATTTTGTCAGGTAAGGATTGGCAAGCTGATGAACAGCTCTCCAATAGATTGTAATAATCTCAAATAATTATTTCAAGACCTCTTGAGTACCAGTTTTCATGACAGGCTCTAATAGGTTCTTTCAAGACTCTCATGGTCAGTACAATTGGTTCTCATTTTCAGAATTGCTACCTCGTCTAAAGTCTGTACAAACCATGCGATTTTCAAAACAATGCAATGTAACAGACTCTGAGAGCTGCAGTGTAAACAATGCACATATGCACAAACAGCTGAAGGACCACATCTCCTCTTGCTTTTTCCTTCTGGTGTGATGCCTTCCAGAGCTGGCAGGTTGAGCTGGGCTCTGCAGTCCCGGAGTGACACAGTGCCTGCCTGCCTGCCCAGCTCCTCCTCTGCCCCTGAGTGCAATCTGTGGCTGCTGACAGCTGGCACAGAAATCAGGGATGGGGAAGGGAAGCTTGCCGTGCTGGCTTTTCCCCGTCCCTGTGTGCACCTGACATTGCTCAGACAGAGACAGGGCGTTGTTAGGAAGCTTGACACTTCCATGACAAAAAAGACCTGTCACCCAGGAGAACTGATGAGAAATGATGAGCTGTCCTACAGGGCAGGACATGTTAGTTGGTGGCCGGAGTCCACTATTTACCCTAACAGAAAAATGCTCAAAACCACCTACCAAAAGAGAACAAAGGATTGCCTCTGTAAGAAGTTTTCACGCTGAGATAAAGCTGGCATCTCTTACTGGATTAAGAAAAATTCTGATCAGCTCCGTTTTCACGATGGATTTGTTACGTGAATAATCAGGGGGTGGTTGTGTCTGGGAGGTAAGCTGGGTACAGAGGGAGAGCTGGTGGTGCTCCTGCAGTGCATGGAAAGGGAGCTGAAGGAAAGGCTCTTCCTCCTGCCCTTGGTAGCAAGAGTGTCCACACAGGAGTAGTTGGGGAGCTCAGCTGAGGGAAGGTCTAGGAAACAAAACCAGGCGTGTCTTTGTAATGTGTTTGTGTGGGAAGGGGACTGTTCCACTGGTAATGACGTGGGCATATGTTTTGGTAAGATTCTCCCATTATATTCTGTTTTGGTGTTTGCTTTTTTTTTGGACTTGGTCTTAAATTCCAGCTGTAGTGGGGAGCTGGCCAAGTAGGCTGTGTAAACTAAGATTTAGCACTTCAGGGCCATTATGTGATTCATGAGCTTCTGTGACACGAGACCCACGCAATGCTGTTGGCTTTCAAACAGCTGTGGGGAATGCTTAAGTGAAAAGGGTTATTCTTGTTCCTTTAGAAAATCCCACTAATATTGTGTAATATCAGGGTTTTCACATTTATTCAGCCTCAGATATTCCTTTTATAGGCTCTTGCCTGATTCATGGTGCTTCTTTAGTGGTCACACTGCTGTAAAGTGCTGTCTGTGGCTTGGTGGCACCAAGCCAGCTGCTGAGAGGTTTGAAGGGTAGTGACTATTTGTTTGAGTTTGAGCACTTAAAGACTTGCTAAGTGAAACCCATTGCAAGTGAAAGCTTGTAACTGAAACGCTGACTCTACCAGGAAAGCATGACTGCCAGAATAGGGGCACTTTGTCAAAAACTCAGAGAAAGAAAAAAATGTATAACAATGAAGGTAATTGTACAAGTGTATTTTATTACCATCATGTCAGCAGAACAGAAAGACTTATTAAACTTACTTCAATCCCCATCAGTTCTTTATAACCTTGGAAAAAATCAGAGAGGAAGATAAAGAAATTGCCTATTTTCTTTCTCTTTAAGTTGATTTTTCATTTGCATCTCTAGTCAGAATTTAATGATAAATGTTTGCAAAAATGTATTCTGGTATATGGGCTATTTGCAAACTGTTCACTGAAATTATTATTTAAGATTTCTCTTAATTGCAGTTTTAAGCAGCATTGTACTGGTTTTTGAAATGCTCCCAAAACCATCAAGTGTTCTCCAGAAGATGTGCTAATGAGGCATATAATGGGACATTAGTATGAATTTATTATTTTAATTTATACATTAGAAGGTCATTTTGGGTACTTTTGTTACCCATTTCTCATTAAAAATAAGCTAACACTGGAAAATGTTTACCTTGTAAAATTTTCAGAGGCGAATGTCTTGCTTTTCTGTATGTAGGCAAAGGGAGACAGAAGCAGCAGGACTTCTGTTATAATCAGCAAAGAGGTAATAGAGGAAAAAGGCAACTGAAATGTAGATCTGTAACAAGATCTGTTAGTTCAGGGATTTTTGAGGCTTCTATAGTCTCTTTGGGGCCCATTTTTTTTTCTCATATTTCATCTGGAACTGCCTTTGTTTGCATTTCCACTGAGCTTATGCAAGAGAGGAACTTTGCACATGTGCATAACTTAATTTTTCCAATGGGAAGCTGCGCAGATGTGTGTGGCTGCCATGGGCTTCACTCCTCTGTGTAATCCGGGGGTGCTGTTCCCAGCTTTAGTCTGGATCTGGCTGACTCAGGCTGACCTCGGTGGTGGCTGGTAAGGACTGGTGGCTGGGCTGACCCTTCCAGCAAGTCCACAGCCATGGTGGCTGTGGTCAGCCCAGGAATGCTCCCAGTGCTAACACTGGTGCTGTTTAAGGGAGCATCTAAATTTGTTCACTGACTACTCAACTACTCAACTACTAGTTGAGGTGTGTGGCTATTTGAAAATGCTCTTTTTGTGACCTTTGGCTTGCATCCAGGACCTATTTCAGTCCTAACCTTTGGCTTGTATCTTGGTTTCTGGCTTGGGCTCTTGACCTTTGGTATTTAGCCTGACTGCTGGCCTTTGGGTGCCAGATCACCTCTTGTCCTAGGCTTGGATTCCAGTTTTGGATATTAGCTCTAACTCCTTCTTGCAGCTTGGCACTTAAATCTTATATGTGCTTTTGAAATTTTCCCCTTAGGGCACCAACTGTACTTTGTACATTTCTTTTTCAGCCTTTATGTAAAACTCTTGTAATCAGAACAGCTCGATTCTAAATGCATCCCTTCCCTCGTGGGTCATTAAACTGAGGATGTGGAGCTCTTTGGACCCTCTTCCAGGAATCCCTGATTCCTGCTCACCGTGGGGAGTCTCTTGGTTGCCTTTGTGCCCACACTTGTGTGATGTGCAGGTGGGTGGATGCCCACCAGCAGAGCCTCAGCCCCAGGTGGCCATGGCAAGTCTGCCTTATGGCTGGACATCCAAAAAGCCAAAACGAGTGCAAGCCTGATAAATCCCAGCATCCTGTTTGCTACAAATCTGTTGCTGAGACACCAACCTGGAAATTTGACCAAATGTGTAAGAATTAAAAACTCTCTGTAAATTAATATTAAATCGGCTTCTTTTCTCCTGAAACATAATATATGAAATGACAGCAAAATCATGTATAGGGAAAATAAACACAACCCCAACATCCCTATGGTATTTTCAGTAAAGGCATCACAAGGTTCTGTTGCTTTTGGAGGTCAGATGGCAAGCTCCATGTTCACAGTTGTGACTACATGCTCATGTAGGTTTGTTTCCCTGGCTTTGCAGGGACTGTTCGCGTGAATAACCACTCCTGTAGAGTGAATAAAGGCATTTGCAATCTGGTCCCAGCTGGAAACTGATTTCTGAAGCCAGTTCACTCCCTTCATAAAGCACAGATTCTTTATTTTATCTTGTTTTGTGTTTAGTTCACATAATTTGAAATCTTTAGGTTGATTGCTATGCCATTCCAAATCGCTTCCTACTGGAAGAGAAGTATATTTTATAGCTCCTAATTCTTTCCCAACGCATATTTGGAATAGAGATATTCTTGTCTGGGAGGAGAAGGGTAATTGCTGCCTGCCTGGATATCAGTTAATTAGCAGTCTCCTCACCAGTGGATGCCTGGCCAAATTCACTCTTTTGCTGAGTAATTTATTAAATAACTATGAGACTATTCAGGCAGCCTCAATAGTATTTTATAACAAAGCACTAATTACTTGGTATATTTAATGGCAAAATAGATGTAAGGAAGTACAGGGCATATATTCTCAATTGCGAACCAACCTTTCTCTCACACCTTTCTCTTGGATCACAGAACCCAGTGAATTAGATCCAGTCATTCCTCAAGTGAAGACGTGGCAGAATTTCAGAGGAATTACTGACTACCCTTTTCTTCCTCAGTTAATGCAATCTTGGCCTGGTTTGGAATGCAGAATAACATTTCAAACAGGAATCCCTGTCATAGCCTTAGCAAGGCTGCTTAGATAGGGAGAATCAGCTCTGCTAAGTGCTGACACTTGTGCAGTGGCTCGGGAAGTGTACGGAAGAAATGCAAGATAAACCCCGTGCTCGGCTGCCCTGTCACATCTCGTGTGCTGCTGCTGTCCATTAACGTGCCACTGGCTCAGGGACAGCGCCGGGCTCGGCCCAGATCACTCGGCAGCTGTCAAGTGGGTAAGACAAGCTTGCTGGGGAACGTACTAAGATAATCACAGGAAGGTGTAGTTGAATCTCACACATGTGCTGCACTGAGTGCTCTGAGCAAAGGAGGCTTTATTCTGCAGCACGGAGACCAGATGGACTCTGACTGTTCTTTCGGTTTCTGGGGGAGAATTCAATACATATGGCCTGGAATCAAC
>VZRQ01006851.1:575466-605548 GCA_013397975.1 Machaerirhynchus nigripectus | reverse complement strand
TCTCACCATTACACCTTCCCGCCCTCCCCCCCAATTTTTGCTGTTGTTTTACAAACAGAAGATCTCCTGGAAGCAGGTATGTGTTAAGGCAGTGTTCTGAAATTTGCCAGCTCTTTATCCCTTTTGCTGAACCCCTGCTGGAATCCAAAAGCCCAATTTCTTTTCTTTTCTTTCCTGCAGGGTATAAGCAGCTGTTATTTTGAAAAGAGAGGCTTTGTATCATAGTCATTCTTCTCAGCAATTTGAAAAAAAAGCACAGGCTTTTTGTTACTCTAATGTCTTATCAGATGATTTCTGTTTTGATATGTAAAACATACTATTGTATAAATTGTGAAAATGGAAGGTCTGCAGATGTGATGGTTGGGTCTAACTCCGCTTTGTTGGGACCAGTTCTGGCAGCACATCTAAGACATCTTAGTACACAAAAGGTATGCACAGGTATTTCCTAGGTATTACTGATAGTTTTCATGCCAGGATTTGGTGAGTGGGGAGGAAGCACACTCCTGTTTTTGGGCACTCCTTTCCACTACACGCTTCCTTCAAAACTCAGCACTTTAACAAGTGTTAAAACATTATTCTACTCAGCATCATAGTTCATCCGTTCCAGCTTTTGGTTTTTTTGGTTTTTTTTTTTTTTTTGTTTTTTTTTCCAGAGAAACCAAGTTTTAACTCCACATTTTAGTGTACTGAATAGTTTAACATGCTGCAGATTAATTTGAAGAGACCCCCATTACAAGCAACTGTAATAAAACTGGGGACCTGGCTTGGTAACTCTGGTTTAAATGTGTATGACTGTATTTCATGGTATGGTCATAGAAAAGAATTAAAACCTCCATTTCAGTTTAAAAAATAATTTACATTTTAGCTTCATATAGAACTTTTCTGCTACATTTTGAATTTTTGTGAAATCAAGAAGCTTTGTTTTTTATGAAATGTGTATGGTACAAAAGAAAAAGAAACCATCATTTTAGATATTCATATATAATATGCAGAGACCTAAATTAGGTATTTTGATATCTGTTAGTTCTTCCTTGACTAAACATCTGCCCCTTCTTTAGAGGCGTTTGTGGTAGGGAAGTTTTGCTGTTTTTCCATCCAACAATTTTAGAATATTAAAGCAGTAAACAGCACAGAAAAGGAATTTTTCATAATGAAGGCAACTGACTCACACTAGGACCAAAATGTGTTAAAGAAAAGGACTGAAACTGCCATGTCAACTGACATAGCACTGTCCTTTGTTACAGACCAGAAATCTGGGTCTGTAAAAGGGTGTGGGCAGCACAGACCAGATCATCTTTGGCCTTCAGGGTTTGACCTTGAGTCAGTTCAGAACATTTTTCGTATGAATAGTAAAACTGAACTGGTCTTAGAGGTAAAGGAGAAGCAGGACCCCATGGTCCCATAAACACATTTTGAAAATTTATTTAAAGGAGTCATCAGTTTTTGAGACAGAAGAGGTTAGTAATGATACTTCAAAAATGATGATGATGATTCCTTTCTTATTTTGTAAAAATCTCCTTACTGAAATGGTATTAAATGTTGTTTAGAATGCTTTCATTAAAATTAAATGCTTGAGTGGAATTAAAAGACGTAAAGAATTACACTGGATCACAGGTAAAGAATTACACTGAATTAGAGGTAAAGAATTACAATGAATTCAGCAACCTTTCAGATGGTGGGGCCAGTTTGCTCTCTGGGAAGGTCTGGAGTATTGTTCATCAGAATGGTCACTGTTGCAGCTCCTGTACCCCACTGACCACTGGAGTTGCTGTATTTTGTTTTTGCAAGGGAAACTGAAGCTTTATTTCATCCTGGGTTGTTCACACTGACTGGAGGCACATTTCCAGGTGTTTCAGCAGCATATATAAAGATCATTAGTTTGAGAGAAGCAAGTTTTATGGATTCCTTATATTTGATGTTGCACATGACTTGTACCATGCGTAGTAGACTTTGTAACTCAGTTTTAATTCTGGTATTTTAGAAAGCACACCTGTAACTTGAGAGATAGAAAAGTCATTGAAGCTTTCATTGTCCTTTGCTCTCAGGCTTTGACTTCTCCCTTGTATTTCTCATTTTTCATTAATACTGACATGCTGACTGATACATTTTATGATGCACAGACACTCCATATGTATGAGAAAGACCTGTCAAAGCCGAGGAGGTTTTATTTCTCCACTGAATTTATTATCTTCAAAGTCCTGGCCTGTATCTATTAAAAAAATTTTTTTTTCCAACAAGATCTATTTGTCAGGGGATCAAAGATGCCTTTAAACTAGCCTGTTTGCACAGCTGAGGGATCAGCCTTAAGATGCTGTTGGTTTAGGATGTGCTACAGGGTTGGAAGTGAGAGGTTGTACAATGGCACAACCTCCACACTGATGGCAGAGATTAAATTGCCTTTAATCCCCAGTTATATACCAGCAAAGGGTTATTCTGGCTCCTCATTTTTTCACTTTAATTCCTTTCTACTTCATAGATCTTACACTTAGAACTAATCTGATGATCTTCAGGAAGAAATTAATATAACTTTTCAACTGGGCAAACAATTGCAAAAGTATTGTGAAAAATTTAATTTTACCTCCTGCATTTGTGGACAAGTAAGTGTATTTCAGCCTGACTCAGAGGCACTTGCTCTGCTCTGTCCCTCTCTGTGCACAAGCAGGTGGAATGGCTCTCTCCCTGCATTCTGCATGAGACTGGCTCCTTTTGCTCTTGCCACAGGTGGGCTTGGACAGGAATGAAAGAGTGGATGCAGCATTCACCATAAGGTCGTTTTGCTGCTGTTCCATGTCCCTGGATGTACCAGGCTTTCCCTGCTATGAGTTTGGATGCATTGCAGGAAAAGCTGAAAATGCTTTTCACTGTGAGGATTCCCACCTTGCAGAGCTAAGGACGAGTGTTCTCCACGACCTTGCTTCCCTCAAATCCCTTTGTTTTGAAACTGCACTGAGACCAACCAAGTGGAAGTTCCCACATCATTTCCAGCCCAGGCAGAGAGCATGCTGACCTTGCCCAGACTTCATGCTTGAATGTCTTCTATTTGCTCAGAATTCCAATAAAAAATCTGGGGTTGGGAGAACAGTACAGCAATAGGTACTGCATAATTTGACATGTTTCAGACTGGCTGGAGGTCATTTAAGGCTTTGAAACTATGCAAAAAAAAGGTGACGTGGAAGCTAGCTTTGGAATAAAAGGAAATTTTAGGTGGCTTTAGCAGTTCACAAGGATGAATCTTGTAAAAAAAGTATTTGTTTATATCTTTTCAAGAGTGTTACTGTAATGACTTTTCCTGTTAATATAAAATATTGAGTTTAGAAAATGCCCACTGCATTAGCTTTCAAACACCTTTAAACTTCATATTCTATGAGTTTGGTATAGGCATTAAAATAGTAGCAGCTGTTTCTATTCTTTTTTTTTTCTCCCTCCCTGGTTATGGATCACAGACACAGGTTGTGCAATTTATTAAATATGTGCAAGTGCAGATACATCCCTAAAAGTCAGGACAGCTTCAATGGTTCTATCTTATTTTACTGCTTCTTTGAAAGCTGATAAAATTTAAAGTTTCCAGTAAGCGTAGAGAAAAGATTTTTTTACTGTTGAAAAATACCTAATTCAAAATCTGTCAAGAAGAACTTGATATGGAAACCATCCAGAATGTTTTAAAAAAGAAATTGAACACCGCAGTTCTGTTTTTCGTTTGGGTATTTTTTCTTGTGCAAACTTTCAGCTGTGTGGACTATAATATTTCAATATTACTGTAAAAATATTTCAACAGGGCCTGGCTGATTTTCCCAAATTAAAAGACAGTGCAATCTACATTTCACTGAACATTTTGGAGTTTCAATATTTTTTATCCACTAAGGATGGAAATAAACTTGGAAATGCCTGAATTTCCCAAAGGATAGCCAATTTATTTTTCTAACTAAGCGTGTTTTGCCACACTGCTGCCTGAAGTAGGATCTGTGTCCTTATAACACAGCAGGCTTCCTCTTGCAGTCTTGATGATCAAAGCATGAGAGCTGTCAGATGAGAAGTGAGTAGCATGTAAGAACTGTGTATCAGTAGCACGTTGGTTAAAATCAAAGGAAATTAAGACCAAAAAAATCATGTTTCTTTTCACCTTAAAACTAGATCAAGCCGCTGTTAATTAACCTTCAGAGACAGCAGTAGCTTCAGGAAAAATGGCTTTTCCGGGATTTTTATCAGCAGAAAATCCTTGGTCTCCAAATACATAGCACAGAACTGTTTTTGTAGTTCCGAGGGATTATTTAAAGAAAAAAAGAAGTTGCATCAAGATTTTTAGTCTCACTGAAGTCCATGAGCATTGGATTAGGTACTTAGATCCGGTTATGTAAACATTGCTGTAACATTTTTAGACTGTAATGTTTGGCCTGTTACTGTAGAGTGCTGCAGTGCTTTTCATAGCTTGATGCTTTAATACTTACACTTGAAGAGCTTATAATTTATTTTCTACCTGATTCATCCACTTCCCATGTTAACATACACACTGGTATTTAAGAGTATCACTCTTTCCTTTCTGTACTCACTGAAATATGTGAAACAGCTGCCTGAGGTCTGACAAAATGTTGTTGGATATCAATGATTTCTGACTCGCAGGAGAGGAGAGTTTATCCTTTGCATTTCATATTGCAGCTATTTCCTATTTACCTGTGGGTAAGAACAGGTTTTATTAATTCACCATCTTTGCTCCTTGTGCCTAGTGAAGGGATAAACATGACCACTCATGTGAATGCTGCTTTGAAGACTTTCAACCTTTTCTCTCCTTTTCTTACTTTTTATAAGTTTTATCCTTGTATTGCTTTATCTTTGTATAAATCACAAAGCCTATGTTAAGCCCAAAAATGCTCAACCCCCTGTAAAACCTGGCTTCAGGTGCTGGCTGGGGCTTCAGTGGCACAGGAGGGTTGTGCTTTGCAGAGGAGCCCTGGGAGCAGAGGACTAGGAAATACTTGGGTTTGATTCAGGGAGCTGTGTGGTCAGATACAGAATGAGGACAGTACTCCGTGTTCTGGGATCTTCTGTTAGAAGGGAAAAAGGACTTCAGGTTTAAAAAGTCCTGACTCTCCTCCCATTAATGCTGCGTGCTGCACGCACGTTTTACCTAATGTTTCGAAAGTTGTATCTCAGTATTAAGTGGGGAGTGTTAACCAAAGGGAGCAGATTGATTTAAAGAGTGAATAATAGATGCCTTGTATCAGGAGTGCTGAAAGATTGCACCCTGAACAAAGTGAAACACGGTGCCTCAGTCATTGTTCATTCATTCTACTCTCCTGTGCCATCTGTTACGCCAGTGCAGTGACACGCTAAATCATTGAATCTCAAAAGCATCAGCGTTTTGCACAAAGGCAAGAGACTGAGAGTGCCAGGAAAATGCTTCTGAATGTGTGACCTGTATCTTATGCAAGCAGCGTGCCCTTCCCTGACAGCACAGGCAAGCAGGAGAGTGGAGCTCCACCTCTTCTCTGTGACAAATGACAGTAAATTTTATATTATACAGGCATGCATGACCTGATAAACTTATGACAGAACTGTGGCTCTTAGGCAGCAGCATTGTTAATTACTACATTGTTAATTACTTTGCTACCAAATTAAACTGACGTTGTGTGGGCTGGTGTTTGTTTTAATATTGCTTTTAATACTGTGTTCCTTAGAGCCATCAGAGCTCTCCTAAGATGAGCACAATGTAGTATTTACATGTTCAGCCATAGCACTGCTCTAAGAATGATGCACTTAGACTTTCTCCAACACTTGAATGTGTGTTATGAAGGATGCACAGCTGCCCTCCTTTGAAAGCTGCTGGGAGACCATCACAGTCCAAACCTTCACTTATTTAGGAAGTCAAGGAAGATGTGACCCTAACAAAGTCAGTGGGATTGGGTGACCTGTATAGTTCTTATCTTACAGTCTTTGTTATAACTAATTTTGAACAGAGGAAATAAGCACACTCTTTTTGGACTTATTGGAGTTCTTCAAATCCTCATTAAAATTTACTGAGATAATAATAGCAATCATATGTTGTATAGATAGTGCAGTTCATCTCTAAGTGCTTTTTAAAGATAAAAAGCATATTCATTGATGCTGAAACAAAATTAAAAAGTCTTGTGCTAAGTCCCACAGCACAAACTGACACAGATGGGGAATGATTAAACCAGCCAATGCACTGAGTCTGTACAACAGGAACTTTTTCTTTGTTGTTCTTACAATTTTCTATTAACCAACCCTGTTAAAAACCTTAAAAAAGTATAAAAAATAGTAATTAATACTGTAATCTGTGTACACTTAGTATTAGCTGTCTCTATTACTGCAAGAAGTGATCCTAAGCCTCTCTGACCTCTGTCATAGCTTAGTTCTGGTCTCAGTTCTTTACTCTGGGTTATTCTGTGTCTACATGGGTGCCAGGCGGACAAAGGAGCTGAGAGGATGGAATTGAGGGGCAAGTAATTCATGCCAGCAATGTAAGGGTTACTACTGGAGTATAAGAAGTATTTTGGTCCTACACTTAGTCCTCTTTTCTTCTTGTATTTTGGACATTTGGACTATTGGAGCAACAATCTCCATGCTGAAAGGAGGCAGAGAGAAAGGTGCTCTACAGTGCTTGAGAGCAATTGCTCATGTCGGTGGCACTTGGCACTCCCCAAACCAGTCCGAGCAGACACATTTTCCTACATTCCCAAAATGAAGTCTGATCTCTTCTGTTCAGATGTAATATTTGTGTGTGGTCTGCCTTTCCTTTCTAACTTACTGACTTCCCTTGTACTGCAACATAAATTTAACTGAAGTTACCATACTAATACTTACCCTTCTGGATTCAAAGCAGTTTCATAACAATCTATGTCACTGAGCCTTCAGTTCAATCCCCTCTCTGTGACACCATCTTAATGAGAGAAGTGATAGTTTTCCTAGTTTAACTTTTTGCATCATGCTTTGTAAGATACTGTTTGTTCCTGACACGTAAAGGTATCTTAGGATGCTGTCCTTGAAACCTTTGCTTTCCTTTTTGCTGTGTTCTTATTGTGTCTGTCTGGGCTTTAAGTTTTATGCTCTGCCAAATTTTAGCCTGGAGTGACAGCAGAGGAATGAGCATTATAATGAAAGTGCTGACAAACCCTTAGCTGTAATGACGTGAACGGTGCAGCTATCATTTGAGTTTGCTGTGTTCTTCAGTTTAAATCTTTAATGCTATTTTCTCCTTTTATCCCGTGTTGAGCAGTGGGATTACTCAAGTGGTTTATGGCTTAGAAGTTGTGCAGTTAAGTGAGTTGTTCAGTGGGGTGGAAGGACTCCTCTCTGGGGGCTACCTTCTTCTTTTTAGAGGTGTGGAAAAGTTCAAGGTTTGAGAAGGAAAAACACTGTCAGCAAGCTGGTCGGTACTGCAGTGCCATTCCAGCACTGCCATCAACTTTGATCCCTGTGATCACTCCCTCTAACAACACCTTAGTTTATATACAATGGCTGAGGGAAGGCCAGTGTCCTCTGAGGTGGGAGAAACAGTGCATTTTGTATTGTAAACGGGAAAAGAATGAAGCCTCAAAGAGTGAGAAAATTTAGCTCACAGTAAAGAAGTGTTAGTTGATGTTGTAGGCATTAATATTTTAGCTTGTTAAGTCATTTGAAGCTGGATGTCTGCATTCCTGTGTGAACAGATGCTGTCCAAAACATTTCTGACATTACCACAGAACAAATAATGTATGGACTAGACGTGAATATGTGCTGAAGTGCTTTTTCCCTGTCTGCATGTTCCTGATGTTGCAGTGAGGGAAGTAACAATCCTGTGGAGTTTTCCTTTGATTTCAGTGAAAGCAGAAACAAATTTTTAAGATGCCTTTTGGATTATATCTCTAGCGTTTCTAAAATGGCAGAAGTTGTTTCATCTTGAATAGGCCCTGCTATTTCACACTAGACAAGGAGTTGGCTCTGGGAATTGCCTCTGCCTGATTCCAGTCAGATGCAATTAGCATGTGGGTGGATGTGTGGCTCTCTTCTGCCATGTGACCAGGTAATGCTAAGGAAGAGGCAACTATAATCCTTTTAGCTGCACCATACATCTTCCCATACTGCCTGAGATTAACTGAGTGTTAATTTGAACAACGTAAAAATGGGATGCATATATTTAAAAAGATAAGACGTATGTGCAGAGGGATGTTAACATAGAGACATCCACTGATATGAGCCTCATGAAGCTCAGCCCCGTTTCCCCATTGGGGAAATGAAGTCTGCATCTTTGGACACGGAGAACACTTGACTGTGCAAGGCCATGAGCAACCTGTTCCAAAATGGTTCTGCTCTGAGCAGGGAATTGGACCAGGTGACTTCAGAGATCCTTTTCAGCTGATACTGTTCGACCAATCTGGTCTATTGAAAGAAAGATTAGAGGTGAAATCATTGTCCTTTCTTTTGTGACTCTGACTCAACCACTGAACCAGTGTTTAGACCTGCCTGCAGGGAGTTAATAGCTCTGGCAGGATCATTGAAGGCAGACCCTTCAAGTGTGTTATACCGGCAACAAATTAACTCATTGCTGTCAGCAAAGTTAGGGTACAGGCCTTCATTTGATCCCCAGTGCTTCCCTGTCGCTGTGAGATCTGTATTTCTCTCATCCTTTACTATGATCTTTGAATCAAAACGCTTATGCCTCAAAAGTTCACCTGCTTTGTCTGAGCTCCTCCCACTTTTCCTTTGCTTTACTGTGTGGAAGTGATGTTGATTCACAGAGATTATTATGCATCATACCTACCTTTACT
This sequence comes from Machaerirhynchus nigripectus, assembly GCA_013397975.1. Taxonomy (NCBI): domain Eukaryota; kingdom Metazoa; phylum Chordata; class Aves; order Passeriformes; family Dicruridae; genus Machaerirhynchus; species Machaerirhynchus nigripectus. The sequence goes on along the minus strand of VZRQ01006851.1, from coordinate 596,786 downwards.
CTTGTTTTCTTTTCTGCTTTTCACACACAGCAGCATTATATCAGGGCCCTTGCACTTCTCAGGATCCCTGGAGTATGTGTGATTTGTGGGGTTCCTGGAATGGTGTTAATAGAAGTGCAGCAAACAGCAAACAGTTCCCCAGTGTTCCTGGGGAACACTGCTGCAAGCTGCTTTCCATAAGAAATGCACAAAGTCTTCAGATCATTCTCTAACTCCGCTTGGTCTTTCAAGCTTTCACTTCCTAAAGAAGGCACACAAACACATTGTCTCTACATCTGTACGTAACACTTGATTTCTTGAGCTAACAGCTACCACCAGTTATTCATTAGTAGTCTTTTGAGGGACAATACTAATAAGAGTGACAACAGCAGCAGTGGGGGTGATATCATTATTCTCTGAGTCAGGTTTGATTAAAGAAGGTAAAAATCATCAGGAGAAGCTTCTGAGAATCAGAATTGCAAACTAGATGATAACAGCCTTCTCTGGATTATGCCTCACTCTTCAGTTAAAACAGGTTTCTGCATTTCTGGGCTCTTTGTTGTCAGCATTCTGCTGGTCATAAAGCATATGGGCAAAAGAAAATTTATGGGAAAACTCCCAAGTAACCTGCTTGCTTTATTATGCTTTACCATCATTGTACACTGGGGCAGATCACAGTAGATGAAGGAAAGTCAGAAATTTGGGAAGTTTATTCTTACCCCAGACCTGTGATAGCAACAAAACTTGTTTTGTTTCTCAATGCCTCACCTTATCTCCATGTAAACTGCAGTGGTTTTGATTAATTCCTTTTAAAAAGGATGATTAGAATCTTAATCCATTCATCTTTGTGCATAATTTTGAAATATTTAGAAGAAGACATGTGAGTCCAAATGTTTGCTGGTTGGAGCCCGCTGCGCTGGGTGGCAGTGGTAGTAAGATCCAGGTGTAGGTTTTTCTGAATGGTTTTCTGGACTCTTGTTTTGCAGTGTGACATGAAGAATTCATAAAGAGCCCTTGGCAGAAGTTTATGACTGCAGTTAAACAGCACCTCCAGAACAGAGATATGATCTCAGTGAATCCCGAGTTGAGAATACATACAGGAGGCAGATATACATATTTTCTTGACTGTACAACCAAAGTTATACAATGAATAGTATGACTTGAGTGTTAAGCATTATTCTGATTTCTTTCTGATTGCTCTTTGAGACACAGATAGGAGCTGAGGTATAAAAAATACTGATTTGTTGAGTGTCTAGCAAACTTTAAGAAAACTTCAAAAATTACCAGTATAAGTGTAATAAATTCTAGACTTTTTGGCCCTGGTACCTCTTTTCCAAATAGCTTATGGGAAGTCCAATGTGTTAAGTCAAGCGGAAAGCTTTAGAAAACCAAATATATATATCTGCTCAAGAAGTAATGCAATTTTTCATCCCTGCATACAGAGGCAACATTTGACAGTAGGAAATTCTGGTATTTATGGCAATGTGTAAATCTGTGTTGGTTATACAGACACCAAATATGTGGCTTAGCCAGACAGCCATGGAAAGGATTGCTCTGCAAAGAGACAGCCAGGTATGTGGCTGTGCTCTCAGCCACCTCTGCCCAGTGACCTTTTTCTGGCAGCCTCCTTTTCACTGGATGCTAAGGGAAAACTACAAATTCATTTTCAGAGGGACTATGGCAAAGACCTGTGGGAGACAACAGTCCTTTCATCTGCCTCCCTATCTCGGGACTCACTTACCAGCTTTGATTAACTGCTGCTGAAATTTGTCCTAACTAGCTCATTTCCCTTTCTCCCCCACTTAAAAGTATGTGTTAAATCATCAGCAAGTCTGCATTCTATTCTAAGAATTCCTTTCCTGCAGATTTGCCTATGGAGAACTTACATGTATCTTGCAGGGAGAAGTGTGTTGATGTCTGACACATTACATTTTCTTCTATATTTGCCCTTCATTCGTGTACAGCAAGAGGCTAAAAAATGTTGAAGATATTTGTTGCTTGTCACTCTTACTTGTGCATGAACATACACATGCAGCCTTATGCAGGGACATGGAAACTTTGAAATTTAGAACAGTGAGAAAAGGTTTCGTATCCTTGTTTATCCTGTAGGCACTGTGCTCTCACTTGTCTTTTGATACTGATGGGAAAGAGCTTATTAATGGGCTGGTTCAATAGACTTGTTCAAAGATCTTCTTTGTAATAAAAGAAAAAAACCCACCTTTTTGAAATTCCATCACTGAATGAAATTACATCACTGATTTAGTCTTGATTTTCCATATGACTAAGCATCTCATTTTTATACAGAATAAAAATTCTTGTCAAGAAAAATTGGTCACAGTTCAGATGTTTTCTAACAAGACATCAGCTGCATCATTAGTATGGTTTTCCTCTAAGCTGAGCATCAGCTTATATGAGAAAGAAGGGATTTGCTGAGCTCCACATTCTTCCTCCCTCTCTGATCTGCATATCGTGCTCCATTGCTGTGGTACATTAATTCTCTTGTGACCCAGCCATTCATAAATTAGCTCTCTCGTCATCACTGCAGAGAGCACAGAATTGCAAACTTCAGTGAGGGAAAGTTCTTGTAGGTCAGCCCATACCAGTTCCTCACCAGTATGAGATTGAGATGTGCTTGTGAAGGAATGGGGGGAACCAGTGGCACTCAGGTTCCAGATTATTCTGGTGGCAGAGGTGGAAACTGGGACAGCCACCATGGAGATACTTATTTTCCACTCCTTGGAGAGTTTAGATTCTTCTGTCTTCCCAGTGAAGACCTGGTACCCATTGTTCAGAGGTCTTTCAGTGTAGAACGACAGAAGAAGGATCCTTATTGTTCAGAACATTTAATTCTAACAAGTGAATGCTTGACATGTGAGAAACAAGTTATGTATTTGTTCTGTGTAGTTTGAAATGAAATACATGAGTATTATCCCAAATGTTCTGAAGTTAAATACAGTTTTGTGGCAAATTTTGTCTTCGGGATCTTTTCCTGGTTTATAAGAATTAGTCTCACACAAATTCTATTTGTTTCATTTTCAAAACCAACCTTGCTTACACTTTTCTTCCCTGCTTAAAGCCTTGTGACGTTGTGACAGCTCATGTATTTACTCACACCTTTCTCAGATGATTCAGGCAGATGAAGGTAATTCTGTAATTTTTTAGAGGTAAATCTTCACACAACTATTTGTCTTCTGAAATAGAATCTCTCTAGTTTTTATGTTTAGAAGGTCATTTAATACATTATTTGTTGATCTTGTCTGGTCTTACAGCTATTGGATCCACTGTTGTACTGTGTACTGTATGCGATGTGCAGAAGAGTTTGGAATGCTGTGTTGTGTTCACACATATAATATGGGATTTTTAGCCCAACTTTTAGGGAATAAACCCACATAATTGTCCTAATGCTGCCATACTCTTATATAAAATGCTTTGTGCTTTATGTTTGAGAAGATGTAAAAGCTTCAGCTCTGGTTGTACCTTTTACACCCATTTGATGGTATTCTGACTGCAAACCCCGCGGAACGTGATGGTTCAGCTTTCAAGTCACTCTCGTGCTCCTGGGCCCTAGAGGTGGAAATGGATTTTGACAATGCTGTTCAAGCTGTACCCTGACTTACAAATGCCAGTTGACAAACATCTGTTTAATTTCTCTGTGAAACTGTGTGTTACTATGTGTGTTAATGGGTGGCCATACTAATGTATTCTGTGAGCAGCCAAAATCAAAAAAAGATTATTTCATACTTGTATTTCTTACATGCAGTGAACCTCTCAATGCCATTGTTCATGGTGATGGGTTGTGGTCACTCTGCTACTGAAGTGAGAGTCCATCTCCTGGAAAATACAATTCTTTAAGAGTTTTGCATTTTCTTGATTATAAAGAGCAGCTTTATTCAGGTCAGGCTTTATTTCATCAGAAGACCTCCAAAAAACATCTCAGGGAACATTTTGAGACGTTCCTCTAAGGCAGCTAAGAAAAGTTTAATTCATATGACTGCTGCACAGCTTTGCACATTGTATTTCCATTCCAGACTAATGTGCAGGGTGAGCTCCAAGCCAAATGTCCATTGGAATTTTAAGCCTAGTTCTCAACCCAGTTCAGAAAGAGGATAAATGGAAATGGCCAATTCTGAAACTGGCTTCACTGGTGTCAGAGCTAATCCTAAATTTCTGCATGAACTCCTAGTCCAGATAAAACCTGGTAGGAACTATACTAAGCAAGAACATTTAATTTCTTCAGTAAACGCTTCTTTTTATGGGCATGAAGCAAAGTCCAGGGAACCAAATGGAAGAAATAATTTTCTCATGGTAACGAAACACCAAAATCACACACACCCTGAGCTGCCAGTTGTAGCTGCTGCTCTGGATGCAGTTTGAGGAGTGACCCAACGAAGAGCAACCATGACTAGAGAGGAGTTGAGGGGCAGGAAAAATAAATAGTTATTTAACTTTTCTGAAGCCATTTAATAGCTAACAAAAGTTCATTCATCCATGTGCCTTTATCTGAGAGACATTTTTCTGTTGAGATCTGTCTATATGATAATGTGGGTTATCTCCCTCACACTCAGTATTGTCAAATACACATAAACTGAATGAGAATCTTGTTTAGAGTGAGAAAGAATAAGAAAAGAGGACAGAAAACATAAAGACAACATCTACTTCAAAAATACCCTAAAATTAGAGACTCACAATAGATACTAATTAACAGCCGATGGAGAATTTAAACCCTGCAATTTTGTGTTAAGTCCCAGATTTACACGAGCACTGTCAACAGGAAACAACTGATGCATCCAGATGACAGAGATTGCTTGGTGGGGTATTCCTGTGTTTGAAAAATGTGAAAAATACAGCCACAACAATTCTGAAATTAAAGGCATAGTAGATTGATCAGCACTATTTTGGCTTCCACTTTCTTAATGCTCTTCACACTGATTGACTCCTTGTCATATATGAAACTATTTTTTGAAGAAAGAAGTGTTCATGGTGTGAAAAATTACCAAAAAGATACAGAAACTTAAGGAACAGTTTAGTCAAATTTTATTATTCCTGCATATATTTAACTGCTTTCTGTCTAGACCTATATCTGAAGTTCTATTACTTCTGTTTTTCAGTACTGAATAACATTTATGGAGAAATAATGTGAAGTTCAGTAGTTGCTTTTTGTCACACATTTTTTGAATTTGTGCAGCAAAAAGCTTTTTCTAAAAGATGCCTTCAGGAAAATGTCTTTTACATCCTCTGCAAAAGTCTATTGCAAAAGTCTATTGTGATCACTAAAATAGGAGTTTGGAAATAAGAGTAGGTAGTAGCAGATGAAGTAGCACTACTGCTGTTTTGGGGACAGGAAAAAAATGTGATCACAAAGCAACCATTTGCTAACTTTTGGAAATCAACTCACTATATTCTCTGGCTGTTTCAGGAGTAAAGGGAATTAAACCCATGTTACATATGAAGAAGCTATTTCTAGTCAGTTTTGTGGTCAATGCGTGGTCATAATTTTGGTGAAAGTTGTATTTCAATATTATTTTAAGAAAAGTATAATATGTATAATAAATACATAGTGTGTGGCCTTTAAAAAATCAGTTTAACTTAGCTCAGCATTAATGTGCACAGATGTATCAGTTTGTGTCTTCAGCACTGTGAGTGAAGTGGCCACTTTAAGCATGATAGGAGAATGTCCCAGGTCGTTGTCATATGGCACCTTTCCCTCCCTTTCAGCACCTTTCTAAATAGTAAATCCCAAATCACAGGTGCAGGCAGTCTCCAGCAAAGCCATACCTTAACTGCAGGCACCTGCAAAAATCCAGTTTATACTCTGCCTTCCAGAGCTGGGAACAAAATACTTGAGACATCTGCCCCGAATGAATTAGGCAATCAGTAAATTCAGAAAAACCTTAAAGAGAGTAATTTTTTAAAAAAGGAGACAGAGTAAATAAAGTGTAATGCAGAATAGATACTCTATAAATAAGTCATGCGTGAATAAAGTACAAAACCTGCAAACCTACCAAAGTCAAAAGGATTTTGTAACAGCCTGCTATTAGGAAGGAAAGCTCTCCCAGCTGAGCACTCTGGAGGTCTGTGCCTTCTAGATGGAAACCTCTTCAACAAAGGCAGTTTAACAAGAGAGAATTACCTTCTCCCAGCAAAGCTCGTATCTTCTCACAAATGTAAATGTGCTTTAACCTACCAGAGCACACAGACACAGGTACTTTGTTGTTTGCAGTTGGGTTTACTTGTGCTAATGCTTGTAATTCTTTTGCTTCTTGCCTCTGATGCCTTGTAGCTCTTCTGCTTCCTCCTGGCTTAGCTGTGTGAAATGCTGTCTGAGACCTGTCCTTCCTGGAGTCACACTGGGAGCTTCTGCATGCATGTGGAAATAACTTCAGATGGTTTCTTACGTGGCCTCATGCTCGGCTTTTGTAGTGGATATCAGTTATTATACCAGAGTTCTACAGGCTGAGACAAATATTTGATTGCTTAGCTGAAATGATTTCGTGTAGACATTAAAGAGAGAACAGAGGAGATCTCTTCAAGAACTGACCTCCTTTTTCCCCCAAGATGTTTTTGAATACTTTCCATAAAATCTTACAAGATCTAGGAATTGTGCTTTCTAGAAGATAAATATATCTGCTTATAATGAAACATAAGATTTCTGTTGAGGTACTGATATATTAATATAATGCAAAGGAAGGGCTCTACATCTGTCAGACTTACTGCATTATCTGCAATGATTTCTTTTTTTTCCTCATTTTCCTTCTTAATTTGTAATGTTCCTATGGTTATTTAATTTCTGAAACTCAGAATACAAACCAATACATGTTCACCTTAAAGAAGAAACTTCAGGTTTTTTAGAAAACAGCACCATCCTACCTACCCACAAATAGTCTTTTCTGCCTTCAGTAATGACATTTGAATGTGTGATACTTGATACATGAACCGTTAATTTGTGCCTTGGAAAGATGTTGAAAGAATGATCTTCACTTAACAGTGGTTCTACATAAGATTATATAAAGTAGAGATTTTAAACCTGTGAGAGACTACTGTGACTGTCTATTTTGAACTATGTAATTTTATGAATGAGTCATTGTAGTATGTCCAATGGCTGTGACTGAAAGAGAACTGAGCTTTTAGGAAGATAGTCAGCGATGCAAAGTCCTTTGCAGGCCCACAGTTTTCACTTTCTTCGTGAGGAACATCAGACAATGTTTAATCCATTGCATGCCACACTGATATCATCCTGCTTTAGTTACCAAAAGGACATGTCAAATACCAGAGAGAAATCTAAATATAATACATTAATGAAGTTATTTTACCAGGTTATTTTACCTCTTAGTCTCAAAGGGAAAAAGCTGGCAAGGTGGTCTGAAAGATTTATTTTCCATTGCCCTGTGCCAGCTTGTATAAATCATGTTACCTTCCTTGGTGTTACTTAAAAACTCCAGTGCTGCCTTTTTTGTTATTTTGCCCAGGATGGCTGTCAGGCTGACAGACATAAAATTACCTTGGTCCTTCCATTTACACTGTTTGGCACAATTTAGCTTTTTTTTTTCCTCTAAAGCTGAATTTTAATGTTGAATTCTCCTTCCAAGCTGGGAGACTGTCCTTGGAAAATTTAAAAATAATATCTGATACTGTATTGTTCACATCATGAAGCCACAAGCATATGTAATTGAGATATAAAATGTTTTTCTATATAATTAAGCTTTACATCTAAAAAGAAAAACCTATATCAGTAGAGAGTGACTTAAAATATGACTTTTTTTTTTTTTTTTGGTAAGAATTAACTTGTGTGGAGTTAGAATTTGAATACTTGTTCTCTTGAACTGCTTAATCCAGCGGTCAGTGAGTACAGGATGATTTTGCAGCACTGGAATTCCTGCACACAGGAGTGCAAGTTGGAGTGACAGGTTGTATTATTGCATAAAGGCTTATAGTGGTTTCTTTAGAGGTCAAATGACAACAAGTTAAAACAAGTTAAAACATCTTGCTAGTTATTAAGTAATCTGCAAAAGCAAATTAGCGCTCATGAGAGCTCAAAACCATCATGGGTTAATTATGAATTCAGAAGGTCCTTCAAGAGAGCATTATGGTTTATCAAAGTACTGCATTGCATTTTTAAATACAAAAGAAGTAAAAAACTATTGAGGACTTTTCTGGAGTGGCCACATTCATTCTTTGTTGCAGATGAAAAAAAAAAATCAAATGTTAATTTTAGTACTGCTTTGATTAAATATATTGGCGAAGTGAGATAGTCTTTATAGTGAGTAAAGTCTTTATGCTATTAAAAAAGAAAAAGGAAAAACATTACTGAGGAAACTTTATAAAATAAATATGATGTGTCTCTTAGATTTCTCTGTGGACTTCCAGAGAATTACTACTTTAATACTTTACATCCCATGCTGAATAGTAGGTGATGATTAAAACTGAGCTCTAATGTTTCTCATGGCTGCAACTTCATTGCAGAAGTAGCATGATTAGAAGACTGTTTCTCCAATAAAAAGTATTACTTTATTCAACACAATGTGCTTTCCTGAAGACTTGGTGGTTTATCTTTACAAATTTGATTCTACTTCTGTGCCTATTTTAATGTTTTGAATTACTGTAAGTTACTTCAGTAACATCACATAATTTTTCACTTTTAATCTATCATAGAGGTATTTAATTTTTTCCTTCTCCTTTTCCATGAAAAACGATTTAATATTAAAATATGTCATTTAAATCTCATTAGATAATAAATTTTGACATGGTTTATTGTATTTACAATTACTTGTAGTAGTGACTCTATTGAAAACCATAGGATTAAGGTGTATTTTATAGTGTGTAGAATCTATAATGAAAAATCTTGTGGAACATGTTCTTTGATGTAAGTAAGACTATTAAAAATATGAACCTGAATTCCACCTGCATGTTCACTGCACTGTCACTGAGTTGCTACCTAACATCAGAGAGTTGTCTTTCATTTAATCTTCATTGCACTGCTGGAATAGTTCCTGCAGCAGAAAGTCCTAACACTATTGAAATTAGCAGCAGAGCTCCCTCTGGTTTCAGTAATTCCATGATTTTAGCCTAAATGCACAACCTTTCCTGATGCTGATAAAATCAATACAAAACAATGAAAGCTGCTGTTTAGGGGTGCCCAAAAATCATCAGATTGATTGTAATTAAACCAGACAATTACTGCTGTGCTTATGTGGGATGCAAACCTACAGAAACCTTATTCCTTGGTTTCTTGAGCACGTACAGAAAGCTCTGTGCTGGCTGTCATTGCAGGGGGGGAGTTTTGGCCCTGGGAATAGGTGCCCTCAGTGGCATTTTGCCTGCTTGCCCCAGCAAAACACTTGGCTCCAAGCTCTGCACTGCCCGTGATTGCTCTGTAAAGCAATTAGCTAACTAGCCTTGTTCTTCCAGCTATGCTGACATCAGCAGTGATGCTGGTGGCCAAGGAGTTTTGGCATGGATCTCTTTGATGTAATGTCATCAAATAGAGCATCTGTAGTAGCTTCAGCACAGCCTGAAACACGGCAGAGGGGAGGCTCTTAGGGGAAGGTCAGGAAGGAGGTAAGAAGCATGTCCAGACATTTACATCAGGCAGCGTTCAGTGACATAAAGGTGAAAAACTACCAGGTTGTTTGAATGTGCACTCAGAAAATGGGGTATGTGTAGAGAAAAATGCAGGTTGCACAGTGGTGATTTTATTTAGCGTGAAAAATCTGGGCAGAAGTATTCTGAATCTGATGAAGAGAATGGGTGGATAAAATGTATTTTGCAGCCTTCTTTTTGGCAGTTCTTAGGCTTCAGACATTACTTCAATAACCTCTTCACAGCAGAAAATGTGTCAATTAATAAAAGGAGCTACACAGTGTTACTGCATCCTCAGGTATGGAGAAGCCACGGAGGCACCAGCTTTTGTTTTTCTCTGGTTGACTAGGTTACTTACTTGATACAAAGGGTTTAATTAAACTGACTTTAAGTTACAAAAAAAATTTTACATTCTTCAATTTTGTCTGATATCTCATGCATCTAAGAGGGTCAGTGAATTCCTTCCTGCATGCTGCTGAACCTAGGGCCAGTGATCTTATGCAGGATGGGCCTGCTGACCTTTTATACCAAAAGCTAGTAGAATATAAGACAAATACCCTGTTGTGAAGAACTTTCAGCTTTGGGGTTATTTTATGGTGCTGAAATCGAGCTCATGACTGATCCTGAAGCACCCATCCTTTCAGATCTGCTGTCAGATTTTAGTAAGATTGCCACTGAAAATAAGGGTACTGCTGCTGTGCTTTGGTTCTCCCTAAGCAGTGAGCCATTGGTTTCTGTGGAAAAAAAGGCAGAAATGAGGGGAAGATTGGAAACTGTTGCCTCAGATTGGTTTCACTTCAAAGTAAAGTTGGAAAATGAAATTTCAAACATCCTATATTTGCAAAGGTTGTCCCATTGTGGATTGCTATGGGACGCTTTTTATTCCTCCTAATGCCTGGTTACTGATCTGCTTTAATATCAGTAGGATCACTGGCCACTCAAGTTATAATGAGTCATCTCTGCTTTCCCAGCTCTTTCAAATTCTGTTTCTGAAGGCTAGAGTAACATTCACTTACCTTTTGTGTTCACCCTGAATTCTTTCTGAAAAATCACTGCTAAAGGGTCACTGTTGTTTGGCATTTTAAGTATATTTGTGGCAAATAATCTGTCCTCACAGCTTCCTTGGGTTACTGGTTATTCTAGGTGGCACAAAGGTTATAACTTACTTTATTTTCTTCAAATCTTATTTATGCAGTGTCCTCCTCTGCAGGCTGCATTCTCTTTCCTGGCATTTCACTTCTCTTTACTGCATAGATACTGAATAAAAGTGGGCATTTACATTTCTTGCTTTATTTTTGTTTTGTTAACTCCTGCTGTGCACAGGTCTTTTTAAAGCTCAGGAGCTGTTTCCCTGTTGATCCTCACATCACTTAAGTATTTTGAGATCCTCTATTGTTTTTCTTTGCCGCCTTTTCACTTTGTCAATTCTGGCAGCCTTACACAGTGCTGTTGTTGGGTTTGGGTTTTTTTTGTATCCTTTCTGTTCCAGTTCATAATTCTCTTAATCCTCTTCGGATTTCACGTTCTTATAAATGTCATATACCCTCTATTTTTCCTCAAGAACTCTTCTGACATTCTTAGTCATCCACATCAGTCTTATCCTTCTTTTGTGCCTAGAATAGCTGATCTTCCTCATGCTCTTGCAATCCCTTGCCTCCCTTCCTTGCCCCAACTCCTGGTTTGTCCATTTAGCATGGGATATAGCTGGATTGAAAGAAATACCAGATCCCATGGAAGTCAATGATATTGAAGTGTCTGCCTATTTCGGGGAAGCATTGATGTTTGGCTTCAGTGGTTCTGAGTCAGCCTTTGCCCCCAGGCCACTGCTGCATTGCTGGCTCATTTGCACAGCAGAGAAGGTGGTGCTTGGTGATGCAACAGGCACAGGCTGAAAAGGTACAGATTCTGCTTGCCAAAAGGTAAATCTGTATGTAAGCAGCGTGCTTAGGCAGAGGTAAAAAACAAACTGCTGCATTTTTCAGATTATGTGCTGTGTTTCCAGGAAGCCAAAACCCCTCATTCTGCAGTGTGTCAGCTAATGCACTATGAAAATGTGGCTTCTGGTTTTGTAGTGGGCACCTCTCCATCAGAGGCAAGATCAAGTCCATTCTCTGTGCACACACTCCAACCCCAGACCTCCGTATTTGAATATAATTTAACTCGTGTTTCTGATGAAGTTATGACATTGTGATATTGTATTTGAAAACAAAATTAGATTGGAAGGATGGAGAAAAAGAATGTTTCACATGGGTTTACAGGGTAGACTTCTCACAAAAATTCAACCTAATGAAGAAGCTTTCCTGTATAGCTTCCTGTAAGCATGGTTTTGCATAGCTTTGTTCCCCATGTTTCCTAAGGAGTCGAACGGCTTATTATTCTAAAAAACATGTTCACAACCACCCTTTTCTGAAGTCCCTGTTCCATTTGCTCTCTCCAGAGTTCTGAAGCTCTCCCTCCCAGGCATCGCAGCACCGTGCCTCACTGCCACAAATGAGGAACAGTTTAATGCCTCATTTTAATCAGCTACTCCCTAACTGGAGCGGGTGTCCATGTGTGGGTGGATGTGAGCTGTGTTCCTCAGTCCCTCCCGCAGGGCGTTCCCAGGTGAGATCCACAGCTCAGGAATACGGGCAGGGGGCAGGCAGTGTTAGCTGCCTTTCCTTGTGCCAGCTACTGAAAGCAGTGTAAGATCTGAAGTCCTCTTTTTTCTCTTTCCTCGTTGTTGTCAAAACTGCCTGAAATGTTTTTGAGCTCTTTTTTTCTCCTTTCCACTCTGAAAGAAAACTTTCAACTACAATTTGTTCTTCAATTAGAGCTGCTCTGTGGAGACATAGCACTGATGGAAAGAGGTACTTTGCAGGTGTCTTCACATTCTGGCAATCCAGGACTACGTCTAGGGGCTGGTCTAATATCTGACATGCTTTAATTTACCTTGGAGTGTGTGCCTGACTGCAAGATGCTAAAAAACTGTATTGTTAGCCAGGGATCTCCTTGGCAAAGGTCACAATCATTTGTATTTCCATTGAGAACATGGTGTACTGAGGGCTAAAGCAGTTCTGAGGTTCCTCTGAGACAGAAATATTTCAAAAATAGTGATGCTTGAGACAAAGTCTTTCCTAGAATTTTTAAAATAAATGTGTTTTTCTCTTTCAACTTTGTTTATACCGTGAATTTTAAAATATATTTGTGCCAGAATTTATGAAAGACTGTGTAAGATACAAAGCACAGCTGTAACCTGCCCACTCTGTGTGACTCTAGAATGGGATTTTGTATGTTTAGGGCACACACATGTGGTTTATATTGGTTGGTACTATATTAGCTATATTAGCTCTCAAGGGGCTAAAAATACTAAAAATTATTTCACTGTCATCGAGTGTTGTTTAACCCACTGTATTGTACTCAAAGTAGGTCAAAATGTGCTACAACTTTGCAGAGCCCTTAAACCTAAATCAGCTTATCTGAGTTGAACTTTTAAGTGAAATTCACCATTTAGTTTGTTTACAATTTTCTAAATTCAGTATAAGACAAGAGGATGCAGTCTGTATCTTTAAAGAATTAAAATGTGCCCATAAATAAGCTCAATGACTCGCCTTCATAGAGAACAAAGCAAAAACCTCTCATCTACTAAATCAGCTAGAAGCTGAAAATAAATGTTGAGATTTTACTCCATGTTAATTTTGTGTGTGTTGGTGTTTGTTTTGTTTTGTTTTGTTTTGAACTGTGTATTTATATGGAGCAGCAAACACAGATTATGCTTAGTAATTTTTATGGATTCGGCATCTGTCCCTTTGCTTTTATTCACATATTTTCATAGCCATAATCTCTAGTTTCTTATTTGATGATGCAAACCTTTCAGACACAGAGATGGATAAAAATCTTACTGAATCTAGTGAGAGTCATTTTCAGGAATAATCCCTTTATTTGACAGGAAATAAAGACCCCAGGGGAAAAAAAAATAGAAAAAAAAGCAACATGCATATTAAATGAGTGAAGATATTAGGGTCCAATGTTTTCCTAGCTAGGTTCCTGCACAGAGAAATGCTTGGAGAATTCTCTACAACGACAAACTGGAAAAGCCCCAAGACATTATCCACCTGATCCTAAATTTTATTTTGCATGCATAATAGAGCTCTGTTGTGTTTGAAATGGCAGAGTGTGTTGACAGGTCTGTCAGCTGCCTCAAGCCGGTATCCATAGTGGGATACACGCCCTTCCTTGGGAAGTGGCACCCTATTTTGAGACACCAGTTCCACAGTCATTGAAAGGAGCCTTACACATAAGCTCAAAGCTGTAAGTGAACTGCATCAACAAGGCAACTGTGTGAGGCAGGTGATTATAAAATACTGAGATTTGGCTGCACTCACTGATTTTCAATTAGCTTCAAGGGCATGCAGAAGAAAGCAAAAGTGTGACAGAATTTCTTGGTTGTTTTAGAAATATGAATATGATGCAAACCTGGAATATTTCCATTGAATTAAACACATCACAGCACATCCTCATTTGATGTGCTTGGGCAGTGATGTCTCTGATGACAGAAAAATCCCCAAACCCTCTAAGTAACAAAGTGTATTTCGCAAGCCCCTTTTGGCAATTGCACCTGCCAACTGAAACACATAAGGAGAGAGTCCGTAGTGTGCTAAAGGAATTTTGTTATTTGCATCTACTCTGTTACTGATTGAAAGCTCCTCTGTTGCCTTGTCTACTACAAACATGATCCCTCAGTGCTTTTCTATAGGGATTTGTTACCCTAGTCTATTATGCTGGTCTTTGTGCTGTCAAGAGCTACACAGTAAAGTCTTATGATATGAAAGGATATTTACTTTGCTTCCTTATTTATGCTTTTGTCCTTTCAAGATCTTTGAACTCCAGTGAAAGCATCGTTGTCACAGGTTTGACCTAACATGGTCCTGTGTTTTGTTGAATGTCACCATAAAGCCAGGAAGAAGACTTCTTGGTAGGGTAGAAATCTGGACATCTTACAGCATTTGGAGAGACAGGGAAAGGAATTTTTGAATAATATATAACTCATACATGTGTTTAGATACTCTCATGAAAACAAAGACTGATCATTTATTCAAGATGTTAATGTTAAAGCTGAAGATGGGACTTTTGCATTACAGTCTCTGTTCTGAGGCACTTGAAAAATTATTGTCATATCATTTAGTATTGAGATTATACCACTTCCTAAATTATTGAACTGCAATCTTTTACTCCTTTGAGTAATGCAGTTCATTGGATCTACTTGTAAGAATGCCAGATTTTAAAGAAAAATGACCTTAAATGCTTGCTCTAGATCTGAAATCTAGACTTATGTTCCTCTTCAGTAGCATTTTAGATTTGTTTCCCCCATTCTCTAATGCAGTTACTGTGTCTCCCCCCTCGTTCTATAGGCCTGTGATTCCCTATATTATCTGTGGTTCCTATTTCAGTGTAAGGTGCCAATGCCAATAAAGAGGCATGACTGTATTTTCCCTGGTAGGTACCACTTAGCACAGAAAGAAAGCTTTCTTCTTACAGTTGTTATTAATTCCTACTTTAAAACTGGTTTGTCCCTTTTTCTAGACCTACTCACTGTGAAACAGTTATGGGCAAATCCTGTGTGCTTCTGCTGCAGTAGAAAATTGCCTTCCAACAAAATAAGTTTGGAGTACAGTTTGTGTCATATCCATTGCTGAATACATAAAATAATTAATGGTTTAAAAAGGTAAATATGAATATTTACCTTCCATTTCTGGCTGTAAGTGCCAGCTGTCTCACACACGGTAATAGTGCGTATTCCTGCAAAAGGCAGAATGGATCATGTGAAACTGTGTCATGATACAGCCCCAGAATGAAATAGGACATTTCTTGACCTTGGTGTGCTCAACCGTGCAGCTGTAGTCTTCTTATGACAAGGAATGTCTCTCCAAGTAATGTTTAAAATCTGTTTGGGAAAGGTTCTACAGAGAAATTAGCCAAATTCAAGTTTCCTCTATCTGCCAAGAGAGAAACATTTTTACCAGGTAATGCGTCATGTTTAGTAACTGAAGAATTTGATTAGTAACCTGAGAATTTGATTCCTGCTAAACGTTAAAACATTAATTTTACATATTCTAATGTCTGCGTCAGTTTGTTAATATTTCATACAGAGCTGATAAATTTTACTTGTTCTGGCAGAAAGACTTCCAAGATAGCACGGCAGATAGAGTCGGTTTAAAAGTGCGAAGAAAGTTTACATTTGAAAGGGTTCATTTGGGCTTTCATAGGCGAAATCAAAGGGCTTCTGTAGGAAGAGCGGGGACTCTGCCCTACAGCGTGTTCTCCTTTGGGCTGGGCTCCGCTCCGCAGCGGCGCTCGGGCAGCGCCTGGGGCGGCTCCCACGGGGAGCGGGGGGAGAAGCTCCCGGGGCTGGAATTCCCACTTGGGGCTGTCGGACCGGCCGCCCCCGCTGCCGGAGCCTCCCACGGCCCCGCCGAGGGCTGCAGCTGCCTGGCTCTTGTCTCCTGTAGGCGCCGGGGGAGAGCCCCCACACGAATGTGTTTGCTTGTCTAAAGTCTGTGCAGTTTTTAGCAGCCTTCCAGCCTCCGGTGCGGGGTTTTGAAACTCCATCACACGCCACCAGCAGAACATTCTGAAAAAACCTGGAGTGTGGCTTGTATTTATAAAAGTTATTTGTTTGCATGAGGCACATGTGCTGATACTGTGAGTCATCCATCCATTTTGCTGTGACATTTTCAAGCACAATTATGTGTAGTGGAATTTTTTTGGTAGCTGGCTATGTTGCCCATCTGTGAAATCATCATTCTACCGAGCACTAAAAATAGAGATGAAACTCTTGAGAGAAAATTTTGAATCTACTTAAATGACAGTTTGAAATGTGTTCCTGCAGTCAACAGTTTAAATGTTTTCTATCCTAAATATGGATACTCTAAATTTAAGGTGATGTAGTCCTGCTGTCACCACTTCAATTCACCTTGCTAGCACAGTAATAGAGCTGGAAATAATTTCTGGCTGGAAACCCAGTCTGGTGCCCACCAAAGCCAAATCACTTGGGCCCCAGAGGAGCAGGACTGGCATAGGCATGCGAGAGCTCTGGAAGGTGGATAACACACAGAGTGGAAAGGATTTATTAATAACAGGGGATCCCTGGAGAAAAATGTGAAGGCAATCCATGACTGTAGATCAGAGGGGAACAAGGAGAAGATGGTTTCTTGATTTTTGACTACTAGGAAATGAAGCTTTGAGATAAAGAACAACAGAATACCCAGCAACTTTTAATTAGCTGTATTTTCAGTCAAAGCAAGTTAGTGAGAAGGTATGGTAAACACTGAAAATAGTGAAGAACTGCAGCTAGAAGAGGGAACTGCTGGAAGAATATAAACTGTGTTGCTGAGTAATAGCATTCTAATTGAAGCCACACAAAGCCAAAGAACCTAATTAGTCAGGAAAACACATTTCATTACATTCTTAGTAATTTGTTTTGAAAAAGTCCAACTGGATTTTAAATTTGACAGATTTTCATTGTGTTCAGAGCAGATTACTCTGTTTATACTTGCATATAGAGATAATGAAAAATACAGTTTCAGATATATAAAAGAAGTATTTAATTCAAAATCATGTTTGCAGTTGTTCCTTGCTATCTCAGTACCATTCTACAAAGTTCTGCAGAGAGATGGAAAAAATTAATTGGACTTTTGTTGAGTTGGTAAGCAATACTGGAGAGCATCACCCATTTCTTTAATCCACAGCAATCTGAGAAACACTTGAAGCTTCAGCTCAGCCAAACAAATGTAAAGAGCATTGTCTGTGCACCCTGCTGCCTTCCCCCCTTCTTTCCCTCCTTCTCCCTCACTCCTCACTGTCGCTCTCTTTGTACAAGTTTTCACAATGAGGTTTTTTGCACAAAATATAGACCTAAATCTCCAGCTAGCCTGAAGTAGTGTTACTCACTTCATTTATATTCAGCTTTCAAAAATTTGTGTTTTTGGTGAGCTTATACGCAAATGCTTACATGGCAAGACCTCAGTGTGGTAGGTTTCTTATATCTGGAATTTTTTTTTTCAAGTGCTAAATAGGAGAGAAGAAAATCAAAATTATGCCTAGTATCAGGATACTTTGCTCATGCAAATTAGTAAAAAAACCAATGGTGCAAAAACATAAAAGACTATTCTTGCAGAGGACATATAAAAATTCAGTGTTACAGCCTCTTGAAAGTTCTTTTACCTATTAAATATCAAGTGTGGATAAGGTCAATAACACGGACAATTAAGCCTCCCTCTCATCATTTTCATCCTATAGTGGATTAATGTATTTTAGAATCCATTTATGCACATTTTTATCTACTTTTGAGATCCAAGTTAATGGGTTTTCAGAAGTCTGTACTTTTTATATTTGTCTATATAAACTACATCCACAATAACAATGTGCTATTTTAAGTTCTTTAAAGAGTCACCCTTACTTGTAGTGACATCAGAAAGGTGATATTCACTGATCTGACATAAACAATATATGGACGTATTTAAATTTCATCATGGTCTTTTTTAGAAAAAAATTTGAACTAGATCTTCAAACTCAAACTGTAGCTGTATCATACTTTGGATGAGAATAATGAAAATATAAGTCTTTAAGCACGAAGAGAGAATGCACCTGAAAATAGATACAAAATGAAAAGGAAATGCATAACATGGACAAGAATCAATCCTGCAAGTCCTTGTTTGCAACATAGCCACGTTTCCTTAAAATATTCCTCCCATGAATAAGGATAGTAATAGGTTAGTATATATTAGCATAGTAATAACTAACTTCAGCTGGACTATTAGAATTAATAATGGATTAACCTGCATGAGTGAGAATCCCTGCCTTGTTAAGGACGAGGCTACTTCTGGAGCTTCCCATTTTTTATAAAATTACGTATTTGTTACGTAAGTTCCTCCCATGTGCTTTGCAACTGGATTTGTTTTTGCTTCCTGCAATCATCTGCTGCACAGTATTGCTGTGCTCCACTCCACAAGTTCATAGTGGCTGAAGTTTTGGTTAAGCAGGTTTATCCTTCTGCACAACACCCTGAAATTCTTTTAATGGGCTCTGCTCCTATGATGTCCATAAGAGGCAGTTTCGTCATCCTCTTTCCCTTGCAGAGAATAAATCCCTGAGAAGCAGTAAATGTTAGGGAGAGGGGAATGATGGTAATTTAGTTGGAAATCTGCAGTAAATGTATTATAATATTGAATGTATCTACTCCCTGCTCTACCATTCTATAACATATAAATGAAGTACACTGAATATGCTGGGGCACAGAGGTACGGCAGGTGGGGACATCGGTATTTCTTTCTTCTCTGAACAATGGTTATTTCCATTCAAAATGTCATCACTTGTTATAGTAACTGGGACATATTCTAAAACATCCACAGGGTGCTGGTCATTTCATTCAGGAATGAGTGACCAATATCAAAGGGACAGAAAAGTGAAGCAATCTTAGGGAAACAACAAGACGCCAGTTTCTAGAAGAAGGGAAAACAGCTGTTCAGAGAATTGATGGTTTCAGTAACTGGCACTTTTGTGACTAAAGACCATCAGTGTTCCTTAAAACTTTTTCAAAGCTTCTTAAACAGACTCACATTTCCTTTTAAACTCTAATTTTGATTTTGAAAATATAGTATGTAATTTGATCTAGTAATAAAGGACCAGTTAGCTTTTGGAATATGCACAACTGTATGCTTACAAGTTTGGACCAACTGCGAAATTTTTTTCTCTCTGTTTCATGATTTTATTGCTTTTGAGAAGTATTTGGTATCTTCCAGTACATATTGCTGTGGTCATTATAAAGACTGGGGGTTAGAAAATAGATATTGGTGAAGCCAAAATCAGGAAATTTATGAAAACATTTGCAAGGGAAGCAGCCGTTTCTTGGGGGATGTTTTTGTTTGTGTTAGATCCAGGCCTTACTAGATATGAATTTCTCAGTAGTGCCTCAGTGCTTAAATTCATAAGCCTCATTTAAAAATAATTATTTGGATGCTGAAGTCCAGCTTTGCCAAGATACTTCTGAGATACTTAGGTTAGGCACTAACTCCTGCTAAGCACATGAGGTGTCTTCTTCAGTGCCTGCAGTGGTTGTTAGGCAACTAATCTTGATTTAGATACTTTTGAAAATCTACCAAGCATTTTTGACACCTAAATATCTGAGTGTTCAGAGCAAGAGTCCCAGTTAATTTCTGGACATATAAGGCAAGTACCTAAGTACGTTAAGACTGTTTAAACTGGAAACACCTGTGCTGTAATGATACCTGTGAAGAGGGTGTGCTGCCTTCCCAAATCAACCAAACCTGCAACAGCTGAGCCAGTCAGGTCAGAAAATTAGAAAAAAGCAAGCACTGAGCCTGAGGTTAAGAACTATCTGTGGTAGGTTGCTCTCTAAATCAGCCTTGCTGCTAATTTTTTTTTTAAAACTCTTTAATTAACAAAGGTAAAGCCAAAAAGGATAGGCTGTACCTAATGGAAAGCTTCTTATAAAGCTGGAGGCTGGGCATTTATTCTTCACTTGGTCCCTGGAGAACATCAGCAGTATTAAGGTTTTATTGCTCTTCTTCTAATTACTGTCTGTAGGTGTTATTTATTATTAATTAGCTAGAGATAGTTGTGGATGAAGAATGGATGAAAGAGCGGGTAGGGACATAAACGGGCAAGTGGTAAAGGAAAAGTGTAGTAGAAATAGTTTCACGGAAATGTTTCGTTAACAAAACAACACTTTTGGTCAAAGATAAGGGTTCAAACCCACTGGGTTTGACTGTGGCTTGTTCAAAGGAAATAATGAAATGCTCTTAAAAAAGGTGGGAAAACGTTCATTACAGAGAAAACAAACTGTAATTTTGAAGCATCGGTTCTGTTTCGAATTGGAATTTATGTCTATGATTCTTACTGGACTTTATTAATCACTTTCTGTAGTGATTGAAGCACTGCCTTGCCGTGAGGGAAGGTGGCCGTCCCGACTTTCCTGCTTTATGGTAACAGCTCACGGTCCCTCCAGCCACGTGTATCAGTACACGGCACTTTTGGGGTAGCTTCACCACCAATGAGACAAAACCTACATGAATGTTTGAGGGTTCTGCAGTGGACGGTAACTCCAAAATGAATTTTTTTCAAAGTAGATTTATTTATTTGGCTAAACTTTGAAGATCCCAGTGTTAGCTTGAAGTCAGAATGACAGCATTTCAACAGGTCAGCGGAGAGCTCGGGGTTGGGATAACCCTGGTGTTTTCCTGGAGGTGTGAGGGCAGAGGGTGCGGGCAGGCACGGAGCGGCCGGAGAGCCTTGAGCTACCAGGAGCGGAGACGCGGTGCCCGGAGCGTGGGGAGAGGGAGACGCTAAAGCCGCTGCCGCCGCGGTCGGTGCCCCGGGCGTTGCCTCTGTCTTCCCCAGGGGGCTGGGGAAGGACGGGGACTCGGGCGGGACCGGCTGAGGCGGGCGCGGGGCGGCGGGGACGGGGTTAAGACAGCGGCGGGCGCGGGTCTATTTGCGGTGCCGGAGCTCCGGGCGATCGGAGCGGCCCCGCGCCCCCGCCCGGCCGCAGCAGCAGGTGGCGGTGACGGCGGTGGCAGCAGCGAGGGAGTTAAAGCCCGCGGCGGCGGGAGGAGGGGGGACTGCGAGCGGGCGGCGGCAGCGGCGGCGGGAGGAGGGGGACCGAGGCGGAGCAGGCGGCGGCAGGAGGAGGGGGACCGGGCAGCAGGCAGCAGCGGCAGGAGGGGGACCGAGGAGCCGGCGGCGGCGGCAGCAGCCGGGTTGCTAGG
>VZRQ01006851.1:375284-574473 GCA_013397975.1 Machaerirhynchus nigripectus | reverse complement strand
CCGTGGGGGCCCCGCCGTGACCCCCCCACTCCCCGCCGCCATACCGGGGAGCCATCTTAGGGCTCCCGCGCCCCCGGAGCGGGGGCCGGCGCCGGCCTCGTCCGCGTCCACGCGCGTTCGCGGCGCTCCCGTGGTCTGTGCCCCCCGTCTGGAGCAGGAGGGCTGTGCTTTCCCTGCTTTCTCCGCTGCTTGACGGGCAACAATTTTTCCTCCCCTGCCTGGGTAGATCCGTTTCACAGTCATCTTTCTTGCCAGCCCGAATTCCCAGCACGTATATTGTGCCGTTCCTCCATTTTTTTCCCCACCCAGGCATCAAGTTTTGAATCGCACTCAGGAGCCTCTCCTTCCTACAGGTGCATGTAGGAGTAGACTGTTGCGCTAGTCAAAGAGCTCGCGAGGAAGGATCCTTGCGAGGAGGTGGTGTTTTGCCTCTTTGCTGTCATCTGCATAAAGAGGACTCGATTATTATTTGGAAGGTGCAGTTTATTTTTTAAATTCTGGCGAAGAAGCAAAACCGAACACCATCCTTTTACAGAACCAGAGGTTATCCTTTTGCAATGGGTTCATGGTTGTGATTTCTAGTGCGAAAGACAGCAGAGCTTTATGAAAGTGTTTATCGCAGACAATGTTGGATCTTCGCTTGTGGGAGGCATCCACGCATTTTTCTTTGAGAATGCAAAGCAGGGCAAGATTTAACTTGCTTACAGGACTTCCCCCTCTACCTTGCTGCTTATTCTTAATTGAACAATGCGTAAGAATTTTGAACAACTACTCTTTCGACCAAAATAAATTGAGAGAGTAGTAAATGCTAAGGTGCTGCAGCAAACTTGATCTTAAGGGGTAGGTATGTTTTACTGAGTAAACACAAGGACAGGAAGTATTCCATCCAGTTAGAAAAAGACATTGTAAGTGGAAGAATCAAAACGAGAAGTGTTTGTGTCTCAACACTTAGATCAATCTCGAAGTTATAAAACTGATTTCTGAGCATTTTTTCTGCTGTTCAATTGCATATACCACAGCACAAGTGTATGCACATATATTTCTGGATATGTAATGGAAGCATCACACTGCCCTGGGGTCTTAAAACAATCTTTTTGGATTAAGACCCATTTGGGTGTGAAAAAATTATAACCAAGTACTTTTTCTCTTTTGTCTCACAGAGGTGAACTATGCAAGTAGCACCAGGATTCCTCTCCCTGGTGACGGACCAGCTATTCAGTCAAACAGTTCAGCACCATCCAAGCAAACTGTTCTATCTTGGCAAGCTGCAATCGATGCTGCTAGACAAGCAAAGGCTGCCCAAAATATGAGTACCACCACAGCCCAGCCTGTAGGATCTCTGTCCCAAAGAAAACGCCAGCAATATGCCAAGAGCAAAAAACAGGGTAATACATCCAATAGTCGGCCACCCCGTGCCCTTTTCTGTTTATCCCTCAACAATCCAATACGAAGAGCCTGCATTAGTCTAGTAGAATGGAAGTATCCTTTGTTGCCGTTTGCTTTTTAAATTATTTTCTTACATTTTCTGGTTGTGTCAAGGGGATTGTTTTACGGGATCTCAGAGCATTGCAACTTACATGTTACTTCATTTGTGCATGTGGGTAACTGTCATTAATGTCAATGGTAGTCAATTTGGCTTCAGCTGCTGTCAGTCTCTTGTGTCATATTGACACAGAATATCATTTACTGAAGTAGGTAGCTCAAAGTCAGAGAAGAGCTTATAGCTGTTCCTTTTTTCTGGGAGAAGCTGGGGGAACGTTTTCAAGCTTACATTATATTCCAGCAAATCTCTGTGTTGCATTTTTTGCCTTTCCAAATAGGGAAGAATGGGTAGGAATGCATTTAGCCATCCAGTGTTAGGGAGATGACCAAAGATGTCAAACCTGTATCTTCCATATTTCAATTTGGTGTATTGCCATTAGGGCAAATGAGTCAGATGTACAAATCTTTTCAAAAAGATTGTTTTTTTCCTGTTACTAAAAGTAGGGAAGATTTTTACTTCAGCCAAGGAAATGTTCTAAGTACACACAAGTGTCCGAAATATATTAATCTTCTGAGTTTGTACAACTTACGTCTACCACCAAACATATTTGGAAGCATGTACATCTAGATGGGAGGTCAGAGGTGCTGGCTTGTGTTCATGATGACCTGTGTGATGGGAAGGATGGCTTTTTCTTTAGTACATTGGTTGTGATGTGGAAATGTGTGTATTTCTCTGGCAGAACTGATAGCATGTTGGTTTGGTGTATTATTTAATTACCAAGAAAAGGTTTGAAATAGAAAATAGTTTTGCTGAGGTGCAAGGAGAAAAATGTTAGCCTATTAGCCATGGCAACATCCCTGTAATGGGAAACAGCTGTTCAAGACAGTAGATTACTGAAGTAAAACTCAATTTGTTACTATAAACAGAACAGCCAACCTGGCAATAAGAGCTGCTACTCATTTATAGGGTTGGTGTTTCTTTGTACAAAATTCAATTGCACATTAAAGATAGTGAAATGGCTTCTTCTTTCATTTAAACTGGTAGAAGTCCAACTAATTTCAGTAAATTGGCCTCTCCTTGGCTAAGGTCAGGTAAATGAAATTACTGTGGATCTAGAGTGGAATAACTCAGCGAGAATTTGTCCCAGTAGCATCACATCATAAAACAAGGTTGTCAGTCTTGTGATGATGTCAGTCGCTCCCTCCAGCCTGGAAAATGCTGTTGTAACTTCATTTTGTACACAATATAGCAACTGTTGATGTTGATCTGCTTTGTAGACATAAACGTAGCCTGCAAGGTGACAAACTTTAAATAGGCCAACAAACAAAATTTGACATATTTTGTAGGACATAAGGGCTTTTTAGGACTTTTTTTCCCCCCTCTTTTTTTCCCAGGGAGCTTTTTAAACTGGCAAAAATATGCTTTTGAATACATTTAGTACTCTTACCCCAGTCTTTTATGGGACTCTTATGGAAACGTATCCAGACGGTGTGCATCAAATACAGGCAAGGATGCCAAAAATCATAGCTGAGGTCCAAAGTACTTCATGTCCAAATTTCCACAGATAGGTTGATCTGGGTACCTCCATGTTTCTAGTCATTAAGAATAGTAAAATACCTCAGGAGAAAGGAAAATCAATGATGAACTGAAGGATCAGCTTCATATGCACGAATTTTAAGAAAAGGAAGAAATTTTTTTCTGGAAGACAGAAGGTATCTCCAGGTTTCCACTGCTGTCATCCAGCTCTAGTATAAAAAGCAGAGCTGCAGTCCACGCTGTTGTCAGTGTGAAAGTCTGTAGCCTCTCTTTGTGTGGCTGCCAAGCCAGCCATGATATTCTGTTTTCTGCTCAACTCACCTAAACTTTCATCTGTCCCGGCCAAAGCCAGGATTCAGGAATGCAACTCTTAGAGACATGGAGGGACTCAGAATTTTCCTATGTCAATTGTACAGCTTTCTAGCTCTCCCATAAGAGAATAGTTGTGGTTTTCTGGGAATCTTTCTCATATCCTACTATGAACTATATTTCAGATGATTTTCCTCCTTTGGACTAATGTATATTAATGAGACCTACATAAGTATGTGAGGACAGAATAGCTCCATGATTATTCCTCGCCCATTATGGTGACCCACATGTTGGTTTAAGAGTGGATAATTATATTCATCTTTGGGATTTAATATAAAGTGCTCTGTGACAGCATGAGTAATAGTTTTCAGTCTTTGCAAAAGGAAGAGGACGTTGAGGAATCATTGTGATGGAAAATAATATGGTGTATATATAGTGCTATAACTAAAGGTGATGGAGTGTTTGTCAGAGATATCAGTCAAAAGATTGTCTTAAAGTAAAACTTGTTTTACCACTGTTGATGCTGAAAGGAGAACTATACTTAAAAGTTTGTAGATACTCATAAGTTGTGAGTTCCTTAACAAGATTTTCCAGACCATTTGACATATTTATACTATTGTCTATTTTTGCCAATTGTGTGGCCTTAGCTGTTTACATCCCATTCCCAGAAGATGATTCTAATTCAACTAATCATAATTTGGTAAGTACTCCGGAATTTTTATTTTATATTTGTTTGCTATGCTTGTAACATGATCAACTGCTAGTATTTGAGACTGCAACAAATATAGGTAATTTCAGTAAAAGAAATTGGTATATAGTGATACTACAAAATGTATATGGAATTGCTTTGTGAATTTTTTTTCCCCCAGTAGAAAGTGTTACTTTGTCAAGTGTTCAAAATGAGGGTTTTTATCAGTAAAATTCTTTGGAGAGAAATGTGCACTAGTATTATGCTGTGTGTGTCCATGTATTTTTGTGACATAAAAACTTTATTTAGTGTTTCTGTTGCTTGTATTGATTACATGTATTTACTAGCTGTTGCTGTTTCTGATACTTGTTTCAGACTTGAAGGTTTTCTGCCTTTCCTAGTGTACTTGTCTATTCTGTTTGCAGTTTTTGATTATGTATTTGGTTGTTTATTTTACTGGATATTTAATTTTTAATGAGAGGATGGTGGGAAATTTTGCATTAATACATTTTAAAGTGATAGGGACATCAGTGTGAATTTTCAAAGTGGTCACTGCTGGTATAAATGATCTTTCAAAAAAGGGATGGTACTGCAGTGAGTGGTGTGTAGAAATGTATTTCTTTGATTGAAAATAGTATACTAGGGTTGTGCTTGAAATGATAAAATGGAACCTATTTTTTTTTTTAAATTTTCTGAAACTTACAAAGGCTATCACTCAAGGGTAATATTGAATTACATTGCAATGGTTTTGTTGTTTCTATTAAACTCCATCTTGAAATAGTGGAGTTGAGTGGTCTTGTGCACTCAAAATCTGCATGTGACTCTTTGGATGGGAGAGGAAGTTAATGAAATAAAGAACTGGATACCAGTAAGTAGGGAATTTTGTATTCATTTACCTGGGAAATTAGGGTTGATATGAGGTCTTCTATTTTATAGAAGAACATTTGCATAATTTGTGATGTGTATATGCTTATTTTTCTAAAAGTAAGTACTTTGTGCAGACGACCCATTTTTAATTTTTTTTAAATTGAGATTAAGCAAATGTGGACAATAAAAATTGCTGATGAAAGAATAATTCAGGTCAATGTAAAGAACGAGTTATGCAGCTGTGTATCCAGCCAACCAACAGACTTCCTTTCTTTTCCCCCTGAGAAATTCAGGGCACAAATCTCCATAGCTGTCAATCCACCCCAAGATCTGCTAATAACTAATTTCAGAAAGCATTACATGAAAAGGGTAAAGTAGTTACTGGTGTCAGAGGCTAATCATTTTGAAAAATGTTTCTAGCATTGGTTTTGTTAGGTTATTGTCTGGTGTTTCTGACCCAATTTCAATTCTACAATGTGCTAGTATTTAGAAAGACAATGGACATTTTCATCCCTGATGATTTTTCTTTTTTTATCTAATGTGGCCAGGTTAGTCTAAGGAATAATAATTTATGTGGGTTTTTTTTCTTTTTAGTAAGTGATTCTTAATCCTTATGTATTTCAAGCAGAAGGATTCTTGAACCCCCCAATTATATGTATGTAAAGTTTACTTGACCATTTAGATTATCTCAAATTCTCATTAAATTTGCGTCCTGTTTATCCTGAAGTTGAGTCATTCCACTATATTTGCTGAAAGAATGGAATTTATACTGACAATGTACTTTCAGCTGCTGGGACAGATTTAAACTCAATGAGGGAGCAGACAGACACATCCTTTGTATTCAATCTAATAAAATAAATAGTTCTGGAATGAGCAGCATTGGCTTTTCTTGTGACTGAGGTTCTCCATCCTGAAATACACCAACCAGTGGTCTGGGCTCGTGTCTCTCCTGTGGTATTTCAATGACAATTTTCCTCTGTTAGTGTGGATTCAGGTGCACTGTGAAGGAATGCAGTAGGAGAGCTGAGTTAGAAATCCTCAGGCTTGCTTGGGAACCTGCTGGATCCTGTGTTTCCTGCTGCTTGAGGTGTGTGTGTCAATAAGTGTTTGAGAGAGGGCTGTGTCTTACAGTGGGAGAAGGGATTATTTTAATAATGTTCAGGTCTTTTGTCTGGTTTGTGAACAGACCAAATCTGAAGTCGTCGTTGAACCTTATAGGTTTGGCAGGATTTTGGCTCCCTGCATGCAGACGTGGATGCCTGACCTGAGCCCTACACCTTGATCTTGCTAGGACACTGCCCCACTCTGGCTTTAATTCAAGCTCAATTCATAAATTTTAGTTTGCATGTGGATATTACATCTAGCTTGGTTCTCTCAGTATTGCTTCACTGAATTGAAAAGATGAATTGCTTTCCATCAGCTAGCTGAACTGGCTCTTTTTTTTTTGTTGTTTTTTTAATTTGTAAACAAAAAAATTGAAGTATTTATACATGTGGGGTTTTTCTGTGAATACAAAATAGACGTAGTTTGTAATCAGCCTCAGAAGGAGGAAGCAAAGGTATGGGAGCAAAAACCAGTGGAACACTGGTACATGGGAACTAGAAATGTGACCTTTTCCATTTTGGCTGGGCTCATGAGAAGGTACATATGGGGGAATTTGAGCAGTCCATGTGTTCATCCTTTATGGCTTGGGAAGTTTGCAGTGGCAACCTCAATGCAAGGATGTGTGTGCAGAGCAGGTGTTCACTCCTCTCTGTGGCAGGATGTTAGAAGGCAGAGTCTGTATGATGGAGTTTCCACGATTTGTAAGAGAAACCTGAGAGAGTTTCTGAGTCTGTTGTGGCCTGTGACTGAGCCAGTGCAACACCGACCACCCAACCTCTGCTTGTGAGTGAGCCCTGTTCTTCCTTTTCTATTAATGTTTCCACATGTGGTGCCTAACCAACACAAAAGTCAGTTATATGTTGCAGTAGTAATGGCAAAATAAGTTTAATAACCAAAAACATAACAAACATTTTAAGAAAGAGATATATGTGTCTTAAGAGAAATAGTAAATCTATTGTAGGCATACTTATGTATTTTTTAAAAATAGGCTGTGTCTTTGGTATAATTTATTCTTGGAAATGAGTCTATCTTTAATCCTAATTATCTTAAGATAAAGGTCTGTGAGAGGGCTCCACAACCTTCCTTTTGGAATTGTAGACTATTTATAGAAAACTGACAGTGCAAGTGGAGTGTAAGGATGGTTAAACTGTGTGTTTCTGTGTTGGTCACTGGCTTTGATTTACAAGTTGTGATTACTGATGTTTTTGTGATAGAGCCAGCAGCATGCTATGTGATATTTAGGATAGTTTAGGGAAGCAAGGAAAGTTTTTTTCATTGTATTGGTGACTGAATTAAGCAGATGGTAATAATAAGCAATGATGTTGTAGGAGTCCCTTTCATTACTAGTCTTTTTGTATGCCTTTTTGTCTTCTGAATGCACAAGCTCTGGTTTATGTTTTCCCTTTTTGCCAGTCTCTGGGATCAAGGGTGCACTACAGTTACCTTCTTGCTCAGTGGATTCATGGCCATACTTATCCTCTCTCAGGAAAGAGATGTTTGTAGTGAACCATACAAAACAAAGCAGAAGAGCAGAATCAAATTCAGACTGGACTGTGCCTGACCGCTTGCCAAGTGTTACAGTCCTGTGTTCAATGGGGAATTTTGTCTAGCCCTTTGTCTAAAACACCTTGATGTGTCTTTGATGTGTGCCAGGAGAGGCAGGAGGAAGGGATCTTTTCTGTGTTTTGACTGGAGTAGTTCTCTCATGGCTGTGTGTATTGCATACACTGCAGTACAGAGTGATGAACTTTAAAAACAGTTACTGAACTTAATCCTGAATTCTACTTCATTAATAATTAGTCCCTAATCATTAAATGTAGTGACACAAGTGGGCCCTGTTCTTCTCCAAGTAGATGGGTGAAACTGCTATTGAACTGAGAAGTTTTCTGTTAGAGCAGAGCAGAGGCAAGGTACTTTGGGATGAAATCCTGATTAGCTCACTGCTTCGTATTTTAAGGTAGTGTCTTTCATCTGCCTTCAGAAGTTTCAGGTGATCTGAACTTTCCATGCTTGATTGAGCTCTCCTTTTTGGAAGTGTTTCTTGTCTGAGCTTGATAAGAAGCAGTTTCTAGCAGAAAGGGCTTCCTGTATATAACTTCCTTCTGTTTCTGTCTTTTCTGTTTTTTCCCTCATCTCTGGTATGTTATTTCCCTCCATGTCTTTTGTCTTTAACTTCCCACTCATTTCTTCTTTGCTATCTTTTGCCTCTACCCTCTGGCTTCCCTCTGTGTTTTCTCTTCTGTTTGTCCTCTTGTGCAGCATGCTTTTCTTTATCTCGTTCTCCCACCTCAATTTGTCTTCCTGGTGTCATCCTGCTCTCCCATGTTCCATTCTGTGCTTTCCCTCCCGCTGCCTTTCCCATTGCCCTGAGTTGCACTGGGCTTCTTTCTTTATCGTGTGCAGGCAGACCAGCACAATACAAGTCTGGATTTTGGCCGAGGTCAAGATATTTTTGGTTGTTCTTTTTCTTTCCTTCTTTTTAGTAAGTAAATATGAACAATAAGAAGGCATCCATCCATCCATCCATCCATCCATCCATCCAGAGTTGATGAAAACGACACCCTTGAAGTTTGGGTCTTTGGTTGCACTGCATCTCTTGTGACCAGACCCCCAAGGTTTGCAGCAGTGACACTGTCCTACTTGAGAAGAGATTGACAGCAGAGCCAGGGGTGGGAGACCCAGCTGTATAAATTACAGCAAACTGGCCAAGTCCCATGAGTAAAGAGCTTGCCTCTAGTGCACTGAGGGACCATAATGTTAACTGAAGTCTCTGTGCCCCTGATAACAGGATTCTTCAGCCTTGTTTGAGTACCACTGTCAGTGGGGAACCCTCTCAGGGTGAGGCTCTGTGCTAGAGGCTGTCTCTCCAGCCTGTGCTTGCAGAGCAGGTCAGGTGCTGATGGTCCTGGATGCCTCTTCTTTATCCCGGGTGGCTGGGACTGGGAGAGCCGTAGTGGGGGACACTGCTGCAGGAAGGTAATGTTTGTGTCCTACTTTCAGGCTAAGACTTCCTCTGTAAGTAGCTTTACGTGGCTCTTTGAGACCCTTCAGCAGGAGGAAAGCCAGTGTTGTGCCTTCAATCTAGGGCACAGCAGGAGAGTACTCTGAGAAGAACCGGCTGAACTCTTGACTTAGAGGTGTCAGGCTTCCTGCCCTTATCTCATTAGCAACTCAATGACTCATTCAGTTCTAAGGCCACATGACTAATTAATCCATCCATTGAAAAGGTTGTTGGTTTTTACCTTGCACCCAGTTATCCCCTATACATAGATAATCTGAATATTTTGTTGTAGAATTCTATAAATTTTAACCACATTCAGTAAATAATTCTAAAGATTTTTGTTTAATTGCTAAGAGTTCAGTGTTGTATCTTAGAAGGATTTCTATGTTTATCTACTGTCTTTGCTTTGTTTACTTTTTCAGCTCAAGGGTCTTTAAGGCCTGGCTCTCTCTCCACTCAGAAAGTTTTCCAATCTAAATAACTTTTTGATACTGGGTTTCTGATATTTTTCTATCTTTGGATTCTTAGCTAATGCTCTCTCCTAATGTCTCTGCTAGCTGGCATAAAAGTCACCCAAGTAAACTTTTCAGGAAAGATGCAAGATAATTTGAACTCTACTGAAAATACTTTCACTTTGCTTGGGAAAACATGGTGGAGACCTTATAATGACTTGTGTGTACTTTGCCAAGCCACCCATACTAAAGATACCAGATTAATTTGTTGTAAGAGAAAATACGATTAAGTTTAATCTGGAAAAGACTTTAAAATATAGGATCTAATTGTGACTGATATACCACAGGAATTTTACATTGTACATTGATTCAAGTCAGTGAAAGGCATTTGCATGTCTGTGTATGAATAGTCAGGAGGGGCCTTGAGAAAGTCAGTAGTTCAATTTTGAAAAAAAAAAATCCCCACACAGGCTTTTAATGAGGATACTTGGATCAGGTTTTTTTGTGTATATGCTAATGCTCTGAGGGATGTTTTGATTTTTTTTTTCTATTTTTCATGTACATTGATACCCTGACATGTATTTTCTCATTCAAAACCCCATGAAATAACTATTCAACTACAAGAACATGCCTTATCTTTCTGAAAATTAATAATAATGTTATTTGATGGTTATTAGGTGAGACAGAATGCATCTGTAAGTAACCTTTGCACATTCGCAAGAATTTCTTAATAGATGACATTTCTGCAAGGGGATTATTAAAAAATATTGTAATGTAGTACTCAGCCCTATCTTCCTATTTCAGTTTCAATTTTTTGTTTAATATTACTGTCAGCTCAAAACTTCAGTAATATGCATTAACTAATTATTATGGATTACTTTGATTTTTCAGAGCAGATTTTGAATTTAGAGAACTCTTTTTTCCTTTGTGTTTTAATGCACACCCCTGCAAAACAGATGAAAATTTGGAGTTGTTAGAGTTTTAGTCCCACTTCATCCTGCAGTAAGTTCCTGGGCCTATCTGTGCTGCACTACCCCAATGACATGAAACAGCTCTTGAATTTTTCTGGTGAATGTAATTGAATGTGTCAAGTCCATCTCTAGATGTGAACGAAACAGAAATTTTATTTCACACTCTGGTTTAGGAAGAGGGACATTCCCAAAGGAAAGAAATGACCAGGATGGCTGGCAATTTGCAAGTGCTAGAAAGGCTGTTTGGATTTGTAGAAGTCAAGTCTTTGTTCCTCTTTAGTTTATTTTGTGTGTCCCAGTACAGCTTAATCCGTGCTGAAGTAGCTGGATCCTAAAATGTCTGTTTGGAGTACAAGGGTGTGTGAAGATCTGCAGTTTGGTGTTACAGATCTCAGTTAATGACACTACAGAACTTTTTTTTTTTTCTTTTTTAATGCAAGAGGGAGCTTCTCAGTTGTCCAGACCAGAAGGCCTTACAAAAAAAGATGTACTTAATCATTCCTATTTGAAAGGAAATGTTTTTTCCATGTTCAAAGTTACAAGCTTGTTCCTGTGGGGAATTCCTACTAAGGGCTTGTCTTTCCTTAAAGAGATTTGCTGGTAGTGCACTACTGGCAAACTGCCTGGGGAGAGAGAGCATACACCAAAAAGAGTTCTTTTTCTATTATAGCCTAAAGCCAGTCTCCAAACAAAATAGTGCTGCACTGGTAGAGAAGGCCTTTCTTTTTTTGGGTTTCTTTATGCTGTGGAGAGCAGTGATTCCCCACTGTTCTTTTCCCTTACTGCCTACTTCCCTTACTGATGAAGATATGCCTGGGAAATGTTTAAGTATAGACTGGTTGTAATAAAAGTAAATTTGTTCATTTAAAAACACCGAACAATCATGTTAGTTACTGTATCAGTAGAGTGGTCAGTGGGGAAAGTAGTTAGATTTGGTATTCAACTAGCTGTAATTGAAATACAAATTGAGCATTTAAGATGAGTGGGAGAAGTTTGTACTTTTTATGCAAACTTGTGGAATAGAGTAAAAGTTAAATTTGAAATGCTCTGAAAAAACCCATGGAAAAATCTTGGTGGTAAAACCAGTTTATTGACCTTATGTAAAGCATGTGAATTACTCGTTTACTCCAATATTGAGTATGTAAATCTAATAAAATACTAGGTATGGTTTTATTCCTTGACAATAGCTGCTATGCTACAGGAAACCCTGAAAATCGTTTCTGAAAGTTTTACTCAAAAAATAAACACATAGAAATGAGAAGCTTTGTGTTGCCGTGGATCAATGCCACACCAAACACAGATTGCCATGAGTATTGCTTGGATTTTCTCTCTAAAACCTGTTTTAAAACTCTAGGTTATGCAGGGTATGGGTGTTTCTTTGAAAAAGATGTTCACATCAGATGTGTATTAGGCTTTGAGAACTGTTTGTTTTTAACACGGTTTGTGTGTGAGTGCTGTGTGTTGAAATACCACAGCGTTGGGATCCATGGCTTTTGAAAGTGCTGGTCGAGGCTGGCTTGCTTAATTTGAATAGAACTGGAGTAGTTCTGTGTGCTTTTAGAAAGCTGGTCCCTGAGTACTTCAAAAGACTCATGTAGCTGTTAAATCAACTGAAATGCAGTTTCTAATCTGGTGAACTTTAATGACAAACTGTTTTCAGTCATGGTTAATTGAATGTGTGATTTGGTTTACCATTCATTTTGCAAGAACTCAGATTTGTTTATCCTTCTGTCATGCACCAAAACCTTTCTTTTGCAGAGTCATCTGCAAGAATAGGGCCACGAAGAAAGGTTAAATGAATACATAGAGCTAGTGGGAGAATATTAATTAGGATGGAAGTGATGTCTTTTTTCTTGGTCATTGTGTAATCATTTGTGATAACATTTTCATTTAATGAATTGCAAATTGAATATCATTGTATTTCCCCCCCACTGCCTGCCTCAGATGAGATTGAGACCATGAGTGTCATATCTGCTTGTATAAAATTCACTTGGTAAAACCAATTAGCTGCTTACTGTTGTTTGTGATTTTTTTTTTCATGGTTATTTTTATGAAGAAAAGGGCTTTTAGAGTTCCATTTTTTTTGAAGAAAGTCTTGATTAAACAGTGTGGTATTTCTCAGAAATGTAGGTGTTTGACTTCAGCATTTGAAACAAACTTTAAATAAAGATTTGAGGTGTATGCTCATAATTCAGTGATTTTCAATGAAGTCAGCACAGCTGACCATGATAAGTAATTTGACTTTTCAATGTTTGATTGAGGGATTGATTAAACTTTGAAATGACAGGCAGATTGATTTGCATGGATTTATTTAGTTATGAATCAAGACTTTTCCCCTCCCTTCTTTAATATTAAAAGGTATTATTCCAGTACATTTTGGTTTAGATGCATGGCTAGAAGTTTGGGCAGCGTCTAACTCTGTCGTTGATTTTTTTCCACAGTGATTATTTAAGGGGGTAGAGAGCTGTTACCAGTTTGCTGTCTTGTAGAATTATACCTTTGGGTGAGGCCATTATTAAGGATCTGAATCTTGTTATTTGTTAGTGTGGTAAATCACATAACACAAGCCATGGTCTGTGGTGGTTGGCAAAGGCGAAGGGATCACAGTGGACAAAGAACCTGCAGAAGCTCAGAATTTAGTCTTCAGATTTATTTTTGTTGCACATTTTCTAATAGTGCATCAAATATTAGTTTGAGGGAATTAGTTCAGCCCAAAGATGCATTTACCCAGTGTTTTTAACTGTCCTCTTCTCATGTGATACAAACCAGGTGATATGTTGAATTTAATCACACCTGACAGCTTATGTATGTTGTGCTCGGCTACCAGGCAGCATTTCAATAAAATGTTGTGGGAGATCCAGTGGCACAAAGGAACCTGCAGAGCTGCTTACATTTGTTCAGCACAAAGGAAATCTCTTTACAATGTAAGAATATGAGCATGAGAAGTGTTGGTTAATAAGGTTCAGTAGTTTGATAATTATCCTTTTCTGGGTTGCTGACGGTGGCTGCAGAGTGCAGCAGCCTCCAGCAAGACGGCATTTTCTGCGGCTCAGCCAATCAGACAAATGCAGTCCTTCCAAGGAACTGGGTAGCAAATACCCCAAAGCTGTATTATGTTTATCAGACATTTTGTTAGTGCAGTTTTCACTCTGTTGGATTTATTATGATGCCATTACTTATTTTTTTCATGTATTCATCCAGAATCCTGTAAAACACGTACCAATGGTGTGTGTGGCACAAACCTGTTATTCATCATGAAATGATCTTTAAGTAATTATATGCTTATCTTCATCACAAGAAGACTTAGTAGTTCTGAGTTCAAGTAACTTGTTATTCAATAATTTATTTCTTCCTATAGCAAAGGAAAAATCTGAAAGAAAGCAACCTACCAAATTATGTACCTCTTGTATGTTTGTTAAAATAAGGTCCCAAAATCTCTTAACACAACTGACTTCAGAAAAACTAAATGAAAAATTCAGTGATAAAAAGGAGCAATGTTTAACTGAACTGTACCTACAAGTCTCATGGTATTAAAGGATGATTTCTAGTTTGTGCTTTGTTTGAAAGCTAGAGATGAATAGTTCCAGGTACAAAGTCTGTGACTGGCTCTGCCTCGTGTTGAGGAGCTTTGCCTCGGTCGCTCTAATTCTCAAGGCACAGTGTAGACCAGAAAGCTTTTCTCCATTCTAGTACCAAGCTGAATGGTACTTAAAATGTTTCACATTTTTTCTTAAATATAATGAAACGCTCTCGTTTAAGTGAAAGTCACTAAGACATGTTTTTGGTAAAGGCTGTGTTTTGCTGGCCAGTGCTGCAGTTCTGTGCCTGTGTGGTCACGGGGGTGTTGGTACAAGCCCACCCTAAGCCGGGCACGTGTGCCATCTGCATTCCTAATGCCATAAGAAGACCTCACCCTGAACTCGGAAACTCGCTGGAGGCTTTGCAATCATAACACCCAGAGTTAAAGCAGATTGAGCCCAGGTAGACTGAGCATGCACAGAGCTGGCCTGTCAGCTTGGGTTAGACTTGTGACTTCTGTAAAGGACTTTGTCTCCTGTGGTAAAAGTCTATTGACCCTTCCCACATCTCTGTTTTCCCAAAGCACTGCATGGCTGAGAGCATGTATCAGTGTGGATGAAAAATGCATGGGCTGCTGATTTAGCTTCAGCATCTGAGAGCATCTGATTTCAGCCAAATAAAGCAGAAACAAACATTTCCAAGTTATTTTTACATGATTTTGGAGAACAGGAAGGGAGGAACTTTGTGTTCCCTCTTTCCCCCACATGCAGACCACTTGTCATCCCAAAACTCAAGCAATGGCAGGCTGAAGGGATAAGGTTCCATTAATTTTCATGCTTACAGAACTGGTTATTTTCTTTCAAAGGAGCGCTGAACTATGTGGGCTAAGAAAGTCAAATAGTTTGGTGCCATAGGGGAAAAGGTAAGACAACATAGGTATGAATTTAGCCAAGGACTTTGGGGATGAGCATTGAATGTTTTAGTTTACCCTGAGCTTCTTGGTATTCTTGGACAGGATATTTATCTTTTTATAATTTTAGTTTCCTGCCTGTAAAATAGCTTTCTGCTTTAAAAGGCTGTCGAAAGGAAAACTAAGTTTGAGTCTGTGAAGCATCCAGATATGGTGAGTAGGGTTTGTAAAGACAGTGGAATGATATCTAGGGAGTTCTCTTAAAACAGCTACTTTGTCTTTATCTGGAAATGGTTTGGCTGACGTTCTGGTGGATGCTTTCTGGAGAATTTTGTTGTTAGATGCTATATTTTAAATTTGAGTACGTAGAGCATTTTGGCAGCAAATTTTGGCGAAGATAAAGTGATTGGTAGTGGCAATATAGGAACAGAAGGAACAGCCACTGTTCCCATAGTGATACAGCAAAAGCAGTGACATTTAGGTAAACAGCAGTAGGACAGGAAATTTGGGGGAGTTAATGTTAGATGTCTCAGAAGATACAGTAAGCTTCCATACGGTGTTTCATGTGTATCTGGAAATGCTAATGTTAAGCTTCTATTTGTTCTATTAGTGGCAAAAGCACCCCTCAATATTTGGCTGGGAAGTTCAGTGATTCCTTGAACGGGTGATCTGGGAATGAAACCAAGGCAGGCAACAGAAATTGCACATGGCAAAAGAAAGGGTGGTATTTTGAGTGTTCACAAATAATGGGAGCAGTCCAACTGGTGGGAATGGTACCACTGAAGGTGTTTTTGAATTGCAAGATTCTGTCTGCAGAAATGTTAGTTTAAATTCCACATTCCATTACTTAGCAATAAAAAGATAGAATCACAATCTTGGCTTAGGTTGGAAGGGACCTTAAAGCTGGTCTAGTCCCAGTGCCCCTTGCAGTAGATCAGGTTGCTTAAAGCCCCATGCAATGTCCTTGAACACTTCTATGGATGGAGAATAAACAATGTTATATTCTTTGATATATGATTTTGTAAGATAATACTAAAACCATGAAATACTTCACAGTTGTATTTCACAACCGTGAAATACTGAAATGGCACTGAATCTACTTTTACAGAAGTACAAAACTTCTAATAGTCAAAAATTTTACCTCTAGTAAAGAACAAAGATTACATGTAGGTAATTCAGTCTTTGGATTTGGGATCTTTGGAGTTCAGAATTTTTTGGTGAGATGGATATTTGTCATCTGAGGATGATTTAGTCTCTAGAAGAGATTATGAAATTTTTCAACCAGCTGTGTAAACCACATTTTTGTAGAATGTGGAAGAAAAAGTGTAAACCCACAGAAATCTTACTTAAATCTTCAAACTATTAAAATGCAAGTGAATGTATTCATTTTCTCCCACAAAACTATTTTCTATCAGACTCTTGTTTCCCATATGGAATTTTGAAGAGCTTGTGTTTTTAAAGATATATGGCCTGTCCTATTATTAGCCAGTAATCTCAGAGTAGGTTCCTGGCAAGTGTGAAGGACAAATTAGGGTGCCAGAGGTCCAGGTACTCAGGCTGTTTTCCCCTTAGTTGTTTATTCATTTCCTTTTTCCACATTTTCTCATTTTTCACAGGAAGAAAGCTGGTAGTGGAGGCTCTAAGTTGATGTTTTCACATAATAAGGTACTTTTTAACCTTGACAGATAGTGGGAAGCTTATCTGTTCTTCTGAGAACTAGATCTTGAATGATATGAACTGCAAGGTAACCTCATCAGCTATCAATGAACTTAAAGGATTTGGGTGTCTCTCCAGAGTCATTGTGTGCACACTTACAGTCTGTGTAATTACAGACTAGAATGCTGACGCCTGCTCCTTGCTAAACTATTAGAGAGGTCACTAATAATAGGGAGACTTTGGTTTCTTGGGCAAGGGCAGACACGTGGGCTCACATCTGTCTGAAGGAGGCATTTCCTCAGCTGACAGGCAGCATTCAGAGTGCCAGACACTCCAGCACAGAGCCAGCTCTGAGCAGGCTGGAGCAGGGGGATGCTGGAACATTGGCTGTTCCTGCACTGCACACTTTGGAACCCCCTCACAGCGTGAAGAGAAGAGAGGGAAATCTTAGGGTATAAGAGCACAAGTTTTCCTATCCTTTCTTCTCTAAAACTTTGGAGGAGTAACCATGAGTAAAAAGTCCGTGAGTTATGTGGGTTTACTGTTCGCAGAGACAGTTCAGGATGTTCCCTACCAAGCTCTGACTTTGTATTTTAGAAAAGACTTGCAGAACTGCAAAAGCTGCCTTGCTTTTCCTTGCTGTGACTCCACTCACGAAGAGTGCATATTGAAGTCCTACTGGAATGAAAGAAAATCCTTGAAGTTGAATCCTTGGATTTGAATGTTACTATACAAATTTAAGTTTCTTGTGGAATACTCATTTCTCTAAAAATTAAAAAGGGGTAACTATAGGCCTTCATCTTGACTTAGCAAAGTTAAAAGGGCTTATCATTATCATTCTATCTAGAAGACAAAACTGAATTTTTTATCTTAAAATTGTATGTCCTTACTCAAAGACTGATTTATATTCATTTCTATTCATGTATTGACTTGATTAGGAATGACTAGGTGGTGCTCTGAGACAACCCCAGTTGCAGGGTGAATCATCGTAATGCCACTTTTTCATGGCTGCTCATATTTTAAATGAATTCATTTTACTTGCAGATAAGAGGTGTTAACCACGAACACTAAAAGTATAATGACTTAGCTAATGAGTGATAAACTGCTGTGGTCTTATAATCACATGAAAATACTTGACTCCTGTGGAGCAGAGAAGTTTTCAGCTTTCAGATTGTAATTAATTAAATGTTAGAATTGTTATAACTCTGAGTAGGATGTAGAGTCTCAAGGGATTGTATTTTTTTTTTTAAGCCAAGCCTAGAGTGTGGATATCATACATAGAACCTGCCATCCTGAGCACCTAGTTTAGTAATTCAACTACTGTACCTGTTTTCAAATCAGAAGCAGTTTATCTAAGCTAATATGTTGTCATATGTAGTATTAACTCTATTATGGATGCTTTTTCTTGCATCTACTTAACTCTTTGCTAAGGCTAAAGGCTGAATGCAAAAGGCTGTGGTTCCCAGAAAATGTCTGAAGAATTCACTCATCTTTGAAAGCCTATAAATAAGTACATGTTACAGCAAATTTGTCAGAAGATCAGAGGCACAAATCAGAGTGGATTAATTTTTTTTATAAATGTCATGGCTTCATAATGGAGTTTATTCTGTCAGTAGCTGTTAGGTTGATAAACATTTATGAGAATTGATTCCCTCATTTGTAAGTTAGCCATGTGTTGCGTGTAACTTCACTCTACCAAAACTGTTGGATTCTGGCACATTTTATACTAAAGCTTTTCCTAATACAGTTTTTCTTCCCATGCTAGAAGATTTTTATAAGCAGTGATATTTCAATGACAAAAACAATAACACTTCGAAAGACATGAAAATTGGTGAATGGTTTCCCACAACTTCAGTAATAGTTGGGTGCTGCTCTATTTTCCACTAACACGGGTGATGATCACTTGATAATTTGGTGCTACATCTATGCAAGCATGCTCTGCGTGAGTTAAGGAAAATAGCACAGATTTTAGCTTAGAGTTGCTAGCTGTGGTTTTGTGTAAGCTGTAACGAGCAGTAAAATGTGCGCTCTGGTTTGCTGTGACCTTTGTTGTTGGATAAACTGCAAGGAAAAAATAAAAATCAAAGACATGCTTAGAAATTCTTTGTTTGGAGGGCTAAATCTGGCCTGTATTCTGCTGTCCTAATTGTGCATAGTGGTTGGAGACCTTTTCAGCTTGGGCAGACAGGGATCTTCCAAAGGGGACAAGCAAAGCGCTCAGGTTTTTTTCTACTTTACAATACTGTGTGTGTGTGTATGTGCCTAAAATAGACCAATGTGTTTGTTCTGAGCTGTAGATTTCTAGTTGGCATATATGGTTTTATGTAAATTTGAAAAGCATTCACACCTCTGGAAAGATCTAGAAGATTATTTTTATCAATAACTTAAGCACTGTAATTATTTGGAAGCAAGAATTACCTGTGCCCCAAAATTACCTTGGGCATGCCAGAAGGAACCCTTGTTGTATCAAGATTTTCCTTAGTGTAGGACCAGCAAATTATGGCAGCTGGACTGATCCCATAGGATCAACCCCTCAATCCTGGCTCTAACACTGGCCAGTAGAAGATGTTTAGGGAACAAAATAAATGCCCAGTACTGGATCCAGTAATCGTCAGCTCAAGAAGTTTGAGCCAGAGGTGAGACCTTTGTGTTCAGTGGTTTTAGATGAGACAGTTCACATCACACTTAATAATTCAAACCATACTTTGTTTAAATGTTTTGAGAGAATATAATCTGGTTATTGTGCTT
Organism: Machaerirhynchus nigripectus; assembly: GCA_013397975.1. Taxonomy (NCBI): domain Eukaryota; kingdom Metazoa; phylum Chordata; class Aves; order Passeriformes; family Dicruridae; genus Machaerirhynchus; species Machaerirhynchus nigripectus. The sequence goes on along the minus strand of VZRQ01006851.1, from coordinate 555,229 downwards.
AATTGCTGTAATTTTAATTCTAAAGATGCTTGAGCAGAGACAAATATTCTAACATCTTGCTCATAAAAAAGCCTTCTGATGTGGAGCAGTCTCCAACTTACCAGCAGTTTTTTTGTTACTCTTTCCATTTCTCCTTTAACAAGCTATTTTATCCTTTTATGTCACTGCAGTAGATATTTCTTCTTTTCTATCAGGAAGTAAAACTTAAGAATGCAGTGATTACTGTGAAGGTATTGTTCAGAAAAAATGTTTTGAATCAGAATGCATCATGACACGATGACATTTTGGTTCCTTGGAAAGATGATCTGAGGTGCTGTCATGCACACTCTGTCACAGTGGAGTATTTTATCAGATTGACTCTGACCCAGTATTTACCAAGCAGTGATCTGAGTTACCAGAATGTTGTTGGGCTTTCTTCCTGCCTGTGAAGCATTTCTAGGCTCATTTGTGTGTACTGAATAGATACTATTTATTCAGGAACAGATACTATTTTTGATGGAATATTTTCTGTTAGCAGATGCCTTTTAAAAGCACTATTCAATAGTGTTTTGTCTGTTTATTGTAATGCTTATTTTGGCAAATAAACTTTGAAGTTCAAAGTAATCAAAGTTTTCTTTGTTAGATGTTAAACCAAATCTGACAACAAAATTGATCTGTATGTGAATCCCATTTCCCCACCTCCAATTTAAGAGTTACTTTTTGGATATTACAGCTACTCCCCAACATCTCATGTTTGGTGTTGCTGAGATTGTGACTTGCAGTGGTATTTCTTGTGTAATGGAAGGGTTGGTAAGAAAAGTGCATTTTGAGAAAGTGTAGCAGCTGTGATAATAATACTTCTGCTTTTGTACCACAAGTAAACAGAATATGCAGGTGGAATTCACAACATCATTTAAGACTGTGTCAGCTGTGCCTTTCAGATGTCACACTGCTCCAAGTTTCTCATTTTAATTGAAACATTTCACTGTAGCACTTCTGAGTCATTTCTTTGGTAGAAGTTAAAATCAGTAGGTCTCGGACAGGTTCTAGTAATGATTTTAGGTAAATCAGCTTATCTCCATATATTTAAATATAATTTCTGTACATTATTGGTAATGATAACACATTACATGTTGCCTACATATAATGCTGGCTCAGAACACTGTTCCTAAGAATACTGTTCCACGCAATATTTCTCAGTAGAGTGTATCACAGTTTTATAAATATCTCTCTAGTTTATGTGTTAGTAAATAGAAAGCATATTCTGTATCATGCCACCATAAACTTATTCACATTCTCTGGTGTTTTTTGTGAAGAAGGCAGCTGGTAGTGATGAAGTCAACTACAGGGTATCCAAACAATTTTCTCAAATCAAAATGTGTGGTGGATACAACAAGTATCTCTTGCTTTATTTTCTTGTCCCAAGATTTTAATCTAATTTTGTATCTTAATTTACTGATTTATAGTTTTCATGAAAACAATTTTCTATTACCTGATTACTAAGTTAACATGTGTATACAAAAAATCAAAAACATATTCTTAGTGTTGAATGATGGTGAAAGAAGCTGCTGATTCCAGCTGAAGTAGGAGGAAAACACAGTTGGACTGAAATTGGTCAACAATAGGCAGCAGCAGAAAAATCAACTGTCACAGTCTTCATTACCTGATGAATGGTGAATTAGTCAATCAAGTAAGCATGGAATCATCTAGGAGAAAATAAGACATTGTATTTAAACAGCAGAAGACAAGTTCAGTTGGAATTATGTAGTGCCAAAATGTGTTTGCTTGTTTTGTTTGGAAATCTATGCTTGCTCTTCATTTCATAAAAGTAAAAATCTTTGTAGACATCTTGAAGGCAGGAAGGAGACAGTACCTCCACCCTGATTCATGAAGCTGTTTTTTCCCCAGTCCTGTAGGAGACGATGATGACAATAACATCACTTTTCTGTTTTCCAGTGGGATTGACTAAAGCCTCTTTATGAGGTGTGGATTGATGGAATCTTTGTAATTATTCATCAGAAGGGGTTTGGGATCATGTTCCGGCGTATTTTTATTGTTATGATGCTATATTTGCTACTAGAGGCACTTCAGTAAGGAGGAATGGAAATTCTTCTGGGGACCAACCTTCATTATCAGGGCCTTCTTTTGGCCTTTGGGCCGAATGTTGTCTGTCTTCAGTGATGCATTGGTTTTAATAAATGAATATCCAGCCAGATGGGAAAAGAGGCATTGCCCTCTTAGTGAATCCAGATGATTCCACTCAAACTCTTCTTCTCCTGGCTTGTCCAGCAGTTATGTTAGCCTTCAGCTCTCCTAGATGCTAAGAAGGGCTGGACTGCATATTCATTTTTTCTGAGATTTCTGTTATGCAGAACAGTTAACTGTTTGAGACAGGCAGCTACAATAAAGCAGGGAAGCTGGATAACAAGCGAGAGATACAGTCATCTGAGAGCATGCCTCTGTAAAATTGTCAACTTCAAAGTCTTCCAAACTCTAGGAGCTAAAACCGTGGGATTTTTTTTGGCAGTTGGTGCACACCTCCATGCTTTCTTTCCCTTGCCTTAATTGTTTAATGTAACTCAAATTTTAAGTGGGAGATTATTCTACTTCCTTGAAAAGAGCTCTCTTTAGCTGCTGCTGCTGCTGAAGTATGTAGTAATCAGTACAGTAAGGATGAAACCATGTTACAGGAATTTATTTTTCCACTAGATGCTTTTGAATCACTGATAAGAACTTCTACGAGTTCCCAAAGGAGACTCTGTCTCGAAGCTGTGCAGGTTCCTAAGGAGCCATCTCACGAGCAGCTCCATTGCTTGTCTAAGGTCAGCAGGCTCAGTGAGGAGTATCTGTCCCAGATTATCTCAGCTGAGCTTTGTGGCTTTGTCTATAAATTTACTTGTTTCTAAGTGTGCATCTCTTAGGAGGCCAGACAGGACTCAGCAAGCTCACTGGGTCTGTTTGCTGTGCCCACACTGTGAGGGTGCAGGACTTTGGTAAAATAATATTGGCATGACTGTTTAAAAGGACATTTCCATGCAGGATGCCTATGTGTTTCCATTGCTCTGTTGGGGGTCTCTCTAGGAAAGCCTCCACCATAACCTCCCTGTGGGGCAGGTTGGGAGCAGCTGGTCATGGTTTTTCTGTCCTACACAAGTCACAGGCTTCCACCTGGAGACGGGTGAGGAAGCTGGGAGCCTGACAGTGTGGTGTTCTCCTTCAGCATCATCTCATGTCCTCCTGCTGGGGGGATAAGAAGATTGGGCTCAGCTGTTAAATGAGGCCTGAGGGAACTCTAGCCACTTGCTGCATTTGTGCTGGCAGCCTACAATGGTGGTGGTGCTTGCTGAGATGGACATTCTGCAGAATAGCCAATGTAACCTTTACAGCAGGATGGACTGTTAGTGATGGGATCTCTTCTTGACCAGAAGCAGTGAAACTCTAGCAGGCAGGTTGGAACAAGATGGTCTTAAAGGCTCCTTCCAACCCAAACCATTCTGTGATTCTGGAAAATGAGGAAATACGTTCTGGAAGTCATACACCATTTCTCAGTTTTATAAATTAGTGTGTTTGATAGCACTTTTGTATTTCTATTCTGTGCTTTTATGTTTTCTGTCAGCCTCCAAAATGCAGGTTAGTGCAACTTTTGAATGTGATACCATAATTTTTATGTAGTACAACTTGCCCTCTTTTTTTGAAGTAGAAAGTTATTTTGTGCTGAAGGCTGATGCCTGTAATAGTTTGTGTACTTGTGAGAAGAGTGTTTTCATGTAGCTCATCGGTCAGCTGTACCTCTCTTTTTTATCTTCAGATGGAGACAACAGCTGGGAGAGGCACACTGGGTTGCTTTCATTGCTGATAAATACTCCAAAAATCATTAAAGAGATGGCTCTTTCATGCTGAGGCAAAGTCCTGCTTTGTTGCATGTCCTTCCATAAAAGTGTAGAAGATTTATTCATTAGCATTAGTTATCTGTTGCAAGGCTCCTGACTACCTCTGGAAGAATAAGGCAGCAATTTTTTAACATTATTCTCAGCTACCATAATGTCCCTTAATCCCTTATTTTGCTCAGTGAGCTTGGACTCGAACTCTGTGCATGAATCCAGTTTTGTCTGGGGTGCAGAAGGGGAAGGAAATAGCCAAGTCCTTACTGGATGCTTTATGTGGAATTAGTATTAAGGTCATGTGCACTAAACCCCATGGTGAGTATAGAATTCATTTATCTGATATTATAGTCTAGAAGCTTTTTTCTTTGGACCAGAACACTTTCCTAATTGTAGTTTGGGTCAGAACTTTGGCCCATATGAAGATTCTCTGGATGGTTTGTAAAGAAATGTCAGGTTCCTAAAGCCAGGTGTCTGTTTTGTGGTGTCAAAATCCATTAAAGGCCAGGTTACACAAAGCCAAGATACTTATGAGTATTCTGTGATTCTCTGTTTGGGTCTTTTTCTAAAATTAGATTCTTAATACCACCTTTAATCTTTAGTGTCACAGAGCTTGCTTGCTACTTCAGTTGCTTTATGGAACATTTTTAGGCAAAAATGTGTTGTGATATACTAATTTATTCTTCATATTTTAAACAATGACTACATACAGCAAATTGGGGCAATAATATGTTTAATTCAACATGAAGTTTAGCAATTTGCAAAGGGGAGCTCAAGGCTGGAAGTTCATAGAGCAAGTGCTTTTGTGTTGTCAATTCTAAAGCTAATTATATGATTGAGGTTTCAAAAAGTCACTAGTAAATGCGTGTTTGAAATATTCATTTATGTCTTAGTAATATAGTCTTCAATTTGCAAGCTGATTTCAGATATCCAGCTGTGATAAGGATGTGGTTCATCACCTTTCAACAGTTGAAGTGTCAATGACGTGCAAGTTTTCAGTGGGTTTCAATACCTCAACCTGCAGTTAGGGTAGGGGGGGATAGATGTTGAAATGTGGATGCTTGATTGACAGCAGAGGCAGTGCACAGGAATGGTGTTGTATCATTTTATCTGTCTTTTATTAAGAATCTTGCCAGACTCGAGGTGTAGGTGCTTTCTGATTATACTGTTGAATTTGCTTTTGGACTCTTAAGATTTGAGGATCATGTAATTGTAGATTTCAGGTGTTGAGCTGTGCCACGTAAGGTGGATTTGTGTGCATGTGAGTTGGGGGTCCCAGTTTTTGTTTTACTCACTGGCATTTCCTAACTATTGTCTGGTATTTGATTTCTTCCTGGTTGGTGATATTTATATAAATTACGGTATTCCTCTCCTAGAATTTGAAACTAGTAGTGAGTGTTTGGCTGAAAAAGCAGTTCTCTTGCTAATACAACAAAGATGTAAGGACAGGAACCCTCTTGTGCCTTTGGAGAGTGACACTTCTGACAAAGTGGAGGTTGGGACTAAGAAGGTCCAGCAGGAGAACTCTACTGCCCGTACAGCCAGGGAATCTGATGTGCAGAGTCTCAAGGATGTTAAAAATGATTAAGAAATGATCCACATTAGGTTTCTATGCAGAACAGAGGTGAGAGCCTATAAATGGATGATGAAGAATTTGGAGGTGGTAGAGGTGAGGCTGACACAGTTATTTGTGAATGAATTCAGAGCAAACAATGTATTTCTTCCAACCTAACCTTCTTACGAAAGCTAAATTTGTGCTTGGATACTTGGTGAGAATTACATTTAATATTCTTGGGTTTGAAAGTCCAAGTATTTAATAAACTTGGATATTTTTTTCAGTTCCCGGGCAATGTCCCAGTTCATGAGGCTGTTGAAATGAAAATGTTTTTAATGAGTAGTGTTGAAAGGCACAGCAGAGATCTTAATATTGATGGTATTTAAGTATTAATCAGGAACATGGCATGTAGTGGGAAGTAACTATGTTCTTATATAAACTTTGTTACTTTGAGATGACAAGGGGTTGTTTCTTTTGAAGTTAAGACCTGGATTAATTCCATTTGTAGTCATATAAACTACGAATTTGTTCCTGAGGTGTCCACATACAAAAATATTTTCCTCTTGTCTGAACTAAATCTTTGTTGGCGTTGACTTTATTAACCATTGTAATTCAATTTAAAACGTCCAGATGTGCCAGCATAGAATTGGGTTACTTTGTATAAATATCCCATTTGAGCTATTAAGCATTTATGGTGACAGTGCAGGGAGTCTTCTGACTTCACTGGTTGATATGAAGTTACTTTAACAGCAAGGAGGGGGGTTACCCATCAGGAGAGTAAATGGATATAATATACCAATAAAGTTTCCATACATGGGTGATTCAGGAATTCAATCTGAGGAACTTCATAGCTGAGAAACCAGGGAAGTGGAACAGGATTTTGATTAGCAGCGTGAACTAGTGAATTCCTGGCTTCCAGTTTTGATTTTGGCAAGCTAAATGACTATATCTTGATTCAATTGGGTTTTTTTGGGGGGCTGAGGAGGAAAATACAGAAAGAAAAAACCAAACTATTACATTTTGGAAAACTCTAAGCATTTCCAAAACATTCAGAACTGTCGAAAAGGTTAGGAGGTTAGGACTTATTTGCATCATGAATATTATAAATACAAGTGTTACATAAAGCATTAATGATTGCATATTCACAAGACCTGTCTTATGGTAGGCCTTATTTTTTTTTTTCTTAAATCCAAACACTTCTAAAATTTAACATGACCTTTGGACTGAAAAGTAGAATACATTGGCAAAGGTGGGATAAATGTCTTTTGAATAAACTTGTGGAGAGGTTTTAGAAACCTGTTAAGACTGATGTTCAAATTTGAAGTCAAGTTCAGTTATACTTATGAAATGTTGTAAGTAGTTTTAAAAATGTATTGAATTATATTACAAACCAGATTCATCATTAGCTCCTGTCTCCTCTTTGCTGCCAGAGGGAACTTTCTCTCATACCTGCAAGCCAAACTCTCACTGTGGTTCTTCCCTACCCTCAAGTTTCAAAGTGAGTTCACTGATATAGTTTTAATAATAAGCCTCACTTTTTTTTCCCAACCTAAGCAGTGATGAGCAGCTAAGAATAGACTGAATGGGGGTCTCCTTTCTGCTCTACAGCTGGATCCAGATGTTTGCCCACAGTTTCACTTCCAAGTTTGACACACAATCTTGAAAACTGTTCCCCTCTGTGAGAGATTCTGCAACCAGAACACTCCTTTTGTTGGAAGCACGGGAGGGCAGTGAGGTTGAGAGCTTTATTATCACACAGTGGCAGGGATTGGACCAAAGCAGGCAGAAGTACGTGAGCAAGGGACTTGCATGGAACTTCCCATGATGGATTGCAATCTATAGTTTTCCAATAAATTTGCATTGGCATTTGACTGCTGGTCCTTCAATTGTGGAGTGATGCAATTTCAGAATGAGTGAGGAAAAAGAACTAAAATTCTGGGAATGGAAACCTGGGTTTTCTTGTTTGTTTTTGTTTTGCCCTCTGTGGACCATTTGTTTTGTGGATAAATGGTACTTATATTAACATGTGGCCAAAATGTTAACTGTACTAGTTCAGGTAATTCAGAATTAATGTCTCTTTTTATGCCTCAGTGCATTTGCAGAGTAGAAGCCTTAATACATACATGAGCATGCAACATTTGGTAACGAGACATTAGTATCAATTTGTTAAGCGCACAGATGGTACCTTTAATGCCATACAAGGCATGAAGAGACATGTTGCCAAGTTCTTATTTTAGTTATACTGATTGTGACTATAATTCTTCAGTTCTAGAATTATATCTGAATTTAGTCCTGGCTTTGGGAGGAAAAAAAACAAACATAGCAGCTGAAAAATAGTGCCTTTTTTTTCCCCCCAAGACCCAATGCAAACAGATGATTTAATTATTGAATTTAACTTACCCTGTAGTGAAAAATTCTTGATGCATGCATGCATGCAATGAAGTGTGCTCAAGTCTGCTATTTAGAAAAGTTTATTTTTATTTTATTTCTGCATTATTAAACGTGCAGTTTTCAGTTAGGAGCAGCTTCTCTATTTTGGTATTTTTAAAGGTAAGCTGACATGCCTATAACAATCTACATACTTCCATGTGACAAGTGTGGATGTCATTTAAAGCATGTTATGTCAAGCTGCTGTTACCTCAGAGAGCAGAGTGCTCTGCCAGTAATAGAGCATCTGCTCTCTGTTGACATTGTCAGAGGTTGAGGTCAGTAATGGTATTATGATCTCCTGTGTGCTTAGCAAAGAGCAGGGGGAAAGCTTTTCTGTTTCTAACGTGTTTTGCGAGCTGTGTTTGCCACCACTATCACTGACGTGTCTGATTATAAAAACTGCTGTTTGTGGTTTCCTTGGGTGAGTTTGCACATCAGTTTTACTACGCTCTCAGAGTTCTGAGAGCTCCTAGTACTCCAGTCTGATCATAAAATAGGAAAGGTGTTGTCAGGCACACTTTTGGTGAGTTGGATGTCTTTGATCATCAGGATAACTTTCTTATCTTTGCAGCGTGTCTTCTGAAGCTTGGGTCTTGGGAATAGAGATCTGTGCTCACAAAGATTATATCACAGAGGTGACAGCGCTGGGTATTGCAGGGGAGCAGCTGGGAGGGCTTAGCTCACATCAGAGAGAGCTACTCAGGATGATAGGAAGCTGAGGTATAACGTGGGCAGGCTGAGCACAGCCTCGTGTGCAGCAGAAAGGGGATGGGATCAACAGTTGCTGTTATTGTATTGTGTTGTTTTAGGGACATTTTGCTGATGCAGCAAAGCTGTGGCCAGAGCAGATCACACAGCAAAAATGTGCTTTGCTGGTCTGGTTTTGCTGATGCTTTTGGATGAAAGGAAACCCAAAAGATGTGCCTGTACCAGTGAAAGCATTGCTAGTAATACTGTACCATAAATGAATCTGCTTTGTATCTTTTATGGAAAGCATAAGAAACTAAATTCTCCTTCCCAATGTGAAACTGTCACTAGTCTCTGCTTTGGTCTAACAAAATTCTAAGTGATTTAATAGTAAACCAGAAGAGCATTTTCACTGTCATGGTGTATTTAATTAAACAGGTTTAGGAAAAAATAGGACACGAGTTTTGTGTTTAATTAAAATGCTAATTGGTAATTACAGGAGGCACATATGACCTTAAGTTATTGTGTAATAATCTGTTTCTTGTCAGATCTTGCTTCTAAATGGTGTACTAGCAGTAACATTTCTTGTTAGAGTGGTTTTGGTAATCAAAAGCAGCTCCAGTTTGGTACTCTCTCATCACTAATGCATCTTAAGCACAGTTTCTTTTTAAACTTCCTACGAGTGCTCTTCATCAGGTAGCAAAGCACAGCCTCTCTGAAACGCTACCAAAATTTTAGTTGTGGTCCTGCAAGCTGATCTGGCCACAGCAACCCCTTCCCCTCCATGGAGAGCTGTAGGTTTTGCTGGTGTGCTGCAGCAGTGCCTGGAGAAGGGAGGTGTGTGTGCCCACACAACATGGGCTCAGTCTTAGGTGTGTAAGCAAGGCGAGCAGAGTTGGAATGTGTTACCAGGCATCTTTTAAATACATTGTATAAGGATCTTATTGATTGCTCTTCATGTCCCTCCGTGCTAGGTAAATATTTTGTTACATTTGAAACGTGGGTGCTGAGGTACTGGGGACGTCAGGCTTTGGGCACTTGTCTGTGTGTTTATGCTGCTGAAACTTTTGCTGACTTGGAAGGCAGGGGCAGTTCTCCCCTGGGACTGCACAGCTCAGGCTTACATGGTGTTGCATGTGTGACCCAAGGGCTCTTTGATGGCTTCTTTCTTATTCTAGGGTCTGCTTGGGGGATCACTTTTACAAGTTTTCTTGTACTTTTAGATCTTGCTCTTTCTTCAGTGGTCTGCAAGTTGTGTAAATCACACCACATATACACAGTGTTTTGACATAAATTATGTTCTTTTCCCTCCATTACCCTCAAATTGATTTTTCCCACTACAAACCTGGCATGGCTGCCTGCTGTTAGAAAGAATTGTGGTTACAGCTAAACCAAGTGAAATGAAAGCATCAGGTGATAGAGACAAGCCTTGGTCCAGACCCAGCACACTGAGTACAGAGCCTGTGCCCTCTCATTGGCAATACTGTCTTTAAAGGGCTGTAATTACCTTTGTGATGTGACACAGAAGTCAAAGTAATCCTGAAAAGTTGGTGCATGAGAATGGATCATAAGAGTAATTTAAAATCTTTTTGTGGTTGCAAACCTGTACAGCTTCCAAGATGTTCCTCCAAAGAGGTGGTTGTGAGGAGCTGTGTAAGTTACTTTGGCAGCAGATGCTTTCCCAAAGCTCTCATTTATCAGGAACCATTTGGGACTGGTGAGGGGTGTGCATGCTTTGAGGAGCGCATGCTTACAAACACTTGCAGTAATTATTTGTTTTACAAATGTACAACAGTCTAACGTATTTGTTACACAAATTCTCTTTCTACTAAGAGTTATATATTAGAAATGCAGTGCCTGTGTGTGAACTGCTAAGAAAAGTTTAGAACCAATCCAGTAAGGTCCTAACTGTTGCTCCCAGGTGTGCTGTGGGACTTGGCAGGTGATGGCAGCACTGGATGTGTTTTTGGGTCGGTGGCTTTGGGGACAGGTAACTACAGGGAGGGAAAAAGGAGCAGTGCCTTATACTGACACACTGGTGCTGTGGTGGTACAGGAGTCTCTACACGTGGAGGTTGATTAGAGAATGACCCTCAGCAAGTGTAGCTTGCAGAAGATCATCCCATCTCTTGCTCTTTGTCCTGTTTCCTCAGATTTGCAGGCACATCTTCATGGCCTAGTGCACGCTGTTAGGGCTCTCTGAGGGAAATATTTTCTACCACAGCCGTGCAAATGCAATGATTAAAACTTCCTAGTTAACTATTTAAATATTAACTGGGAACAAACTGCTAATACAGTGAAATCTGACATGTGCAGCTTACCTGTTCTTGTTTCAATATAGGTTTTAGAGTACCCAGGAGATCCTTGCGTAGTTGATGGCTAACACGTTGTGCAGGTATCTGTCCTGATAATTTTAAGGCAATAACCTTGATTTTCCTCAGAGAAATCCAGAGATTAATAGAACAATTGAATCTTAGAGGTTCTCAGGTTCCTTACTTGAATGTAGAGTTAATTTCAAAGCAGCAGTGTTATTCTTGAATAACTCTATAGCTTCCCAGTGTTGCTGCAATAGTTTTCTAAATTAAAATTGTGAACAGTCATAGTTTCTTAATGTGCTAATCAGATTCTTCATCTTCTGAAGAAACTAAAATGCACATAAAATGACAGAAAAGAGCAATTTCAGTGTTTGCTACTCACATGGGATTAATTTTCAGTTCTCTAACGAAAGTCAGAGTACAAGAAATTAAGATGAGAAATGAAACAGGGTTCTTATGTGCAGTTCTTTCATTTATCACGTTCTGTTTACTTCTTTCTGTAGTGTGGTCAGAGGCTTGGATGTACACATGGAGCAGAAGAGCTACACCCAAGACAAAATAAGTGTTTTCCTCTCATCTGTTGACTGCCCTCATGAATATTTGCAGGATCAAATACCGTGGTTTTGTCCTTATGAAATGTGTTGTACACACACAGTGTAAGGGCTGCACTGTATAAAAATTCTCACAAAAGGAATGAGGTTACAGGATTTCTTCCTCCAAGCAAGTAGGTTATTTAGCCCTGTTCCTTATCCAGCCACTCCTTGGCTAGGAGTGGCTCTTGCCTGAACTCAGTCTTGTTTCAGTGTTAGAGAGAGTAAAAGAAGAATATAAGCTTGGGAAGAATCTGCTTCCTAAGCCCATTCTCAGAAGTAGTGTCTTTTCTCTAGCAAGAATAATGGCAAAATTGATCACTAATAAAAGCCCTTCTTACTGCACCAGATTTATCAAGAGCATGAAACTGTGGAAACTCTGAAAATTTGTAGGAAGAAAGAGGAACTCTGTGTGTGTGTGTGTGTGCATGTGTGTGATGTGCATGACTGCAGATTGAATGAGTACTGGAAAAATTTCACAGTTTGAATAAAAATTACAGTATGTAATGTTTATAAACACAGTTTTCTAATTTGTCTTCTATGACCTTACCTGGGGTATAATTCCCCTCCATAGAAGATTTCCATGCTACTGCAGTAATTTGGGATAAAAATACTGAAATGTTTTAAGACTGGTGGAAAGTTTGTCAGTACACTCATTGAACCTGCTTTATACTGCTGAAGAATTGTGAGATACCGTTTTTTTTAGTGTAACCAAATAGATTAATATTTTGTGTTTTTCAAGAATGCCATTAATCAGAAGCATTATCCTTAAGGGTTTTTTAAATACCCATTTACATTTTTAATGAAAAACAAACCAAGTAATTTTTTTTGTTCAACTGGAATAAAGGTATGAATCAAGATCAATAAACATGGATTATAACTAATACTGTGATTATTGCCAAAAAAAATATGCTAGGCCTGTTGATGCCAGTAGCTCTAGTTCAATTTTAAGTGTATTCCAAAATGACTTGGAAACTACTGGGTACCTATATTTAGGAGTCTGCTATTGGAACTTCTGTATCAGAAGAAGGAGTGAATCATCTTGAATAACTTGTGTTCAAGTAATGTGATCCATACAATTTTTGCTGACTGTGTACGAAGATATTAATGTTAAAATGGTTCTGGTTTATGCATTCTCATGTGGTGTATCTTCTCAGGAGCTGGGAAGTGGTGGCTTTGAGTACTTGGTACAGACTCCACCTAAAAACATCTCTACAATTACAGAAATCACATTAAAAGTAAAGTTGATTAGAGTGGAAAGAGTGTCATAGCCTGGCATGGTGATTCACTGGCAGGACGCTTTTTTTCTGGAATTTTAATTTTTTCTTCTTTAACCTTTTGTTCAGGCTAACTTTTTAAGGAGGTGAATTGCACCTCATATAAGATCTCAAACCCCCGCAAAACTGGAGGTCCCTTCTGTAAGACACTAAACTTGTATATGAAAGTGTTACAACTTTGCTTTCCCAAATCTTCTGACATTGTTTTCTTATGTAAAGCCATGAATTTAAAAAACCCAAACCAGACTCATCACTATGACTTGAAAAGCAAGTGATCCCTTTCTATTTTCTATTTTGACCAGGTCTATCAGCCTAGTTAATGCTGTGTCTGACAGAGAGGTCCAAAGAAGGAACTAGAAAGAACTTTAAAAAAAAAAAGCAGCCTGTAATTAAAAAAAAATAGTAATAAGGGAATGATTGCATTTTTACACAGCAGGTAAGCATTCCTTTGGGAAGTTTGAGCAGTTCAAAGACAGCAGCTGTCGCAGCGGTTTAGATGGCTGTCAGTGGAATGTATTGTTTTAACTGAGTTTTTTGTTTGTTGTGGTGTTGTTGCTGCTTTTTGGATTTTGTTTGTTTATGGTTTTGCAAGCCAGTCACCAGGAATGCAATTATATAATCCTGGTTTAATCACAGACTTCTGTGAATTTGAAAGAATGTTTTGCACGTGAATCCAAACTGATCTGGCTCCTTGGCAAAGACCTGATTTTCCAGGAAGACTTTCAGGTTTCGGTCAACGGAAATATGTTGTAGCACAGGTCACAAGAATGTATAAAACTGTCACTCCTCATGCAATAACTTTTAGTTATGTAACATTTTGGAATGGAATCTTCTAAAACGTACTGGGAGAATAAGAAACGTGAGTCTCTTGGTTGTGTTCATGCCTGAAAATGAGAATCTCCAAGTTCTGGTCCCAACACATGGTTATGGGAGAAAACACTTTTATATCTTAAAGAGAAACAATAATTCCATGTAGGACCTTATAGGCTTTAAGGCATTACTAAGCTTCTGATTAGGAAACTGTGATACAAGTGCCAACTATTAATAATAGTTAATCTAAGACAAAGAGGATATGTTGCTAACCTAGAAAAAAGATTATGCATGACACGTGCCTGTTTCTTGTTATGGGACAGAATCCTTTTCTGATTTCTAAATGCACTTGAAAAGCCACATTTTGGGACACTTTGAGCTTATTGTTTCTATATATTTTAAAATGAATAGCTAAGAAATTGTAGGAGCATCATCTAGGTGTTTTTCAAAGACTCTCGGGGATTTATGATTAAAGTTGCTTTATCTAGTGACATGGTAAATCAAAGATAGTTTAAATATATTCTGGTCTGAATTACTTTGCATTTCTCCTTCAGTAGTTACTCTGTAGAAGTTTTTCTTGTGGAGGATTAGAAGACGAAGACAATGAATGCCAAAGTCACATGCCCTGGGAACTCGTTAGCTTTTCTGCAATCTTGTAATCAGAGCTCCAGATAAAGAAAACTTCCCTTGTGGATGTACTAATCTAGGCAGCAGGCCCATATTAATTATGTAAGGGGAGTTGCTTTAGATGCAGTTTTCAAATGTTACTTTGTTACAGATGACTCTTTGCTCTTGAAGTGTTATTACATTTACTAATTGCTTAAGAACTCTAAATTATTTTTTTCAAAAATAGGTCACCTATTTTGTTTTCTAGCAGGAGTATTACTTCTGTATTTTAAAATCTCATTGTTCGTTTTCTGGTCTAGCCCAGATTAGGAGAAATCTTTGAATTGATCTGCTTATTACCCCTCAGATTTTCTAAGCTACTTTTATGCTTCCACTTGTATAAAATGTTTGGATTGTAGTCAAATGAGGAGAACATATGACCAAATGAGGAATTTGGTGGAAAGGTACATTTATGTCCAACTGTGAGGTAGCCATATATTTTGATAGATACATTACTAATTTAGGAATAATATGATCCATATTCAAGTACAAGTTTATTTTTATTCACCATTTATTGATTCAGAATATTTTCTTAAGTCACAGTTAGGGATACCTAGTTTTATTTACTATATTATGTTAATTTAAATTTAGAGGAGAGATGGTCAGCAAAAGGTGCTACCCATCTAAGAATTCTCTTAAGCATAGTCTTAACCAATTTTGCAAGCAAGCCCCCAAATTTGTAATGTTAGTGCCCAAGTATGCGCATTCAACTTGGCTTAACTGCTCTACACTTTATTCTGTAGGCAGCAGTACAGGTATTGTTGCAAGAGTTGAACCAAGAGAATTCTGCACCTGGATTGGCCATTTTCAGTACCTTGCCTTTGGCTTTTTTCCATGCATGAAAAACAGCTAAAGCAGGAGTAAGGCTATTCCTGCTGGAGAAGGAGTTTAAATATTAACTTTGTATGTATGATATCTATCAAGTTGGGCTGCTAGAGGAACATTATCCTGGCTTTTATCATGATTTGTTTTATGACCCCTACTGTAAATTGCCTCTCTGTAGAATAACAAATGCTCTTAATTAGAATTGCTAGAACTGCTTTCATTTAATAAGATAGCTTCTATAGGACTTTGCTTAGTCATCAGAACAGGTATTCAAATGGAAATGGATACAAAAGCACAGTCACTGAGCACACACTGCCGTGAAAATGAATTTCAGCCAGTTTTATTCTAAATAGTCAGTTACTGTGGTGCAGGACTTCATTGTAACAAATCTCAGCTGCTTTGAAGCTATTGAGCACACAGCCTGCAGCCTTAGTGGCTGGCCAACTGTATAAACACCTTTTTCTTCTCTTTATTCTGAAGCTTCATTTAAATTGAAGTGTCTGAAAAGTTTTCTGACATGAATAATGATAGCATATTGATCAAGAGAAACAACAAGAACGCTTTGTCATGTAGCGTTCACAACAATGTAATTAGATCTTGACAGTTTTCTTTTTCACTAATGATTTAAAAAGTCTTTTATAGTAGGGAGAGTACAGACAAAAAGTTCTTAAACTTGTTTGCTACCTTTTAAAAAAAAAGTGCAATACTGTCAAAAAACTTGACTGTTGTTTTTCAGTTGTTCCCCAGATAGTTTTTTTGCAATTTTTTGTTGGAAGCACTGTGAGTATCAGAATATGTCAAAGAAAACATTTATATATCTGCGGAACCCCATGTAAATATTCCATCTCCCTTCCAAATAAGGAAATGCTGATCAATTTGAAGAAACTAATTTTAAAAAAAGAATTTTATTACATCGATTGTGGAATCCTCCTGGAAATTCAGGGAAGACTTTAATTATGAAGTGTTTTTACTCATCTTGGCAGTTGTGATAGAGGAGCTCATTGAAAGCCTGCTGGCCCGTTGGACCCTCAGTTATGCCTAGGCTCATTAAGAGGTCTTAATGCGGAATTCTTAAATTAGATTTTTGTGTAGGACTGTTGTAATCCTAAGGTATCAGTAACTTATTCACTAAATATTGTGAGCATTCCTCCTGCAAAGAATATTTTTTTCTAAGATGGTTGCTGACTTGTATCTGAAATTGAGGCACTACAAATTCCATATAATCTTCAGAAATTCGCTTGAAAATCAAAATATTACTCAATAAATATGAGATTTGTTGCACTGAGTTATTAAAAAGAGAGAGAGAAAAACATTTTCCTTCTGGGCTTGGGTGAAAGTAAAAGGCAGAGCCACTGGTTAACATTATTCTGTAGCTGCCCTCATGGTTCCCAGAAAATATTGTTTGGTTTTATTAAGGTTAATCTGAGAGTTAAAGTTGATCCTTTAAGAGAAGTGTCCACTTTCAGTCCCTCTTTGCCTTCAATAGACAGGTTCTAACCATTCTTTGGTATTAATTGGAGTGGTTCATGGTTTGGAATATTTCTGCTGGCATTTTTATTCACTAGCCTTACACACGAGATACCAGGCTCACAGTCCTATGGACTTGTGTAGGCCAAGGTCAATACAATTTCTCCCCCAAACTGGTCTTTGCTTGGTTTCCTTCCCAAAGGGAGCAGTACCTACTCCTGTCAATTTTTCCCATTCATGATATGCAGCAAATGAGTGGGGATAAGTGGGTTCCTCAGCAAAATTTCATTAAGTTCCTGTCCCATACATGTAACTTCCTTCCAAAAGTGAGAACCAGTATTTCAAACCTTGTTGTCATGTGTAACCCACTGCAAGCAGTGAAATTCTTCCTGCACCCAATGGAACCTTTTAAAACTTCGGGTGTGATTCAGCTGTTCTTGCATTAAATAGTACTTAGGCAAGGTGTAATTCTATTTGTTTTGATTGTTAGATGGTTATTGTAACACTTGATCAGAATGACTCCACTTTTAATTGGTCTCCAAGGACACAGTGATGTGACTCATCTGCATGCTGAACTATTTTTAGTAAATATTTATATTCTTACATAGTATTGAAAGGGAATGGACCCCAGTATGTTGACAGAGGAAGGAGTCCTTACTCTGGAGGTACTCTAAAGTGGAGATTAAATAGTATCATTTTTGTGACACAGCTATCATGAGATTAGAATTTTCTAGATCCCATTATTACTGAATGTGACCAGGGATGTGAGAGTGGGACATAAATGTAATCAAAGAAATTTCAGATCCCTGGTTTCAGGTATACACTCATTTTTTAGTTAATGTCACTGCTAATGTCCTTGAGCTTGTTGGTAGTTTTCAGGGATATTTTATATCTGCAGAAATATGAGAGATGACTTGTTCAACTTCTTATATACAACCAAAGTAGAGGATGAAAATCTAACAATGATGAGATAGAGCTACTTTGTTGAGTACGCAGTTTTGGGTTTTTGTGAATGTTGGTATCATTCAGTGAGGAGTGGCCTAACAGGCGTTGGCAGGAGTGTATTTCTCTGCACTGCACTGGGAAAGCACAGGATTCTGAGGGCTTTTTGCCCACTTTAGTGGTGCAGTAACTTGTACTGATGTTCTTCAGCCCATTGAAGCTTTCACTTCTGTCATCAGGCTGTAAATTAAAATTCATATAATAGGTAACGAAAGAATATTCAGCATTTACCTACCTTCCATTCTGTACAGTTTAGGTGCTTTTCTCCTGTGTAAGATTCTGATCCCAGTATTCCCAAATAAGGTAGTAATATTTCAAAACTGGAAGGAAGTCATGCTGTAAAACATACTCACAGAAATAGTAAAGTTGTCAGCAGCAGCTTCTAAAATACATCCTTGTTAAATATTTTAGGATTCCATCATGTTCTCAATCGTTTCCCTAGAATGGGCTGTGATCACAGTGGAGAATGTGTTACTTTTCTTTGAGCAGCATGTCTGTAGTCAACAAGAAATAGTTTGAGGCTCATGACCTTCTAAAGTCCTGCCAGAATTCTCGGTAGAAAGTTATTCCTTGGCTGTAAGGAGGGAATTAAGAATCCTGCTGTATGAGAAGAGAAGCCTCTGGAAGCAGAAGGTGATTTACCTTGTTTTTCCTGAAAGGGCTTTGTTAGCCTGCTGTATTTTAAGCAACAAGCTTTAAAAAATGTTGCAAATAATTTCTGGGGACAGGTGATTTCCATTTTTTTGCAGATTTCACTGTTGGGCAAAGCCTCCAGAGACTTTCTCTTCTGTCCATTGCACCAAGCTGTCAGGAAGGTGTTTTGATCACATTTGTGAGCAGATCTTTCTGGTTATTTTTACTTGGGTGTTCATTATAGTAAGAAGAAACAGTATTAGAAACTCAGTATTTTAATGGTGCAGTGATATGAGAGAAATTAATTCTGAAAAATTTTGAATTTTGTATTTGTGTTTTCAGGGCAGTTGTTTTACTGAAGATATCTGCGTTCAAAGAATTTTTTTAGAAAAATGGTATAGCTAGAAGAACTTCATTAAACTGTAGTAAAGGTGAATAAAATTTAATCTAGTAAACAAAACATCTCTGTTTAAATATTAGAAACTATTGAATGAAATAAGCTATACTTTCTTTAGGCCATTTGACATAAATATTGATGTATTAGCATAAACTGTTAAAACTAAAATGGGTTTGCATTCCTGAACTCTCTTTCCACTCTTCTTAGTGAATTTTTAACAGTTTTTCCTAGTTTAAAAAAAATAAAATCAGTACTGTATAACCAAGCTCCAAATGATTTCTCAGTGTTCTAGAAACATGATTATTTCATCGTGCATTTGAAGAGACTTGTTACAGCAAAATACTCTTGTGCAAAATTTGTTTGTAAAGAGAACATGCAGCATACGCCACTAAGTTGACTTTTTTGGTTTTCTGTGGTGCAGTTTTAACTACAGTGACTCAAGCAAAGAACTCTATGCTTGAGTAAAGTGGAACTTTTGCTGAGCACTTCATTATGAGATTAGAAGACTGGACAAGGTTACCTCCAGGTATATCTATAGGAGCAAAGAGAACCTGAAGGACTTCTGGGGAAAAAAAGACAATTCAAGGAAAAGATTATTTGGTCAGAGTCTTGAATTTTTAAACCTGTGCTTTCCAACTGGGCTGTAAAAATCTTCCTTGCCATGTTTTCTTAAAAATACATTTAAAAGTCTTCCTAAAATGTTCACTTTCCTTTGTTAAAACCAGGTCCTTTCAAACTCCCCTTCAGTTACTGAAACAAGCTGGGTTAATCTCTGCAGTCCCAAAGCAAACAATAATCTATGAAAGAAATATTCATATGTCTTTGAGTACTCCTGCATTTCATTTCCTTGCAATTGGTGCTAATCCAATTTGTTCCCATTATACTTTAGATCTTGTGATGTTGTCTAAAGCAAATTACTGCCTGCAAAATTACGGTAGACTCACTCAGTTCTTCCAAACTTACTTCTGTGTACGCTGACTTAACTGTTAACTGTGTTCATTCATTAAGTTTTGTTTTGCTAATCACATTTTTTTTTCTTCCTAGTCTAGTTAAAGATATATTTGAATCCTCTTCAATGTTAATTACATTATCTCTCATTTTATCATGCAGCTCTTTGCTAATCTTGTAACTCTTTCCACTTTTGTTTTTAGGTAGGTTATTGTGTATTCTGTTTTAGAGTACTGAAGGTCATTTTAGAATCTGTCAACACCTACCTATAAAAGAACTGGAAGAGTCCTGGATAGGCCATGAAACACTGGGGCTGTATTATTACATTGTTGTTGTCTGAATCCTAAACCTTTTGGATGCAGTGATCCTAAATATCCCAATGCAGGATGGGGAAGCTGTACGAAGTTTGAGACATAAGGTGAAAACTTTGAGCAATAGGACCACAACAGCACGAGAGTGGTTACAGGAGATGCCCCGTGTGCATCTGCCCATTCTGTAGGTCTGGCTGGGATGGTCTGTGCTGCTCAAAGAGGGAAGAAGAGAATTCTACGTTTTTGGAATTGAAGACAAGGTTTGTTTAGGGACTGGTCAGAACTTTTGACCTAGCTCTTTAGTGAATGGCATGAGGCTTTGGTATTCACTCTCCATACTTAAGCACTGTTTCATGTGTTGTGCTTTTCTTCTGACAAGTTTTTTCTTCTGACAAGTTCTGACATAGGATCTCAGCCAAGAAAGAGCAGATTCGGTCAGAGGTGTGTTTGGAGGGCAAAATGGAGTTAATAAACTTATTAAAGGACACTTCTTTATTCATAGATTAATTTCTTTCCTCTAGGTTGCTTGAAGGGCACTGCTTTTGGCCCTGAGGAAGAGAGAAGCTTTTATTAATTGAGTTGTTCTTGTTTTTATAACTATAAAGTTAAGTCTGATTATAAAACATTTCCCTGGGTTGCTTTGGCAGTCATTATTTCAGGCTGGCAAAACTAATCTAGGCTTTTGTTGTGTGAGATCAGATAATGGTAATTTCTGCTTGAGCTTTTAGCTCTGTTGCTGTTACTGGTAACTTCCATGGTCCCTTCTGCAAATTCCTGGAAGATGAAGTCTGGCTTTGCTTTCTTCTTTTCTCCTTCTGCTGAAGTTCCTTAGAGGATCCAGCTCTTAATACTTGAGCAATTTCCCTCATAGATATATCTTCAGTTATGCTTTCCTGTGTACTTTAATTTTTTAGATGGACTGCTACTTTTCTGAAACTCCCCCTTGTTTTTCCTTTTTTCCCCTGAAGATTGAATATGTAAGATTTTAGCTTGATGAAGAGTTTTCAGTCTCATTGCTTACTTGAGCATTACCTTCATCCTCCAGTGCTTGTTTTTCTGCTTGGACTGTGCTGATGTAACTGTACAGTGTGAGGGGAGACAGATCAATGAACAAATCTGGGTGAAAATGGCCCCTCCCCACAGTTCTTAAGAAACATTTTTACTTAAATGGATCAGCATATACCCAATAGTTCTTATGTGGCTGAAATGGTCTTGCCTTTGCGAGAGAGTAAAAAGATGGAAGTAAAGAAAAATACTGTTTAATCCAGTACTGCTGCTGGAAAAAAAGGGTTGTCAGTGTCCTTCCCCACATTTTTTTACTGTCACAGACTGAATGTACAACCACAAGTATTTCATTGTAGGTAGAACTAATGTAAAATGAGGACCTGTGGGAAATTTGGCCTCCAAGTCAAAGTCTAGTAAATACAGTTTGGTTTGGGGGCTGAAAGTGCTAAACCAGAAATGCCATGGGCACATGGTGTAGCACTCTCAACTCATGCTAATTCATGCAGCTGTTTCAAGTTTGGTAAATGCTTTTTTCAGTTGATAAACTTTTCAGTGACACTTGGTGCATCGCAGGTATTGCCTCTTTGGCCTGCTAGGTTTAGGGATCTGACATGCTCTGGAAGTCTAATTTGTTTGTAAGCTCCATGTTCAATAATTGAAGATGCACATGATCATGGTCTATATCTGATGTGATCAAATTTTTACTACTGGCTGAACTGACATGGATATTCTGTAATTGCTCAGCCTCAGCCTCCAGATTTTCTTTGGTTTTGGAGTCTCTGAGATGAATTGTAAGAGAAGAGCATGGGGCCTTGGGGGTTCAGATCTCCCAGCTGTGGATTTCCAGAGCTTGAGGGGATGCATGTGAAAATGTGGCAAAAATATTCCCCAAAAGTACAGTAAGAAGAATGTTTTTGAGGCAGAACATTTGAAGGAACATTTTTGAATTCTGTTTTCTCCTCTCCTCTGTCTTCAAGTTTTGTAGGCTAATGACTTTTAATTTGGAACTGATTTTTGGTGTTGGCAGTTTCATTTCTAGTACATTATTGTGGTTGCTTCTGTCACTGGAAGTACAAATATTATGTGCAGTTGTCAAGTGACTCAAAGTATTGTAATGACTACACAAGTGCTGCAGAGCATGCAGTACTTAGGCATTGTAATGCTTTCCTGTAGGGTAGTTAGGAAAATATTGAGGGGAGAGCATACCAGCTTAAAACTTCAGGGTTTTTTTGCTGTGTCATTTTTAGAATCAATGCAAGAACATCCATTCTAAAGAAAGTTAAGGATGTAGCCTCAGTATATGTAGTACAATTCAGGGATGGCAGGTCTTAAACTACATTTTTAAATGTTATCATGGCTTTATGCAGATTTTTAAATGCACTTCTTATAAGTTGAGTTAGTTGAGGTAAGGTAGCACACAAACATACTAGCACAGTAAAATATGTTGTATTTAGGTGTGATGCCATAATAATAAATATTCTCTTGCAAATTAAATGCTAGAAGAATTGAATTTCTTTCATAGCTGATGAATAGAGTAAATAGTTGCTTAAATCTTTCATGTAAGGCTAGTACACTATTCATCCTGTTGGTATCTAACCATCTGCATTCTTAATGGAAAGTGAATTTATTGCTTGAGGCAGACTGAACTTCGTTATCTACCAAATGATGCTATCCAGACAGTCTTCATGCAAGTTGTCAGATGCTTCATTGTGCGCCTCAAGTACTGCAGTTACTGTTATCTACTAAGAACTTGGTCTGGTTGGGCAAGTGATTGAAGACAGATATAAGGATGGATTCTGAAGAACTTGACCTAAACTTTATTAAACTGACATTTTTCCAGTCGGCACAGTGTAAGGATTACGTGGTTCCTGCCATACAATCCAGAATTTAGGGCAGATCTCACTCAGCATACCAGAAGGATTCAACTCTTTCCTTGAATTCTTTTGTTATCATGCAGACAAACAGAGAATAGACACTTATGATTTACAAAGTTATTTCCTTTTGTAAGTGTAGGTATGATCCTTTATTTCCACTAGAGTACAAGTTTATTATTTAGTCTTTTACCTGCACTGAATCTGGATCTTGGCACACCTAAATGCAGTTACCTAAACTTTGATGTATATATTGATATATTAATTTTAGTTAATTCTAGTTAATTTTAATATTTGCTAACTAGAAAATAGCTTCACCCACAGTTCAGTCAGTAAATTTAGAGGTTGTTGGCTTTTTCACAGTTTCTGCCGAACAGATTGTCCAGCTGTTTGTTTCACAGGCACTCAGGGTAGGATTTGCTGTGAGTGTGGTGGTTGGATATACTGTAGCTGCAGAAGAACATCCCAAGAATCCAACTTCAACCCTTAGGCACCTAAACTGAGTTTAAACAAATGATTGAAAGGTGATAGGATTTATATCCTGTTCTAACCTTCTCTTCACCTATGTTTTAAAGTTTTAATCTTCTCCTAATCTTTTCTTACATGAGTTTTCTGCATTTGTGTTCATCCTAACCTGAACACACACAGGATTTTCAGACTTTTGGCCCGTTTTTGTGCTGAAAATCAGACTTCATGTAAATCTCTATGAGAAGCGTGTTAGTGATGTAATTTTAATATTAACAGCATCTGGGGTGGGGAAGACTTCTCTTTTTGCATTTTGCTTTAAAGGAGCAAAGATAATATAGTAGAAAACAAAAATTAACGAAATAGATTTTTTTTTTTAAATAAATACTCATCAGTATTATATTGGTCTGGCAAGGATATATTATATAGATTAATATCAGGGCAGGGATAATTTAGATATTAAAAAAAGAGCTCTGTGTTTACAGTGTCAGTTTCTCACCTCTGCTTGCTTCCTCTGGCTCTGTATGTGAGCACACAGCAAACACATGGAAAAGTTCCTGATGGATGTATATTTGGAATGTCTTCCTTGCAGCCTGCAAACGTCGGCCAGCATAAACATGTCAGAAACACAGCCAGGTCGTATTGACCTACTTCATTTGTGAAGGGCAGGAGAATACTGCTTTATCCTTGTGTGGTGCTTTAGATGGGTTTGGGAACAAGCCCAGCTGAGGAGCTTGGCTTGAAATCTCCCTTTCTCCCCACTTTTCAGTACAAGCTGCTGTGAGGAGTCACTGCTGTTTGCACCAACTGGGAAGCGTTGCAATTTCCGTTCTCCACTGTACCGAGTCTGTGCATTACCTGCACACAGACTGTATTACAAATAAACAGGCTGAACTCTGCCTGTATATATAGTCCATAATATACAGGCTGTGTATAATATATTTTGTCTAAGCTACCATTAAAATATTAAAGCAAATGAGATGCATGTAGAATTTGCAGAGAGCAGCCTTTCAGCTGGCCCAGCTCCAGAGTGGTGTTGGGCTGGATCCCTGCTCTTGGTTTGCAGTGTCTGCTTTCATCTCTGCCATACATGCAGTGCTGGAGTTTGTATTTCTGCATATGATTCTTGGATGCTGGAGTAGAGACCCTGGACAGCCAGAATGCTGTAATGGATCAGGCTGCTTGATTTGCCAGCCAATACCAGGTTTTATGGTGCTGTCAAACTGCTGGGTCCAGCTGGTGTCCACTGCAGCCAGAGGTTTAATTACAGAGTATGTGGGGTGGTTTTAAAGCCCGCTGGCTTGGGCATGAAGATCAGTGCAGCTGCAGAGTCAATGACTTCCCTCTCAGACTGCAGGTTATGGACCTGTGCTGGTGCCTTGCTGCTACAGTTTTAAGGCTATATTTAAGCTGGATCCAGTTGACACTAATCTGTCTATTTATCTTATGGTCACTTTGCTATTTGTAAGATAAATACATCTGCATGCATCTGTCTTGGATGCATTTTATATTATACATGTGTATTAATTACTTTTGACTCCAGTGAACTAATTAACAAGCGTGATCAAAGTTTAATGGGAATTTAGAAATAAAATACCTGTTGTGACAGACAACCTAAAGTAGTGTCACACCAAGTGAATACAAAGTATTATTCTCTAGCTTAGATCAAGAACACTCAGGAACGTGTATCAGTATAAGCAACTGCAGTGTGGTTTTTTGTTTCCTTTTTGCAAGCATGCTTTGCACTGATGTTTTGTGGAATTTGGTGAAACTTGGAGGTGAAGGGAAACTAGGGAGACAAGTTTGATATCAGTTTATGTCTTCAGTTTTCTGTCCTGAGCATGTCAATTGAATTTCCTTGTGCCATTACTGTAGTAATATTTTGCTGCCTGACTTCAGACTTCTACTTGGCTTGTGGTGTCTCAGGTCCTCCAAGGAAGCAGAGTTCTGCTTGGCCGGGGCTGGGGGTGTTGGTCTGGAAAATACTGGATCGCTCAGAAGTTAAACTAAGCTATCTTGGCCTTTTCTTGAGACTTTCTGTGCTTTTCCAGACTGGAAGAATAAATGGTGTCTGAACACATAATTCTTCAGAATTAAAATATTCCCTGTAATTTAATTTTATTTGATACACATCTGTGCTGCCCTTTCTTATGTAACGAACCAAAACCTAATCGAGGCATAAAATGTCATTAGCACTCCAGTATTGCCGAGTGGCAGATGGGATAATAGTTGCAATAATTGATGGTCTAACTTTCAAAATATGTATTTTCACCTGGGCTAAGTGTTATCAGAATTATTCTGTCTGAAGGAGGTTTATTATTTTTGGGAAAGCAAGTTAAGGTGAAAGGGTACACATTCAAGAGACAGGGAAAGAACAAGTGACAGCATTTTAAATTACCTGTGCCAGTACCTGCAGTAGAAACCACAAAAATAAACAGCTACAGAGCATAGCCCCTGATTAATCATACTTTTGGAAGACTACAAATAAAGGTTAAAAAAATTATAACTCCTTTCAATGTGAAGTATTTTTTATGGAAATGTCAAGTTTTTAATAATCAGAGGAGCTGATTGCCCAACTAACTTCTCTCTGTTCCTCTCATGGCTTGTTGCTGTCACGGAATCTAAATGATAAAGTCTGTGGCCTGAAGACCTAATCTAACCATATTTTGTAACAGTAGTAAAAAGGCTTTACATTTGTCCAACATATTTCATCCAAAGCAAACATTACTGCAACTGGACGCTTTCCAGATTCTGCGTTCAGGCCTACTCCTTTTGACTTAAAAGACAATACTGTTTAGCTCTGGACATGATAAATACTTGACAGCACAGACATCAAGGCTTATGTAACAAGGGAAAAGACAATTTTATGCAAACCTACCAGAATAATCATTTTCTATTCCAAGAAAAGTGATGTCTTTTAAGGATCCCCATGGAAAGGGCTCCCCACATGTGAAATGATAAGAAGCTCCATGTGCTTATATAGAAATGATAGATGCTTAAGGTGCCCTACTGAAATGGAAGACTGGGGAGCTTCAAACACTAATGGAATGAATTTCCATCAGATGGGATTGGAGAAACTAGTGCTGATCCTTTGGTGGAGTTCAAGTGGTGACAATTTTGACTCTAAAGTAAGGATTTGAAGGTATGGAGTTTAAAGACATTCATAGAACATATAAGAAATTCATATTTTAAAGTTACATAACAGATTTATGTGCACACTTCGTCACAGTGTGGAAATTGCTTTCTGACAGAGGGTAAATTAATCATCCTCTTGTGGATCAATTCAAATAAATAGGTGCAGAGGAACGATAATAGGATGACTGTGTAAAGAAAACCTATTTCATAAGAGGGAACTAACAGCATGACATTTTTCAGCTTGGAAAATTGAAGAATGAGAGAGAGTTTTAGTGGGGGAACATGAGGGGGAGAGGAAAGCTGCTCGAGCTAAAGGGTAGTGCTGGCGCAAGAACAACCGGGGATCAGCTAGCTGTGGGTAACGTTACATTAGTGATTAGAAGAGCGTTCTAAATGCCAGAGGGGTGAGATATGGGAACAGACTTCCAGTAGGAGTGCACAGGGCATTCATTTTGGCAGGATTTGGCCCCACAATTTCACATCTCAGTGCTGTCAAATCTGCTGTAAAAGAGCGCAGCGAAGAATGAAGAAATAAAGTAGGAAAAAGGGGCAAGTTTGAATTCACTGGCATATTGTCTTGATTTACCCCCAATCCTAATAAATTATTAGACTATATACTCGTCGTGAAATTATTGTACAAAAATAAGCTTTAGAATATCTGAAAAACCATGAAATACTCAGAGTTTAGGCAGACCACTTAATTAGTGCTGCTGCTCCTTTTCACCAAGAGCTTTTTAATTAGTTATTGATGGTTTATTGATGTACATAAAGAGTCTTCAGCAAGTAGTAGACCTGCTTTGAATAGCTGTAGTTCATAAAAATCCACAGGAATGCATGTTTTACTCTCTAAGTGCATTTTTACTTTCTGACTTATTCTTTATAGAACAGGAGAGTATTTCTAAAGCAAAAGGCACTTCCCTAGTTAGAAAAGCCCACAGTTATTTAATTATGTATACTTTTTGTGGTGCTGAATATCAATGGCAATAGTGATTTACTGGAATATTGTTTCACTAAGATTTTGAGCTATTTTCCTAAGTGATAATAAATTGGAAATAATAGATGAATGATAACCTTTGAAATTAGGAATCAATGAGGTACTTGGGTAGAAGTGCTAAAATGCCTTTATACAGAGTAAGAAACTGATGGAATTATAATGCAGTTAAGACTGAGATGGAGAGCGACTTTAAATGTAAATAATGTTTTTACCCTTGTGGATAATATGTTGTTTGGTACAACAAGCACCGTCAAGGCTGTTGTAGATACTGGTGCAGGACAAATATTATGCAATTGTGTGGTAATAATGAAACATGAAGTGCTTACCTGTTTGGAAGCAAAAACTAGATATATTTTTGAGAAATGTTGAGTGATGTTGATAAAAATGTAACAGTTAAGGTTAATAATAAGTAAGATGAATAAGTATAATATGACATTTTATTGCAGTGAGGTCACGCATTTGTTGTTGCGGTGTTTCTTTACTGTTGAAGAGTAGGAGTAGATTTTCCAGCAAACTTTTACTTCAGGACTCACAGCAATGTTTTGTGTATCTCTACATCCAATGCTACTGCAGGAAATTGCACAATTGTTGGATGCCTCACCAAAATAAATGACATTGTCAGACAACAGAAAAATTAGTCTCCAAAAGAATCAATTTTATTTATGCTTGAAGAGTTGTGTTCTGTGATAGATAACGAGTCTGGAGTCTTTCAATGTTGATTCTTCAAAAAGTCATATACACATCTAATTTATTTGATTGCAGTAGCATTATTACTGACTTATGCCAGAGTAAATCAAACAACTGATTTTCTTGTGGAGTTATGATCCTTTTGAAATAATTATAACTTTAAGGCTAATCTGCCTTTCAAAAAATAGCATTATTCCAAATATTGTCGAAATGAATCTGGGTTCCTATTTTTGTGTTCTTCAGTTCTTTAATACATAATTCAGCGAAACTTTTTATCATTAATATTATCGGTTGTTGTTGTGAGTAAATGAAAATTTATATTTTGTGTTCTATATTTTGTGTATAAGGATCTGTTAGAAAAAACCCAAACCCTAAGCTTGTCGTTCTGAGTTAAGATGCCACTTAACTTTTCAAGGAGAAAACCCAGATTCTTGGTCAACCCAACCAAAACAAAGCTAAGAAACTTAGATTATTCTTTGGGCCAACAAGCACATAGTAATCTTGCCAGTGTGATTTTACACTGCACTTTTCCTCCTTCAGCTTCTCTCATCTTTTAACTCTGATTCAGGATAAACTAAGCATGCAGATTAAAAACTTTCCACTTGCTGTACACTGTGTTAATTATCGAGTACACATACATTTTTTGCTTTGAAGAGCCTTTTTCTGGTGTGTAGCTTTGTTAACTAGGGATCCAAAGATTTAGACTTAGATAATATAAACCCCCAAATAACAGGTTAATATTTCAAAAGGAAATGGTGTCATACTTGAGTTATCAGGTTTGAAATATATGGTCATATTAAGAATAGAGGTTCATTCCCTGGCATGTCAGTATGGACTTCAAATGTTCCAAAATAAGTGTGTGGTTTACTGTGGGGTTTTGTGATTCCTGAATCATAATATATGGAAGTATTAGTAAGAAATTAATGAATGTAGTTCAGGGGATCATTATGGAGTATGTTGTATTTTGCTTGTTCTTTTAGAATATGGCCTATATGTATTCACAATTTAAGAACTTTTTTGTTTCCAGAATACCCAGATTTTAGGTCATAATTTTTCAGTTGTAATTAGGTCATAATCTGTAGAATTTTTGGAGATGGTGGTAATTATAATTATTGTCACATACTTTCCTGAGAGATGACTGTATCACCATGCACAAGGCAGAATTTGTTGCTGGTATCTTTGCCTGTTTTTAGCTTTAAAAAAACCAATAAACCCAAAACAAACCACAAAACCAGCCAAACATAAGAAAGTTCAGATGCTTGAAAAGGATGTGAACCAAGCCATGTAATATGGCTGAATTTCCCTGAAGGAGGAGGAAGGTGTCAGTTACGATTAATGTGAACAACGTTTATGGCCCTGGAGATGTGACCTCCCGTTACAGTAAATGTGACAGCATGAATTACTTTCAATTACAGTGAACTACATTCAGCTACATTAGTTCTGACACACCTCGCTAGGAGAATGCTGCTGTGGTGGCTTTAACCAAGGGAAAAAAAAGGCAAGTCCTCTGAGTGCAAATGTGTGTGTCACTTGAGCAGAGCCACTGGGTTTCGAGTGCGACGGATTATTGCCTCGGGTTTTACACACTTCTATTGCATCATTTGTTATTTCCACTGGCACTTTCAGGTTTATGCCTTGGGCGCTGGAGAATATGAAAACCACCTCTTTAACATGCCGTGTGTAATAAATGTAAATGCAGAATTATTTTTTAAAAAAAGATTAGATGAATTATCCTTTTTATTTTCATATGTTAACTGCACCTTTACTTGGAATGATAAGTGGGGTCTACTAGCTGTCAGCATGTCCAAGTCCCATTTTGTATGGCATAACTACCTTTTAATCTTTATTAACACTATGAATTTATTTGTACAAATTAAATATATCGTAGCACAGGGTATTTATCACTTGACAGAAGCAGTTCTTATAATGTCACTACTTTTTCCTTCAAGGTTCAATTATCACGCTTCAGTTTCTACCTCTAAGCTTTCACAAAAAATAAAAGATGCCCAGGGCAGAAGTCAACCTTTCACTTTTGCTACAGAGGGGATGCCATCTATTTCATGCTGTGCTAAGTATTCCATCAAAACACGAGTAAAACGGTGCCTTTGGCAAATCATAAATTAGAAATAGCACTAAGCAAAGGAAATAGCTTTAATTAAAGCGTTTTGTTGCACTTTGAGGACTTGATTTGCGGAGTATTGGGCATTTTTTCTGCAGAGATGAAGACCCTCTTTTCAGATTCGAGGGACTGGTGTTGGAATCAGAGTAGAAAACTTGTGACATCAAATTGTCAGCTCGCAAAAGGAAACAAAAAGTGGTGGTTGCTGACTCCAAATTAAGGCTGTGGAGTGTAAATTCCTGTTAGTCTTCCTCCTGTGTTAAGGACTAATTTTCAGACCTCTGTTTTTCCAATATTTTTACTGGCCATTCAATGTGTAATAGTGGATTGTGAAAATATTTGTAAATTTATCAGTGGGCATTTTAAAAACCAATATGCAATATAAACTGACTTCCATATGTCAGCAACTCCCATTAAGGTATGAAGGTTTGTATTTTAGTTACACTCCCTGAAGTAGAATCAAATGGTTTTTAGAGCTGTCTTCAAATCACTGAAACAGTGGGAGACTAATAGAATTTTCAATTCAGCTCTTCTGGCTGTGAAATATCTTTACTTAGGCAATCAGATTACCTTGAATCCTGTGTTCAGTTTTGGGCCCCTCGTTTCAAAAGGAGATGGCGGCGTTGAAGTGTGTCCAGAGAAGGGCAGTGAAGCTGGGGAAGGGTCTGGAAAATCCTGCGAGGAGCAGCTGAGGTTTAGTCTGGAGAAAAGGAGGCTCGGGGGCCCTTATCACTCTCTACAACTCCCTTAGAAGAGATTGTTCTCCTCTACCATATCTCAAGAGAAAGGACAAGAGGAAACGGCCATTTAATTGTGTCAGGGAAGGTTCTGATTAGATGTTAGGAAAAAAAATTCACTGAAAGAGTGGTCAGGCTGCTCAGGGAGGTGGGGGAGCCACCATCTCTGGAAGTGCTCAAGAGGCATCTGGATGTGGCAGCGGGGATATGGTTCAGGGGTGATTATGGTGGTGCTGGGTTGATATTTGAACCAGATGATCTTGAAGGTCTCTTCCAACCTTGATGATTCTGTGACCTTTAGTAAGTGCATGGTTTTTAAATTCCGTGCATATAGCTGAAAGAGGAAAAAATTACTTTTGGTTTTGGCTCTTGGCCTCTGGGATTTTTATCTGATGAAAATAATATTTTTTCTTGCCTACCTGGGAATAGCAGAAACTGCGGTTCTTTAGGGGGAAAAAGCCCAATTTTTCCAAAAGGGAAGTAGGTAATAACTTGTTTCATGTAATTACTTTGAAGAACACTGTTTGTAAAAGTGCTTTAGGGGCTATTCCACTGAATAGATGGGAGAAAAATCACAGGAACTATGGCATTCTGTATCAGCTGGAAAGCAGTTTTATGGTTGGAGAAAAAGCAGGTGTTGGTGTACTCAAACTGTCTTATAGTGATAATAGAAGTGAACTTGAAACAGTGACAGAGCACTTAGGAATATATTGTTGTGGACAGGGAGTTCTCTGGAAATCAAAACTGATATTCCAGATAGGGAAATAAATTAAAACAGGCTTAGATGCAGCTCAGATGGGAATAATAACAAAATAATCTTCTTGATCAAGTGTTCTGTGTGGAGAAGCGGAAAATGAAATAAGACATTCAAAACCTAAATACATCTCCTGGGATGCCAAATGGTATGGGAACGAAAGGAAGAAAATGATTTTGCATTGTAACTTAGTGATTACAAAGATGCACTTAGAAGCATTTGCAGAATCTGGAACTGTAATTGTAGCAAGCACTGGAGGGACCTTAAATAATGTTAGCGACATTCCACATGATAGAGGGAAAACTGATTCATCAATAAAGAAGCAAGAAATTTGGCTTTAGGAAAGACAGACTCATATTTTCCTTTCTATCAGAAGCTGGAGATTTTTACCACCGAGGTTCGATCTGAAGATCAGAGGAAATGAACAAAAATATTTTCAACTTTATTTGGGTATTTCAGTTGTTTCTACTGTGCTAAGTTTTCCTGATACCTTAACAGTTTATATCAGCAGTATTCCATGGGTTCCTTTTTTCAATATTGGTACATACAGTGTTGGTTTGAACACTTTTCTAGCATGGTTAGAGTGAAGAAAACAGCAAAGCTTCATGGTGGTGCTATTGATAGAAACCAGCTAAATGTTTTTGAATTTTTAATGAATTTTCGTAAGGGTGGATCCGTGCTGTACCTGAGCACTGCTGAAATTAAAGCAGGTGTATCACGGGTCTTGTTTGTGGACTGGATACAAATCATTGGTTTAGCTGTGCTATTTTGGGGATTTTTCTTGCAGCCCCTCTGCATTTTCAGAGAGCTATTCCACCTTTTAATATTTCTTGTCCACGAGCTCAATGTTTGCAGTGGAGCAAAGGGCTCCAGTTGAACACTGTCATGGCAAAAGAGCATGTTTCCCTTGAATTTTCTCTACACATCAGCATTTTCTTTGTTATGGAACACCCAGACCGATCTAACCCTCAGACATGCGATGAAAATGTTTCTGTGTTTATTTAGCCTTGTTCAAGTTGAAAGAACTACAGAAGTCTTCCCTTTCACAATTATCCAAATATTTAGTGGATACACAAAATGGGAATCTTCCTGCATTTTACTGCTGCAGGGAAATACCGATTTCTACACCCGCATTGTATTTCACATATCTGGAATTTACTTTGAGATATTCTTTCAAAACAAAGTCTTTTATTAGTGCATTATTTGATTTTTGACTGTTAAATAATTTTTTTATTAAATAGACACCTCAACCATTTGGCTCAAAAACTACCACATGAGAAGAAAACTGCAAGGGAAAGCAAACTGAAACAACCAAGGATAAAGTTGTGCTTTAATATTTTCATGGCTACTGCAGACCACTCTCCCGTCAGTTTGGATAAATGAATTTTTTTGGTTCCTTACCTTGTTGTTCTGAGTAGTGTCTACCAGGAGTATTCTATCCTTCCTTCTCCTTTAGTTGAAAATGTATTTCATCAGCAACATTGCTGTTGACATTTCTGTAGTTTATGGTTTCTAGTGCTCTGGCAGCTTGTGTGCTCATAAATAATGAAGTCTTTCTAGATTTGTTTGAGTGTTTTTAGTGCAGTATTTTGTTTTACCCGTTAACAAATGTATAGAGTAAATGAAACTGTATCCAAAGAGTTAAGAAATTCTTTCTAAAAGGAAAGAATTGTGAAGAGGTAATAGAGCATGCAGCACATGGTTCTCAGAAAGGCATTAGATATTTCACACTGCAACTTTTTTACCAATCCTATCTTCCTCTCAATATAGAATCATCATAGACACATCGTGTATTGCATTCAGGGTCTTCTGGATGAAATTCCAGTGCTGATCTGATGTTAGGATGTATTAAAAAGAAAGTCAGAACTAAATACAGATTTCTCTGATGAAATTTCTCAACATCGTTATACCAATGTAAGGAATTCACACTCCTTAGTACTTTTTAAAGCCCTTGAATTTTTTTAAATGATATTTTGATTCTGTAGCCAGTCCTGATACAGATACTCAATCCTGGTCATGGAAGTTGACTGCTCTCCAAAAGCAGAGGGTTGAAGTAAATATTCTTGATCCTGCTGGTTGGCAAGGGACAGTAGCAGACCACAAATGCAGGACATAGCTCCCAGTTTGACCACTGGTCTGGGGCTCTTCCATCTGAAACTTGAGAAGGACGATTAGAAAACTTCTAATGAAGTAATAGGCCTGACCATGTCCTGCCTTTGTATTCACCTCAAGGTCAGACCAGGACATGGGGTAGAAAGTTTGAGTTTTTGAAAGCCTCATTCATGGGCATTTCTTAAACCTTTTCCGCTGTAATGAAACCAACCAACAAAGAAACCCCCTAAACCAAATAAAACCAACCCAAACCAAACCCCAACAATCTACATTATTAAGCCTTACATAATGCAAGTTTCTACCCTACTTAAGGTATTTAGAAAAACAAACTTTCCCATTGGGTATGTTCTTAATAAATCATTCTGTAGTTCTTAAACTGACAAAAGCAAAGAGCTAATGGAGTCATAGATCTGACAGATTAATGAGTAAAACATCGTGATGAAACTGTTCTATCAGTTTTGTCCAGTTCTTTTGTAATGAAAGTGGAAATTAGATTTGCAATCAGATGAATAAATCTAAGGGAAAAACACCTCAAGGAATGTCATTGTTCTGTTTCCTGGCTGACACCAGCAGCGCAGAGCAGAACTACAGACCCAGTCTGTTCTCCGTATTGTTTTAATGGTTTTTTTTTTACAGAAAGTTCTTGACAGTCTTAAAACACAGCACAGGACAGTTATAGAGCTGTGAATGAATAGCTAACCTACAGAAACCTTACCTGCTTGGTCTTCTCCCTTTCTTTTCATTTGGGATGTCATGTTCCTTCAGAGAAACTCAGAGAGCTGTCAGTCTGTCAGGGCAGATTTTTGCTTTGGCAATCTCACCTACAGAAAGGCCGAGCACAGAGTGCCCATAGCTGGTGGGAGAGCCACTCCTGTACATTTCAGAGTCGTGTCAAAGAAGGAAATACCTGGTTGGAAAACCAGGGGGAGAATGGCCATGGGGAGTGGGTAGGTTTCAATCCAGGCTATCGCAGCTTCACCAGAGTAGTAAAGTTTTTATGACAGCTGAAAGTTTTTATGACAGCATTTTAAGGAACATATAAGTGGTATCAATATAAGTTTTTGAAGTATGATTAGCAAAAAAAAATAAAGGAAGAGCTCACACAGGAGTATTTTTAAAGCAGATTTTCTTTTTCATCTGTTTCATTCTGAAATGCTGAAATAATTGCACGTTGATTTGATTGGTGAGATTTTGGTCTGTAGTTTTTTTCTTTTAAAGAAAACCAATTTATTTTGACTTTTGGAGTTGTGGTTTGTTTTTTTTTTTGTTTCTCTTTGAATGTTCTGGGAAGTCTCTATCTACAAAACACTTCCCACACAAAAAAGTGGATTTGTTACCAGTCTTGTAACATCTGAAAGTTTTCCGAGCTGAAAAATATATGTTAAAAACAAAATTAAATTCAATAGAGCATTTAATGCTGTCAGTTTTCCTGTCTGTTTTCTACTCATGGGTTTCTGTGTGGTCAGAGTGAATTTGTAAGGATGACAAAATTCTTTTGATTTGTGAATTCTCAGAATTTGAATATGTTCACTAAACTGAGACCTATTGATATTCTCATACCCTGGTTTTTGGCCAAAACCTGCTGTGTTATAAATAAATAAAATTGATAGCAAGTATCAAAATACATTTAACATTAGTGCTGTTTTATGACTAGATGCAGGTTTAATTCATCACTTGACACTGCTTCTATTCAACTATGTAAGGAAAACAATGAGACCATGTGCCAGTATACACAAATATTCTCCTCTACTTATTGTGCTGGCCTTGTTTTCCTGAATATCACCAGTTAGATGGGGGCAGAAAGACACCCAAGTGAATTAGATTTATTCCAGTTATACTCTTTGTTGCTTAGTTGGCCTGCTTTCGCTTGTGCAGTTCTTTGGAGTACTGTGCTCAGTCTTCGGCAGGGTTTAGGACTGAAGCTCACGTGTCACTGCCTGCTTGCATTTCTACAACCTGCCTTTCACACCTTGCAAGAATGCAGTCATTGCCAAATGATTGGTTTGTTGTCCCTTTCTCGATAATTTTTCAGTAGATGGTCAATTTGTAGGAGTTCAGTTATGCTTTTAGTTATTTATGACCAAATTTTTAAAATCACACCATTAATCTCATTTCTTCAGAACAATATGAAGCAGGAGGGTTGTCTGTGCCAACAGTGGATTTAATAATGTACACACAGAGTGGATGTCTGGTGTTTTCCCCAGCTGCTGCTCAGAAAGGTTTGCATGACCTGTCCCAGAGCAGAGCTCTGCCTGAATATAACACAGGAAAAAAACAGACAAAGAAGGTTTTTATTCTATCTAACGTTATGAACAGAAAATACTTAGTGTATACTAAATAGAACTTTTACGTGAATCAAACCAGCGTGGATCCACACAGATGCCTGTAATCTGTACGAAAAATTGTAATTTGAACACAGCATTTTTCTCTCTGTACAAATGCTTATTTACAGAACAGAGGTGTTTACATCTCCATTATTATGTTACAACATAAGTGCAAAATACATGATTAAGAATATGGGAAGCAATCACACTCAGAGATGAAATGCAGGTCTACAGTGCATTTAGAGGAAGTGACTGCAGGAAATAATGAAAAAAGTAATCAGTGTTAAATATGCTCTGCTTATTCATCTGCCTCTGGCTGCCAGAACCTGTCGGATCAAAGTAAACCTAAAACTGTCTTTGAAGATTGAGATACTATTTCAGTGAAGTAAGTTATTCAAATACTCCTTCAGACTACATTGATAAAAAGAAACTTAATTGCAGTTAATTTTAATTACACCTCAGTGTATAGCTTGCACATCCATTTTGTTCCTTTGCTGTGCTCAGTATTTGAGATGTTCTTATTGCACGTTCTGTTCCTGCAAACACAAATGCCTGCTTGAGATCTGGAGGGTGGAACTTTGTTAATTGTGACAGGATTGTGAATCCTCAGTTCAAAAAAGATGAAAGGATTTTGTGTCCTCTTTGAAAACAGGAAAAATGTTGTGAGATTTGTTGCTTGGCAGTGGTACTAGGAATGTGAAATCTCGTTCATTTCATGTGGAACTGGTGTAAGAATGTTCATGCTGTGTAACACCTACTTATTTCTACTCCTAAGTATGGAGTTTGCATTTGGTGATGACTTTCAAGTA
Organism: Machaerirhynchus nigripectus; assembly: GCA_013397975.1. Classification (NCBI taxonomy): domain Eukaryota; kingdom Metazoa; phylum Chordata; class Aves; order Passeriformes; family Dicruridae; genus Machaerirhynchus; species Machaerirhynchus nigripectus. The sequence continues at coordinate 518,445 of VZRQ01006851.1, read as the reverse complement.
TCGACCTTGCCGTCAGAGGCACCAGCCTGAAATGTCAGAGCATCTGGCTCTGCAGTGATGTGATGGTGTCCTGTAAAGCCCCTCAAAAGACTGGAGATATTTCTGGGCCTAATGCCAAATTCCTGCCCAGTCTTGCCCTGGATTTTATGTGTATTCAGTGTATTCAAACATAAAAGGGTCCCATTTCATGTACATGAAATGTACACTTGAAGTCTGGAAACAGTGTCTGTTGCCCAGGTCTGTATTAAAGGAGTATCATTTTGTGTACATAATTGTATTTTCTGAAGTTGCTGCAGAGCACTGTCAAAAGCAAAGCTGCACTTACAAGGACAGTAATGCAGCCACCTGACAGAGTAGAGAGCAGTGGTTGTGTTCCCTCCAGTGGGTCAGGACTGATGAGGATGCTGAAACATGATTTAATGGATTGAGCAGAATACGAATAAAAACCATGTTTCTCAAACTCGCTCTCCTTGTTTGTTGTTATGTGTCTAAAGGCACAGTTAATCCAGTAGTTATCACCACATTGTTGAGTGATAAATAATTCCAGTTCTTCTAATAAATAGAGAGTAATTTCCATGTCTAATCTTGGAAATACATTACTTTGTTTCTGCTTTTAAAGTTGATGAAATAAAGGCAAGTATATAAATTTCTTTTTGCTAGGTGTATTGATCCCATTTGTGTTTCATTTCTTGTACTGAGAAACTGCTGTAACATCTTTTCATGTGTGGGAATAAATAGGTTTACTTGCCTAGTTTTGTTACTGTGGTGCAGGTCACAGATGATTTTCAGGGAAATATAAGTACACAAAGTGAAAAATTAAATCCTTATATTTTGAAATTCAAAACTCAAGTTACTTTTCTGTCTTATAGAGACAGTGTTTTCCCAGTGCCAGAACTTGAAAAAAATGGCTGATTGTCAAAAAGATAAATGGTTTTTATATATGTTGTCAAAACATCAGTCACACAACTTATTAAACAGCATGTGATTTATTTTTTTGGTTTTGTCCCTAAATCAGTAACGTCAAAGTTTCTTGTGTTATGTCTAAACTTCAGGAAGTTGATCTGTCTGGTTAATTTGCTCAATTGAGTCACTTTATGTGTTAAGCAGTATTTATTCTGATGCACGTTTGTTAGTCTGGATGCAAAAATGTATTTCCTCAGTTAAGAAATAGTTCCCATCTCTGATGCCCGGGCAATGGAAATTTTAATATAGTAAGACTTAATTACCTAGGGTAATAGATTAAGGTTTTGCAATGACTTACTATTTTGAAACAGTTATCTTGTGAAGCATCTTAAGGTAAATGCAGAATTTTGGTGTGTCACCTTATGACATGTAAGAGTAGCTTTGCATATTTCTTTCAGAGATTTTGAAAATATGAAGATAATAAATGATGACTAATGTACACCATCTGGCTAGGGTGGGGGAAAAAGATTTCCTGAGCAACAGGGTTTCTGCTAAGCTGATTTACTTAAAATAAGAAAGCAAATGCTTGGCTTGTTTTTTTTTTTTTTCCCTTGTTTTTTTTTTTTTTTTTTTTTTTTTTTGGAGAAAATTAAGTTCTAATGATTCCACCTGAACTCACAGGGTAAGGGTAGCCTTTGTTTTGTGTTCCATGATCACAGTATCAAAGGGGAACTCCACGGATTCCATCAGAAAGGCAGTTTATCTTATCAGTCCCGTTGCATGATATATTCAGAAAAGATTGCTGAGACTTGAAGATTTTGAGCAGCAGTAACGAAAGTGTCAGACAGCCTTGCTGGAATCAGCTGCCTGTAAGGAGAGATGACCTAGCTTTATCAAATCAGTGAACAAACAACTATTAATCTATACAGCCTCAGGATTAGATCCTTCAGAACACAGACATATTGTTGTGCTTCATATCTTCTTTAGGTTTACAGCTGTCAGTTTTTTCTGCTAATTTTATGATGCAGTGTAGAAATAAATGCAATAATAGATATTAGAAATTATGTGCAAATTCTGCTTTAATCTGTGCAGTTCCATAGAACCAAACCTGCCTTCTTGGTTTCTTTTAATAGAAATTTTCTTTTGCAAGGACTCAATACATAGTCTTAGCTTTTTCCTTATTATTTTGTCTTCTTTTTTAGTATTCCTACTGCCATTTTGAATGAAATTAAGTGTTCATGTAAAGATATCAACTAATTTGAACAAAATATGATTTCTCCACTGTAGAGAAAAGAGAGCAGATAAATGTGTGCATCATATCCTGCTAGATCTGCCGTCTTCAGTCTGTATTTTGAATTTATCTCCTACTTTTAAAATTCTGTTTTCACAAACCAGCCCTGCCTGTACAGCTCCTTGATTAATACAGAAAATTAAATGTTATTTAACATTTAACAGTCAGTTGCTTAAGCTCTGGACATACAAGGTGATGTGTGGCCTACAGATGTATCAGGGTTGCAGAGGCAAAAATTGATGTCCATAGTGACCTGTAAGAAATTATCCAAGTGTGAGAAGAGACCGGCAGAACCTTCCTGAGGGTGAGCAGGTTGTTAACTCTGCAGTTTGTGTGAGAACATCTGTTGGCTGCCCACTTATTAAAGAGCCAAACAGTCTGTAAAGAAAGCACAGCCCGTACTTTGAAATGTTGTTAACTATGGGGCCAAGTCATTCATCTGGCTTCCGTGGAAGACACAAGTTGTGCCTTAAAAATAAATAAATACAGCAAGTGAGAGCATGAAAGGGAGGAAAGCAGGAAGGGAGGAAAAAGGAAACAGTGAAGATATAGAATTTGTCTGATTTATAATGAACACGTATTTAACTTAGTGCCCACTGTGACTTCCAGGTCCTTTCTCAGCCCATATTGGTGTGGGATTATTTAACCCAAGGTGCAACACTTCCCGTTTTGCTTGGTGAGATTCATGTGGCTTCTGTTGGTGCAGCTGTCAGGGTTTCTTATGGTCCATCTGTGAAGTAACACACACTGGCCTTAAGCCCACCAGTGGGTTTAAAGATGAGATTGTCCTACATTCCATATGGCCCTAATGGAACGTTTGCAATACTGTTTAGGAACTAAGAAACACTCCTGCTTCCATAAAAGAAATGAAATAAGAAGGAATGAGACCAGTATTATTTTTGAAAGATGGAGGGTAAATGATAGGGCAGAGTTGGTCAGGTTTGAACTGCCACATTAGAATGAACTGCAGGGCTCTGTGACCATTACCAAACTCGTGTAACTCTGGCACTGGGGCTGGTGTTTAGCCCAGAGAGCAGAAGAACATTGGAATATTCTTTGAAGGGGAGCAGTGAAGAGCAAAGGTGGTTTTTACCAGGATGGAACTGGTACGTTAATGGATGGAGTTAAATAACATGGTTGCCTATAAAACAGGACACTGGACATAGGGACCTATGAGATCCTTTTGGCTCAGAAGGTCCCATCCAGTCCTGGATCCTGTGATTCTCTTAAGTAATGAAGCTATTGAAATTTGGCATATATGAAACATAAATATTTTGTCTCACTTTTTCTTTTACTACTATGATTTTGATATATATTTTGCCCATGGCAAATGACAACCATAATATTTTTGTGTTCCTTATGTTTTCCCACATTATTTATCTTTCTATAACCAAGCTGCAAATTTATTTATATGCAGGGAGACAAAAATAGCTGTTATTGTGCAATGTGTTTGTGGTAGGATTTCCTGTATTTAAGCATTTCTGAGTGTGTTTCTCAGGAATGCTGCTAATTTATATTATTGCAGTCTCTATGGTGCTCTCTAGCCAAAGAGAGCTGGTGGATTTTGGTGCACAAGCCATTCACATTTCTGCTTCACTCTTGTTATCCAGTAATTGTCCTCATTGATTGGTGATAAATTGATGGGTAAATGGAAGGGACAATTTTAAAAGAAGTGTTAGGAAGTTTGAGGAGAAGGAGGACGTCTGTTGGTTTCACTGGGCTGGAAGGTCTCACACAAAATGTAAAGTAGCTGAGGAGCCTTGGATGGAGCTCTGCAGTGTTTATGAACTGTACTCAAAGGAGGGGAAAAGGCAGGGATTTAGGACGGAGCTGAGCAGGAGATGAGGTCCAGGAGTCCTTGCTTTGCAATAAGAGAGCTTTACCTGCCACAGTGATCCCAGGGTGCTGCTTGTGGCAGGTAAAGACCTGGAGAGGAGTTTGTTGATAAGCCTGTGCCTCTGTTAACTCACCTGTGTCAGATTTGTAACTGCATATATCACACCCTATACATAACCATCCTAAATGGCCTTTTTGACAGGAAAAGATATCTAGCTGCCCAAATTAAAGATTTGCACATAAGAATATCAGAATCTTTGTTTAAGTTGCAAATGATTAAGGTTTGGTTTTTCTTTTGGTTGTGTATGAAAGTGCCAAATGTGTGACAAATAAGGAATGCGTATTTTTGTGTGCAATAAATAAGGGTAATGTATTTTTGTGTGTAACGTTGGTGTTCTATTTGAGTAACGATAGTAGAAGGTTGTAATCCTGACTGAGCAGTTCTAGCCATGTAATTAACCTTGTATGTGATAAATGAGCAACATCATGTGTTCCTGAACAAGTTTAAAAGATGAATCATACTCTTTGTGCCTTTTATTCTTGGCTGTAATGTGAGTAGCCACAGATAAGTAAACAAAATGATGAAATGATCATGTCTGAAGGTAAAAAGAACAGAGATGTTAACTGCTCTGTTTTGATAGCAGTGACTTCTACAATTTATCAAATCAAGTATGCTAATAGTATTTTTGGGGGTTTCTTTCTAAAGTATCTACTTAGCTAGGAAAACAAATACCATGTATACCTCTGAAATAAGAATTTTGGTAAAAGGCATGAACTAAAAACATTTAAAAAAACCATTGAAAAAAATCTGATGTTGGAACTTCAATGGTATGAGGTGGTGGTACAGTACTTTAAAGTTTCTTCAAACATAATAGGGTATTTTAAAGAAATTCTGGTGACGTGAAAGGGAGAATAAATCAATGTAAGCTTCCATATCAAGATTAAAAAGTTGCAAGACAGTATAAAATTAAATATGAAACAATTAATACTTTTTGAGTAGTGAAAGTACGTATACCACTGCATACCTTCCAAGGATATTTCCAGGGCTCTGTTCTACAGCATTTTCTGGTTATAATGAATGCAGAGAGTCCTACTGACCTGGATGCTTAAGCAAAGGTACAGTATGCTTCCATGTTTGCAGAAACAGCTTGTTTTTCTTCTCACAGAATGTAAAAACAAGAAAATCTCATGCAATTATATAATTATAACCTTGTCAGTACAGCTATCATTAAGTGTTATGCAATGAAAACCTGTGAAATAAACTACCATGAAGGTATTTCCTTAGTCCTGATCAGTACCCACTTGTTGCAAACTGTAAATAGCAAAAAGAGCTGTTACATTCACTTTCATTGTACTTTTTTTGTCTTCTACAGGAAAAAGTAGAATATGCCTTCCTGATAATTTTTACAGTTGAAACATTTTTGAAGATTATAGCATATGGATTATTATTACACCCCAATGCATATGTTAGAAACGGATGGAATTTATTGGATTTTGTAATAGTAATAGTAGGGTAAGTAACTTATCTTTCATTATACAAATATTAAAAGTTTTCTTTACAGTGAGGTAGGTATAGGTCTGTTTGCCTGTGCATAACAGCCCATGCTGGATTTCTGTTTCTTTGGAGTAAAAGAATGAATTGAGTGAAAATGTTTTAAAAAGGCACAGAAGTTTTCAGTGCTACCTGTGGCTATAGACTGCATTGCATTTATAATAGGAATTCCCAGGGAATTCTGAGTCCTGCTGGAGATTTCCAGGGTTGTCTTTTAGAAACGTTTCCATCTGATTTTTTCAAGGTAAACTCCTGGTGTCTTTCCCTGTGTTGATCTGTTAAAGCCCACACACTGTTATTTCATTTATTTGTTTAACCCTTCACTGCAATTATGTGGAGTTCATCTGTTTCACCATGACCTCTGGGAAGGACCCACATGTTTCATAAGAGGAGAAGAGTGGTTGGGGAGACAGAACTAACTGAGTGATTCCTTGATATTCCCCAAACCAGATTAAAATTGGGTGCTGCACATCAGGCCCCAGATACAGATATGATTTTGATTTGCCTGGGGTAGAATGCTAAAAATGCCTTTTTTTCTTTATGCTGTGCACCTTTCTATACCAGGAAACCTTGGAGAGTTTGTTCTTTGCCCCAGAGAAGGAAGGGACTGCTTGGGCCCTATGCAGGTTCTGAGGAGTGGAGAGTGGAACATCTCACACTTACTTACATTATGCACCTACCTATGATAAATAATTTTTGTCAGCAACGCCATGTCAGTGGTTGTGCTACTTCATTAGATCCTACCTTCAGCTATCTAGGGAATTAATCTTGAGATATATAGTCACCAATTTCCTAAATATTGTGGAGATTATGTTAAAAAACTGTTTAAACAGTACTGTAAATTTTGTTTGCTAAAAATATGAACTGTCTAGAACATGGAGAGCATTAACCACGTATAACTTTGTATGTTGTGGCAAACATGACCTTGGCTTGCAGTGTGCAATTCTAATTTCATTTTTAAATTCAAACCATATCAAGGGTTGCCTGTAATTGAAAAGGCCCAGAAATTAGAGTGTGTGCTGCTTTTAAGATGTCACTGCATTAAGGAAAAGAAAGAGCTGCTAAGTAAAGGAATTTGTGGTAAAGCATTTTTAAATTTGGCAAAGTACTATGAACACAAGACTGCCTGATTTGTACCTATTTGATTATCAGATACTAAATGTTACTGAGAAGGTATTTGGGCCAGTCCCTTGGCATGCAGGCAGTTTTGGTCCAGGACTAAAATTTGTGTATAAATAGATCCTTCATCAGGTCAGGTCATTCTCAACAGATTGGCCTCTGTGCCTGAAGGGGAAGCTTGGTGGGCAGGTTGGAGACTGTCACACACCAGCTCTGTTCCCTTGCCAGGCAGGCACTTGAATCGACCTCCTCCCTTTTGTCAAGTGACCACAGAGTTACAGTAACCCTGGAGCAGTCTAATTAACATGACCTCTATCTTTGGCTGTGTCCTAAATACATGGTAACTAAAAAATTTTCCACTAATTCCTAAAACAGTCATTATTGGAGGCTAAATGTAGTTAGGTCAAATGCTCGCACCGGATTTGTTGAAATTATGAATAAAAAAGGACTATATCTTATCAAATGCCTAAAAGATCACACTAAGATTAAGTCATAATTCAAACCCAAAAGTCTGGAATATAAACTATTTTGCAGGTTGTCATCAGCCTACCTTTAAGACAAGGTGGACCTTTGATAATGTGTCACACTGACAGAACTGTGAGCAATGTTTTTGTTCTTCCAGTAAGAACACAACCTACATGATTAAGCATGAGTCCCATTTATTTAATTAATACATAAAAGCCCAGTGAAAAATTGATTTTCATCTATAACCCAAGGTGGATATGGAATCACTTCTGGACCTGATTCTATTTGACTAGCTTCAATGTGAAATCTCATTAGGTATTCTAATAGTTTGAAAGAGCTGCCACGATGTCCTATATTGAATGTATTGAAATTTGCTTTCTCAGCAGAAACTGTGGCAGTCCAAATGCATTAATCTTAATTATACCTAAAGAAATCTCTACAAGTAAAAGGGAAACGCATATAGAGATGTTTTTATAATCAAATCTTAATTAAGCCTTTAAACTTTGATAAACTGTAGAGGAATATGAATGTAAATTTCAGTAAAGAAGATCAATAGTTTTATACCTTAATGGCTTTTTAGGAATGACATATGTCCTGGTTTCAGATGGACAGCAGAAAATTACAGAGCTGTAGACCCAGCTGTGAATGTGATGCTTTCTACTCTTTGTTACTTCTCTCTGTAACCCATCAGAGTATGAATTACTTTGAGTAGTCTACTTACCTGCATGGTCTCTCACGTAATTTCCATTGATTTCTGTGAAAGAATAAGGTCCCAGTAGAGAAAGCTTTCATAGCACCTTCCTATGCCCTTTAATTTTCTGAATGTTGTATGAACTGACAGGCTGAAAGGTTCTCTGAATTCAGGACTTGATTCAGAAGCCTTTTTAGTAATGTCTGTCTTTAGAGCATAAGTAGTCACTCTTGAAATCATTGAGGTGGTTCGTTTTCCTGCAATTATGCTTCTCCTAAATTCTAGGGCTGGATCAAGACCTGATATTCAGTGTCTGGATTTGGTATAACAGTATGTGGGCTGCTGTTCCTTGTAGCATCTGTAGAGTCTTTGTGGCTGAGTTTTTCTCTGGGGCAGAAGGGAGCAGTCTAGGGATGGGTATTGACTGATATGGGTCAGTTGCTTACTGGGGGAGGTAAAGCCTTCAATAATCTAGTTTAGGCAACCTATTATAAATAATACATGATTTCAAGCAACTATCCAGTGTGACAGAGTTCTTAACCAGAGTTGTGAAAGCTTCTCATGACCAAACTGAAACCCTGCACATTTCTGGCATCCTTTATGAGTGTGAAACGTTTCTCGTGATTGCAAAACTCTATTAACTTGATAATCCTTCCAGGAGAAGTGTAGCTCTGCGACTATTGAGCTAAAGGCTCTGTGCAAAGGATATCACAGTTTGTGTGGTCTAGTGACAGTCTAGAAAACCATGCATCTGAAATGGAGCTCCAAACTAAAATAAACCTAAGATTAATTTGTATTTCAAGAACATGCATCACTTTGAATTGGTGCTAAGAGTGGGAAAGCAAAATGAAAGTCTTGTCTTGCAAACTGTTCTAATGAATGACTAATTCATTTCTGCAGGGAAAAAATACAATATAATAAATGAGCCATCTGGGAATATATTTTTTCCTCAGAGGTATTATGTATAAGAAACAAATCTTTTTGGTGTTATTAAATGGTGAACTCTAATTGTTTTTAAAATATTCAGTTTCTGCTGACTGTTTATAGATTATTGTACTGCTGTGCCACTTGGAGTTCATATATTCCACCAAATTTAAACCAGATGGTTTTAGTTATTATCTACTTCTTCTTCTAAAGGGAAGATTAATTCTCCAAATGTTAAAGCTAAACTGTTTGAACAAAAGTGGCAAAGTAGCTTCATTTATTTAAAAATAGCAAACTGTGTATATGAGCTGAATGCTATGTTATTGGACACTGTGTGATCCTCATTCTCTAGAAGGATTATAAAGTCTTGCACTTTATAGCTCTTTCTGTCCTGATTTAACGTGTAAATATACCTCCCAATCTGACATCTGAACAGCTTTTCAGAATGATCTGCAGTTCAACTGATTTCCAGAGTAGTATCTTTGACTGCGTGGTAAATGGATAGTGATGACCTTACCTTTCATCTCATTTTCTAGATTATTTAGTGTAATATTGGAACAATTAACCAAAGAAACAGACGGTGGCAGCCACTCGGGTGGCAAACCTGGTGGCTTTGATGTCAAAGCCCTAAGAGCCTTTCGTGTATTGCGACCTCTCCGGCTTGTATCAGGAGTGCCCAGTAAGCTCTGCTCTCTTTATTTCCATTGCAATGAGGAATGTAACTGCTCTGATTATTTAACTGTCTTCTTCCAGACACTTAAAGAGATGAAATCGGGTAACGCTGAGATTTTATCTGGCTACGTATATAAAGTGAATTTCAAGACGAATGATACCCTATTTCAAGTTGAACAAGGGATTGTGAATTCAGTCAGTGTATGATCCCCTTACACAGTTCAATAAGCAGACAGGGGAATACACTTTCTTTTTAGAAGCTTTATATGAAAGTAAATTACATGTTAAAATGCAAATACACCAGAAAATAAAATTCAGATTTTTTTTTTATTCTAAGAGCCTGCATCTGAAAGTGTGGGTGGTCCTAAAATAGTTTGTATGTTGGTAAGTGTATGCCAGAGCACATTACACATTTTGTGTTTCCTGCCCCCACCAATGCACATGAATGCCTTCTGTTTATCTCAGCAGAGCTAACAGATAAATTAGGAAACTTGAAAAGAAGAACAATATTGTTTAAGGAAAGCAATTCAATTTTCTGATATTTCCTGTTTTCTTTTAATGCTTTATTAATTATTGAAGTTATTTGGACTATATGAAGTTCACAGCTTACAGTTCAGCTCTTTCCAAGGCAGTCAAAGGAAGAAAGCTAATTCTGTGTTTATTATATCGTGGACTGTTACATGGAGATGACTGACGTTTGGCCAAAGGGCTTCAGTGAGGGCAGAGGCAGTCCTATGAAATATCAGAGAGGAAGTCTACCAAGTTAAAAAAGAGGCATATTTTAATCTCATTGGTACTGTGGCAGCTTCATTAGTCTGTGATTAACTCATTTTGGTGAAGCCAAAAGTTGGATAAATATTTAATTGAAAAAAAGAAAACAGAGCAGTTTTGAAAGGGATAAATGATGGAAGAATAAGTGTATTTAGAGTAAAAATGTGTTTTCCCAGTTAACTATATTTTTCTCCCCAGAGCAAAAAGACAGTTCTACAATTGGCTGAGTGTACATTTTCTCAGAACTTGCCACAAAGTGTTTTAGCACTGAACTTCTTAAAGGTCACATAAAATGACCTACAGGCACACACTATGTGCCCTTTCTTTATAAAAGCACCCACAGATTCTTGAGACACATTTCAAGCACTGACTTCTATGATATAACCTTTATTAACAGAGGAACTAATTAGAAAGAAAGTTTTAGATTTTTACGAAGATTTTTATATTACAGGAACATTTTGTTGTTCTGGGCAGTAGATGTTTTACAACAACCTGGTTATGTCTGAATGTCTGTACCATTAAGTTCTAATAATGGGTAATTATATAAAATCTGATAGAGAAAGACATAGAAATATTGTTCATATCTTGTATCCTTTTTTTTTTTTTAGGTTTACAAGTTGTCCTGAACTCCATTATAAAAGCCATGGTCCCCCTCCTCCATATTGCCCTTTTGGTATTGTTTGTAATCATAATCTATGCTATTATAGGATTGGAACTTTTTATTGGAAAAATGCACAAATCTTGTTTTCTTATTGATTCAGGTAAGTCATTAGACTGTTGATTAAAATAAGGGTTTGATGATGTTTTCTTTCAAATCTGTGGGATTTCAGTTTGAAATAGAACTAGGGGCCAAAGCACTAAAGCTGTTGTAACCCCAGTTTACATAGGTTCACCATTTTAGGTACATTGCATTAAATGGAAAAAAAAAAACCCAATACCAAAGTCACAAAAAATCAAACTAGTTAGAGACTAGACCATGCTCTGAATAGGTTTTCATTTCTGATATGTGTAGTTGGAATATCATTAGCGAAGGGTGACCACCTACAAGGGGCAAATGCAGATTGCGGCAGGAGCGCGGTTCTGAGCCGAGCGCCGAAGGAAAGCAGTGTTCTTCCATCCAGGTGAAATAATGAAATGGAAGTGTGTGGTGAGGGAGAACTTTGAAGGAGTGAAACCTGGTGGATAAAGGTGCTTTTCTATTAGCTAAGTAATGACGATGACTCTTCATTATAGGATTTAGATCCATTTCCCTCAGTGGTCCATGTGTTGGTGTGAAGTGCCATGAACTGAAGTAGCCGCAGTGAAGAGGAAAGAAAAAATCAGCATGCAGAGCTTCTAAGAAATGATGTGTTATTACATTGTGCTTCTTTTATTTTGCATTGCTTAATTACTCAGGCTCTTCTATACATTATTTTGATTAACCTATTTTGGGATTGTAAGGCCCAGATCTGAGAGACTAAAAGCTCTGAAGCTCTCATGTGTTGCCTTTCTCAACCTGAAATCTGGATTTATCTCACAACAGTGTTGATATTTCTTCACGTGAAGGGTTAACTCATGAAAACCCGAGAACTCAAGAGTTCTGATTTTTTTGGTCATTTTCCAGATATCCTAGTTGAAGAAGATCCAGCACCTTGTGCATTCTCAGGGAATGGCCGTCAGTGTGTCATGAATGGCACTGAATGTAAGGGTGGATGGGTTGGACCAAACGGAGGCATAACCAACTTCGATAACTTTGCATTTGCAATGCTGACTGTGTTCCAGTGCATAACCATGGAAGGATGGACTGATGTGTTGTACTGGGTAAGTTCATAAATCACTGAGTTTTGTTTGCTTTTAAACAATTTTCTCTGTTCATGTGGGGATTGAGCAGTTTCACAATACAATCGACAAGAAATCTTGGTGAGTTTTGCAGGAGACAAGCTCAGCTGCATACTTGCTTCAGTCACAGCCTGTTACTGGATTCCTCAGGCTAAAAGGACATTTTAGAAACAAATTTATTCATTGCTTATTTGAGGTTTTTTTTGCCTATTCCATTTGGATTAATGTAAAGCTACATTTATGTCCTTTGGACTAGCATTTTTTTGTGTGAGCCTACAGATATTAAATATGTCTTCACTGATTAGGCTTAAGAGCTCTCTTTTTGCAGTATTTGTGCAGAATTTTTCACATTGCTAACATAAATTAGAACAAAGCAAGCTCTCAACTGACATTGCTTGCCATGGGGACTGAAAATCATGTTAACCATTCAGAAACTACAAATTACAGGAGCTGTGGCCCTGACATCCTCTCCATGGAAGCAGCAAAAGGTATTCAAAAACCTTACTGTGTAAATCCTCACTTTTAAGTGCTCCTTTAGTGCATGGTATAGTACTTCCAGAGTCTTGCAACATCAACAGTCAGCTGGACACAGACTGGGAAACTGAAGAATGGAGGAAAATGAACACACAGATTTTTAAAGGAATAGAGTCACCTAAAACCACAGATAGACATTTCTCTGCTTAACCTTACTCCACTCTAAGGAACATGACATTGTTTTGTGCATCCTGGAGTATCTCAATACCTGATGTGAGTGATTTGTCCAAGGCCATTCAAGAAGTCTGTGGCAGAACTTCCCATAGGTGCTGAACATCAGTGAGAATGTTCTGTACTACTTGGTACTCGGCAGTAAGTCTTTGCAGCTACTGGGACCTTGGAAAAAACATAATTCTAACAGTTCAAATTTTAGACCGTATGTGTGGAAGAAGAAAAGTGATTACTGGTAATCTGTTTAAAAGGGAGTTTTAAAACTGTTTAAAAGGGAGGAGTTATCTCAAGGAGTATCTTGGTGGAACTTTCCGTTTTGCTGCTGACAGGAGCTCACATTGTGAGTTTGTTCAAGTTTATCTGGCCAAGAGGGACAATTCACTAATAGTGCATCTGTTGTGGAATACTGGATGCATTTAAGAATGTATTACCCAGTGGATGACAACATGATTTTACGTGGTCATTTGTTGCAAATCAAGGTGAAATAAGCTGTTGCTAAGACATAACACCAGAGTGTAGTCTCAGATAAAATCTGTGATACTGAAGAATAGACTATGGAGATGTTTTTAAGAGAATGTCACTGTGAAAGAGAATTAAGATGGTAAGCTGGCATTTTTTTAGGATTGAAAGACAAAAAAAAAAGGGAGCTATGAATATCTGCTTCCACTGTTTGTTACCAATTACAAAACTGGTTAGAAACATACAAACCTTCAACACTGACGAGTAACAATTATGTATGGCTACATATAGGCTATTGCATGGTTTACCATTGTAAAGGTTTCAGTTCCTTGGGATTTGCACTCCAACTCTCCCTAATTCTCCCACAGACTGTGTAAATGTAGAATTCGTATGTGCTCTATGGTTTGTGTTCATGATGATGGCAATTATTTTAATTCTTCCTGAAAGGGAAGGTGTGCCATGGTTATATAGAAAAAAAATGCACATTTAATATCTTTTGGGGTAAAAGTATACCCATATTTTGGGAGCTGATAATGCCTCCAACTTTTTTCAAAGAAAATGAATATAAAAGCTTTGGAGAGTTGCTATGTTTAGAATACAATTCTTACAAAACATATAGAAACAATTTAAATTGAGTGGCTGAGAATTAAATATTTTTTCCCCTGGGATTTGATGACCTAATTAATCTGCTGCCCTTTAGAAACCTTTGCAGAGTCTCCACTGACAGCAGAAAAAATAAAATCATTAAAATAGGGTGTTGAATGTTTTCATGATCAGAAAAAATGAAAAGTATAAGGAAATTATAAACAATTGAAAATGACATGAATTGTTTTTACTTATTTCTTTACATGGAGTTTCCAATGTAGAATATATTTACAGGTACACAGGTGTAATTTTTCATTTTATTACAAATGATACTGGGATTATTAGACAGTGAAGAAAATATTTCTTGACCTAGTTAAGTATAATCAAAATCAGATATTCAAGTAGCTTTGGAATCTATCTTAACTGATGCTTATATAATTAAATTATAGATTCAGATTCTTCCTATCTATAGACCAACAAAGTTGCCCATTATCAAGCTGAAATTACTTGCTGAGGGCAAGAGGAATGATAATTAATATGTTTTAATTTTATCACTGGTTCAAGCTGAGGTAGATTTAGTCAAAAATTGGAAAAGATTTCATTGCATTTGAAAATTTTAAAAGCATTAGGGGGATACCAGTTTGTAATAAAAGAACATTCAAAGAATCTGAGGAAGCCATTTTAGCTCGATGTGCATGGGGTTTGTGGGTTGCTTTTTACTTAGAACTCAGTTAGTAATACACAGACCGAATGAGTTTTATACTAAACCAATAAAACCAAACCCCAAAAGTATTAGAAGCTGCACAAAATTCTCAATTTGCATTTGGTACACTGTGTGAACAGTGAAATAAACTTATGTAGGCTTCTCTTACTAGCAGGTGTAATGTGAGTGGGTGAAATCTGTGCAATATTTTGTGTTGTGTTAAGTGGCATTCTGTCAGCAAGGATGACAGCTGAAAATGACAGCTTCCCAACAGCACTCACTGGCACAGCTCCTTATCACCTGGTTAACAACAGTAAACTTGTTTTAAAAATTCTCCAAGCACTAATAATGATTTTTCTCCTATGCATCTCTATTGTAAGTTGAGGCCTTGATTCTGCTGCTGCTGGACACCCTTCAGATCATGGTGACCCATCCTGCTGCTCACCAGTTTGCACCCCAATCCCATAAGTCCTACTGTGTTTTAGTGTCTTCATCTGGCCTCTTTTCTCTAACTTACTGGTAACTCACTGGATAGCAGGCATGATGTGGTTTATCCACTAAAAAATATGACTCCTTAGTGCCAAAGGTTCGAATTTAGAGGTTAAGGGGTGTTGTCCTTGTTTTTGGCAGCCAGTGCAGCGTGTGTGCCCCCAAACTGTATGTTTGTGGCTGCACATCGGTGTGTTTTCCATCTGTATTGGGATGACTTTATTCCCTGCCATGGTCCTTTCTGTTTTCCCTGGAGCCCTCACTGGAGGCTCATCCCTTTAGTTTTGGGTCCTGGTGCAGTCCTTGTTATCAGCCAAGTGGCAGCCTCTGTATGCCCAAGTTTTTAACGCTCTGGCTCACATTCTAAAGCTGAGAGCAGAGAACTCTCTGCCTCATCTCCAGTTTATGCTAGCAAGCTCTCAGGAACTGCAGAACCTGAATCTGCATTTGCATATCTGACTCCAGATTTTTCCCATGTCTTTGGAACATCTCGATATATAATCTATTAATGGCAAACACATATTTTGTAAATTGCTTTTTATTTTTAGCCGCGTTGCTTGATACATGGGAACACAGATAATGAGCAGTGATACTTGCCAGCAAAACCCCCAATTTTCCCAGGAGCACCAAAATTATCACATTTAATTCTTCTTGTTTTCACCATAGTGAAGTTATCTTGAGTTACTACACTTGAATAATCCAACTGTAGCTTGAATGAGAGATAGCTGGGGCCTCTGAGAAACAAGGTTCTTAACGGGATGGGTTGCCAGTACAGTTGCTTCAAAGATGGGATGAATGTATTAGTGGCTACTGGATTTTACTAGGTCAATTTTATGGACAGATGCTGCATTACTAACTCCAATTTTAAAGATCCCCAGTTCTCTAACACCTGTCTAGCACTGTTCAGATTGATCTGGAGATTTCTGAGATTGAAGTACTCGAGCTAAAATTGCTGAATAATGGTACACTGACGTCTTACATGGCTTTGCCTATTGCTGCACCTACTGCTATGTTAACAAGATATTCTCTAAAGGATTCTTGTTTAAAACACTCAGTTCATGACTTGAAAAGTCTAGGCAATTTAAAGTATACCTAAAACTCATATAAGGTGTAAAGAAAGGTATTTCAGTTTTTTTTTTAAATGCACCCTTTACTTGATATGTCAACTTTAAAAAACTGTTATTACTTTTTTCTGATAACATATATAATTATCAAAGAAATACTTCATTCATTGTTCCTCTGCTTTTATAACTAAAAAGGGTGCAGTTAGGAACCTGTCTCCTGTTTTAGAAATTGAGCTTTATATCCCCCAATATACTCCTTGAAGCATCCTAGAACATCTGAAAAAAGTCCATCATTTCTGTAACACAGACTGTTTAGGCTGCAATGCACTCTTGTGTATGTCTACATGCACTTTTGCATAAGTGTCTGCACAGACAGTGCATTAATGTCAATCACATCGGGTTAGGAGCTCAATTTCTACTCCTGACACTTTTTAGAATTCTCCTGTTCAAGTATCTTTAAGGGCAGACTCAGGTATAGTGTACTTGCAACCAGCCAATGTGGAGCCAAAGATAGTTCCTAAACACAAGCAAATGTTTTACAAATACATATCACACAAGAAAACCCCTTGGCTCATACACAAAATGTATTATTAGGCTATAATCAAAAAACTGCAAAATATGTTTGAAGTATTATCAAAACTGTCATCAGAGTGCTGACTTGGAGTCTCCTAAAAATACCTTTCCAAAAATGTGACCAAGAGTCAAATAAGCAATAATGCTCTAGAACTTTGAATTGAATGATTTAATAAGCTAGTGGGAATCAACAGCTTAGGGTTATTTAAGCCATGTTAGTCCCATTCCACCTGCAGAAAGGGAAGGCATGTTCCTGCATCCAAACAATGCTTGTCAGCAGTGAATTTCAGCTTATTGTCTGAGAGAAGTCAAAGAATGCTTCACAGCTTTTTTCCATTTGTAAATCAGTTTCAAATATTTAACAATGTTAAAAACTTTGAGGAAACGTGCCTGATAAAATCTTAGAAAATATTTATTTCTGCCTTTTTCTCTTATGTACATAAGGAAGGCTTAGTGCTGTTCTGCTAGCATTGCTCAGCACCACTCACAGGTCATCTGAGGAGGGCTGCTGAGTGAAACAAGTCAGCTCATCCCCAAAGGCATCGATGTGCTGCGTGCACAGAGCTCCCAGCCTTCCATGACTGCATAGGCAGAAAGTTAACACATGACATACAGCTGGAGAAAGACCGAGAGAAATTTTGGATGACAGCATTAAAATACTGCATAAATCTTCCTAAAGAGCCAGGGATTGCAGGCAGAATTTTTCCAGTTTGAGTGTTAACTACTTGAATCTGGTTTCATGTTAAAATCAAGATTAACCCCTCTGTCTTTTAGGTAATAATTTGGACTCATTGCCTTTTTATGTTCTCTAGTTATTAAAAGCTCTGATTCATCCAATTTTGGATTGCAAAGCGATAGGACTTAATTTCAGAAAGAGAAAAAAGGATGATCAAATTCAGACAAGCAAGCCAAGGAATATACAAATAAAAGGTTGATTTAGGATCAAAAAGGATGTGATTTATATATATATAATTTCATAAGATATGATATAGTATAATTTTTTTACAATTACCTTCCTGACACAAAGACCCCACCCAAGGAGGATTTTAAACTAACTCACAGGGAAATATCTTTCCCATGAGGTGAACTTGATTGACTTTGACAAGATATCTGGCATCTCAGCTGACTGCTGAGCTGTGCTGCAGTCAAGGCATGGAACTAATTTCTCGTCACAGATCATTGCAAATACTGAGAAGAACTTATTATTTCTCCCCAGAAATTTTAAACAAAACTGGGTAGAAACTGGATTGGAAATAGAGGCTAAACTTGGGGTGGTGCTAAGAGCTCCACGAGTCCATCAGCTAGAGGTTCTTCCGAAAACTTTGCCACAAGAAGCAAACAATTATTTTATAGCAATCCTAGTTCCCAGTCTGTCCCAAGATAACAATTTAGTAGAAAAATTTAGATCTACCTGAGTATTGAGGCTTTGCTCGTTGGTGCTGCATAAACTGAGGTAACAATTTTATGTTGTCTGAATAGTAAATGCATTGAACTTGTGGTTTTTTGTATCCAGTATGTGGGAAATATGAAATACATCCAACGGTTGTATAGTGTTGTATGGTACATATATAGGTGGCATAAGAGATTCAAAAAGAAAAAGGTGTTTAGTACATACCAGCTGTGTGGATAGTATAACTTTTCATTTTCATATGTGGTAGCTAACTATTTTAAAAATAAACACATTCTTCATCACATTAGTTACTTTAGTAGTTTTTTGAGCCCTTAGATTTAACAAACCAAATCTATGCATAGGTTTTATGAATTTATTTTGTGGAATTAATTTGGGCAATATAAGTACAAGCACTAACAAACTGTTAATCTGAAATTAACATGCTGCTATTCATGAGAGGAGTTATTGGATTTTGTTCTATCTGGAATACAGATTTTTTAAAACCTGGTAGTGCTCAATAGCAAACTTTCTCTGGGTTACTGTTTTGCAGAGGTAATACTCTTCATTTTGTTATGGTTCTGTCCATCTGCTCTGCAGATCCAAGCAGGGATAGATAGCTATCTGAAAAAAATAAAACAATTTCTTAGCAGTCACGTTTGACATCTTGGCTTTCCTTGGAACCATTACTTGATTTCTGCCCAGCCCCTCCTCCCAGTTAAAGACAGTAAGCTGATAAATGGGATGTCACTAACAGGAATTAGCTGAAATAGTATTAGCTACAATACAATGTCTCAATGAAAAAGAAAGACCTGCATCTAAACTCACTTCCAAACAATCATAGTAAAAAGTTATAAACAATAATGTTTTGAAGAGTAAATGCTTTGTGGGAGTACCAAAATTTTATACTTCATTTGCTAAATATGGATGAAACCACCAGAATGAAAAAAATGAGGTCTGTTCAGATTGATCAAAGCAAATTCATTAAGCTGAAGCAGCATCTTCCAAGTTGAGATTTAACTTGAGAGGACCACTGGTATGTGTCCTGTATGCAATTGTACAGTACAGTTTACATACAGAAGACAAAGACTAAATTTCAGAGGTGATTAAGCAATTATGAGGCTCTCTAGGTACTGTGACAATTTTACACTTCTGGATGGGATCTCATTCTCTTTAGGCCCTACCTTGATGCCTGAGCCATGGAATTCTCATTTTTCCAGTTGTTGCTGAGCTGAAATGCTTAACAAAGGGTGGTCTCGGGGCACACCCCACCAGTGCATCTCCATTCTGTGTCAGAAGCACAACAAGGCTGGGTCTATCCAGCCAGGAGAGTGTCAGGGAGAGCTGTGCTTTGACTCCACAACATCGAATATAAAATTCCATGCTTCTATAAACCAACCTAGAGGCTGCTGTGCTTCAAGCACAGCCTGTTTTAAGTCAGCTTCAAGTTAACTCCACTTCAGCCAAGAATATCTCAGGACAAAACCTTTGAAGCCAGGAAGCTTTGAAAAGCTCTCTGGTGTGCTCTGCGCTGAGTAGAATAAATAGCCCGATCTGGAGTTTTGTGAAACTCCTTTACATGCTTCCAAGAATGCAGGGTTAGTCCCACTTCACAAAATACTGATGCCTGAAGGATTTTTACACCTGTCAAGAGACTGAGTTTGTCAGTCTGAACAATTTTTAAGATGATGAGGTAGATTATAAGTAGCACTAAGTAAACCCACCAGTTGTGTGTCCGTTGGAATGTTATGAAAAGAGGAAGGTAAAATTAAAACCTAAGGAAGCTAGGAAACTTAAGAGGGTTTGAAACATTGTGGGAAATCAAAATAGGTTCATGCATCACCACACTGTATCTGTAATGGTACAAATGCAGAATTAGAGGTTTTGTTTTATCATTAACCCCAGGCAGAGCTTATATTAATTGCAAATTGAGTTTGCAACACTTTTCAATAAATGAATACCAGGTGTACAGAAAAGTAAGATGCTGATTTGCATGCAATTGCATTTGAGGATTTTACTCACAATTACCACAGATAGGGATAAATGAGATTTTAATGATTTCTAATTGATGTTTTAGATTGAAGTCTGCCATCTGCTGCTGTGTAGTACTAAGGATTATATCTGCAGTAAGCTTGACTTTTTCCCAGTTTCACTTCAGTCTTGGTCTCTGATAATTTATGCTGTGTTGTAATGATAGTGGACTCCAACTACAGCACAGCTCACAAGATAATTCATCCAAATGCCACTTGAGGCAGTTTCAGACTGTACCAAGTTTGTCCAAGCAGCTCAAGATAATTCTTCAAGACTGCAAACTCCAACATGTATGTGTAAACATAAAGAGCCACATAAATAATGTGTAGTACACATCTACTGTTGTGGTGAAACAGAACTAAGGGATTTGAAAAATACTTTGTCCTTCATATTGTCCATTATCTCATCTGCCCTCTGGTTGATATGATGGACAAACTGCTGAGAACTGATGTTCAGAAAGTCAGAACAGATCTTTAAAAAGACAAGGGGCAAGAAGGATGGTGCTTGGTGGTGTCCTTGCCACAGGTGTTATGAAGACTAAAAGCCTCGTGGCCTCAAAAAGACAGAACAAGTCCATTGAGAGCCATTAAATATGACACCTCCTTTGGCACAGGGCATCCCTGAGCCATAGGGCAGGAGACTCTTGCAAGACATTTTGCTGAGGATTTCAGATGTGAAATCTCCTTGAGTTCCTGGTGTTGCTTCAGTGCATCTGGAATTTGTGACTTTAACTCCCTATATCCTGCACTTTGGGTGAGAAGTCATCATTAATCCCCTCAAATGAATATATCTTGGTTTTGAGGATGGAGATTTTCCTGTTTTCATATTACTAACCAAGCTATGTCTCTGTTTTTAATCAGAAGGCAAATCAATTCCTTTAATCTTTCTTTAATTGGAAGTTATGGAAAATGCCATTTGACATGCAGCAAACTTTTCCAGAAGGAAAGGACTTCTTTTTATACTTTGATCTCTGGTATTAATGCAATCTGAAATATTACTTCATGAATAGAAATTACAGTGCATTACTTGATTAGCATTTAATTGTATCTAGAATTAAATGGTAAAATCGTTGAGTAGTTTTTAGGAATTCAATCTTAGATTAGTGCCAAGGTGTTCTGCTAGGTTCAGGTGTTCCTGAGTTATGGAATGCTTTTGAAATAGTTCAGCATCTGCCCAAACTGAAGCATTTCTTCTAGTACTGGTTAGCTGCAGTTGCCAATTTTTGCTCCACAAAGCATTAGTCCTTGATAGATTAACCTAAAACGTTGGGCTTAAAATCCACCTGCATAAATGAGAAAGGATTTTTTTTATATGTTGCACATTATAAAGTGAATGCAAATCACAGCTGCTCGTACTAACAGGGCCTTTGTGACAGAGCATGAGAATTTCAGCTTTGCTGCTGGGTTGTTTTGCAGAGGTAATACTCTTCATTTTGTTATGGTTCTGTCCATCTCGTCTGCAGACTCAAGCAGGGATAGATAGTTATCTGAAAAAGATAAAACAATTCAGTTAGCAGAATGCCTGGCTGCTTGAAAATGTTCTCTTTATGAGCAAGAGCAGAGCATGGAGTTGTATTTCAGTGACTCCCAGAGCTCTGCTTTTTTGAGCTCTGCTTAAAGTAAAATTGCAAATATTAATCTCTCAGGCTTTTCGAAATGATACATAGCAGAAAATATTGGCACCAATACCAGAGGAATTTATGTGTTCACTCTGAACTCTGGTGACTTGCAAAAACTGTCTGCTAATGGTATAGTTGTTAGATGCAAAATACATTCAGGTGTATTTGAAATTTAATTAAAATGTTTGCTCTGGTCAGTTATTGCTAGAAAAAACACTTGGCCTGTATGGTATGAGTCAGGTCTATGAAGCAAACTCAATTCTAAAGTAGTAAAATAATTATGAATAGACTTTAAAAAAAAATTTGAGTAAATATTACTTTTGAAATGTAAGGGCAGATGCCTACACTTGAAAGGAGATGCAAAGGGCAACACCCACTGGGACGAGGCAGAAATTCAGTCTGGGCACTGGGATGTTCTACTCAGTAACTTTGATGCTTCATTGCTAAAACTTCTCAAACGTAGGGGACTTGCTTTGGCAGAATGGGTATGGATGATAAAACCCAAAACACCACAGCCACTGTCCTTAGCAGAGCCCCTGATGTGCCAAGGATTGCTGAAAGTATTGCCCCAGAGTCTAAGAAGGGATAATGGCAGCATTGTGAAAGACTTTGCCATGTGGACACTGCAGAACTGAATGATGAAAGCTTGGGATCTCTTGAAATGGAAGGTAATGATCCCAATCTTGCTGAATGGCTATAACCCTTTTCTATTTTAACATCTCCAAAATACAGTTTTTTTGGAAGAGGAAAAAAAACCCCAAATCAAATATATATTTTCACGTTTTCTTTCTTTTTTGAGGCAAGTTTAAGTTATTTTTCAGTACGTCAGTTCAATTAAAAAAGCATTTTAAAAGATGATACTTAGATTCTTTTAAAAGGTGCATGAAGAAGCTGTGTAAACTAATCTGGTTTGGTTACTTTAGTAAGTATAAACTGGTGTTACTACAGATCATCATTGAAGAGAAGTGCCTTTGGGCCTTAACCTGCAAAGACTTAATGCTTCTGTCTAAGCCTCCAACGACCCCCCTTGCAGAAACTGAGATGATGATATTTAATTAAAAGACGGGAAAAAATAAAAGAAGTAATTTTGAAAAATGTTTGTTCTCATGTTAAGTAGGTTTATTCCAACAGAGATGTTAAGGAGAGGTGTTGAACTTTACTGTCAATAGAGCTCAAAACCTAATCAAAGCTTTCAGATACAACAAACACAATGGCATTCACAGAAGAGAAAACAGACTTGCAACTAGATTGTTCTACAATACCATAAGTAATTTTATTGTCTGCTGAATTTTTGTGACTATAAAACATCTTAAGAAGAATCTACTGCAAAAGCTGGAATAATTCCTCTTCAAGAAGAGCCATTTCCAAGAAGCTTCACATCAGAACAATTTTTGTGACTTATCAAAATGTCCTTTTGCACTTGAATACTATACACAAAGCCAAATTTCTCTGTTTTAAAATATCTGTTTTTCTGAATAGGCCTTTTTCGATCTCCATGGGTATGTTTCACAAGTCCATCCTTTGATAGGTGTAATGAGCTGGCTAAGAATAGCAAGTGGAAGAGATCTTTATAGAAAACGTTGTGCAAGTCTATAAGGAGTGTATTGAAAGCTCAGTTACTTCAACTTCACTTAAAAAAAAAAATCAGCAACAACTTTTAAAATTTAATTCTACCTTGATCTGGGTATAACTGATGTTCAGAAGTTTTTCTGGAATGTTTCCATGTTTCCATTGTGTTTCTAAAACTTGTTTTCAATTTTTCATTTTCCTAAAGTTGTGTTCATGCTTTTTACACAGATTCATTCTCATTTATTTCTATTTGAATTGATTTAAAATGTCTGACTGCATTTGACTGCTGTATTTCAGGAAAAACTGTGGGAATTCCATGTTACAAAAAGTCATACTGCTTGTACAGTTGAGATCCACATTGCTGCTTATTTTCTCAAATGATCATTCATGTAGGTAGGATATATGCAAACTAAAAATCCTTATATTTCAGTGTAGTTTGTGATCCTCATCTTATTTGGAGATCTGAAATTTAGTTCATGTTCTCAGCGTTAAAGACCAGAACTGTTGCAGTACTCCATTTATGTTTGATAATATTTCTGATCCAAATGCTAGGTGCACTCAGCATTTTGTTTTAGGGTATGTGTTAGAAATGCAAAGTGAATGTGGCCAGTGCCTTCTCACTCTCATTGTTCCTCTCTGATTTCTGAAGGAATGCATAGAATGTTATCTAACCTGAATGATCAGTTTTTCCTTTCTCTGACTCTTCATTGCTGTTAATATAGTGATCTGCTCTATAAGATCATCTTATTTCTTGCAGATGAATGATGCAATGGGATTTGAATTGCCATGGGTGTATTTTGTCAGTCTCGTCATCTTTGGGTCATTTTTCGTACTAAATCTTGTTCTTGGTGTATTGAGCGGGTAAGCATACACCTTTTTCATCATGAAGGCAGAGTCCTGAATTCAGTTGCCATGAACACACAGGTTATCTCATACAGGTGAGACTTCAGTTGGGATGACATCTTTTCATCAACCTCTGTTGCTTCCTCCTTTAATTAGAACAAAAAAAGTTTTCTGTAGCTCTAATATAAATAACATGCAAGCACCAAAATCAGAGTTTAGACATGTCAGTACGTATTCTTCATGACCTTTTGGCAAACTCATAAAAACCACTAACGATTCTCATGCACTCATGCATTTAGAAGTTATTTCAATTAATCCTCTGAGGCCTCACATCTACAACAAAATTTGGGTAAGTAAATTTAAACAATTGTCCATTCATTTTTTTCCAAGATCTGAATAAGCCATAAACTTTATGTTGAACCTACGTGATCTGGCAGCTGCAAAAAGGACTCTGCTGTTTAATGAATGACTGAATCATAACTTATTTCCTTGCGTTTTACAGGTAAATGATGCAATAGGATGTGAGTGGCCATGGATCTATTTTGTTAGTCTTATCATCCTTGGCTCATTTTTCGTACTTAACCTGGTTCTTGGTGTACTTAGTGGGTAAGCAGTTGAGTTAACATTGTGTATGCTACTGCTACTTGTAAGATGGCCTCTGCATTTACTCCAGCTTTTCAGCAATGGCTTTTTGCATGCACTTGAGATTCTTATGTCATCCTACCAGTGTTTGCTCTTTGGACTGAACTGTGTGATTCGAGTGCCTGTATCTGTCTTGACATCACGTTCACCATGCTTGCTAAAAATATTCATGAAATGAGGCACTAATCTCCTTATTCTATAGTATTCCTGCAGGGAAAAAGATGTTGTGCGCAGAGGTGGGTGGTGCACCTGCACAAGTATTCTCCCTTGTTGTTATATACAAGCATCTTTTTCTGAAAGACCAACTTCTGCTTTTCTTCAAATTGTCATAAAGCAACTGGAGTGTTATTTATGCTTACCAGGCACATATTTTGCTCAAAATATTGCAAAATATTTTTAATAAGGGCTTTGGGGCTTGTCTTACAGAGAGTGTGGCTGCATTACCCTGACGCAGTGTTCAGTGGTTCCTGGGCTGAAGAGCTCTACCCTGCCGTGACAGCCTGCACCAGGAACTGATACATTTATCCATAATAAAGTAGCAATTTAATATAGTTGTTAGTGGGAGGTTGTCACAGCTTTTAGTTGGTTTGTGCACTCCAGGCTCCAGCCAGGAAGTGAAGCCATGTCAGTTCTAGCTGTATTATGTGCTTTAGAGCTGTAGTTTATGGCAAGAGTTTGCCAGGTTTTCTCTTTACAAAGCCCCCTTGCGTGAGGTTACAACCCTATTTCCTCTGCCATTTCCTGGTTTCTAACACACTTGAGCTTGGGAAACTCCAGTTTATGGTAAAGATATTTTTTGACAAATATATAAAAGATCCAGCTAGTATTTGAATGCCGAGAAGAAAATTAGTAAAGTTGTGTGCATTAGTTTTTAGTTATACAGCAAACAATATTTTTCTGGCAATCTCGGGCAAGTTGTGCCATTTTTGTTAGCCAACAGAAAAATTTCTCTTGCATGGAAAGCAGCCTGACACTGCAGTTGCTGGTGTCATCAGGATGCTGATAGTGTGTGCAGCCCTATTCATGGTTTTGCCACATTGTGTCCATTGTATCTGAAAGAAATGGTAATGCATTATTATATTCCTGGAAATCAGATAAGCAAACAAAATTTCCAGGTGTTGATGTAACTTTGTTACAAGAGCACTTTTATCTGATGAGTGGTTTTACAATGTGCTTTTTAAAATCTTTAGTCATTTATCTGTGATAGATTACGGCACACAGGAAACCAGGGAAAGCACAATTTTACCTTAGTGTCAGACCTGCTTTGCAAAGCAGATGTTTAAAAGCAAAATGGTAGTGCTAAAACCACACTGCTGATTTTTAGATTTAATCTCTTCCTTCTCTACCTAACCTCTACCTAACCTGTAAAGTCTGATTTATACAGTCATGTCAGCTTTGTTTTATCCAAGGACAAATGTGTAAATTGTTGCAAAACTAAGGGCCTAGCTTTCAGCCACGCTGGAAAATGAAATTAGAAGGAGAAGGGCACATAAATGAGGGTAGTTACAGTGTAATTTATTTCTTCTTTTGATACTGTTACCTAACATTGCTGTGTGACTGGACTTCACACTGAAGTCATTACAGGATTAGGCTCTCACAGTTCCTTCTCTGGTCCTTAAGAACATCACAAGCACCAATTAGTTTTCTTCCTGTCCTGTGAAGGTGTCTGGGAACAGATAATAAGTATTCCTATTTTTCCTTCCATGCCTCAAATTGTTACTGGTTTCGGATTTTTTTGTTTTTTTTTAAAAAACAAATTTACGGGGAAAGTGATGCCAAATTTGGTGTTTTGTTACAGGTGTTAATTGTTTTTCCTGAAGTAATGGAAATTTAGAGATACTCTCGCGAATTAGCTGAACACTTGATTTAATAAATTTAAAATTCTGTGCGAAGTTTGCAACATTATGATACATGTATTTGTTGGAATATGGAGCAGCTTTTTAGCTGCCATTCCAGTACAGCGAAGAGGCGTCCCCTTGTCCTTGGGTTCCTTCCTGCAGACAGGAAATCACCACTGATTCCTAGA
Organism: Machaerirhynchus nigripectus; assembly: GCA_013397975.1. Classification (NCBI taxonomy): domain Eukaryota; kingdom Metazoa; phylum Chordata; class Aves; order Passeriformes; family Dicruridae; genus Machaerirhynchus; species Machaerirhynchus nigripectus. The sequence continues at coordinate 491,709 of VZRQ01006851.1, read as the reverse complement.
TTTTGTGTGATCCATAGAGCTCTAATGCTCCTCAGAACCCTTGCTGGCTTCCCTTGGTTTTTCAGTGCACAGCAATGGCAGTGACAAGTGGGATGTGAACTCTCCTTAAATTCATCAAGCCATTAATTGCTAAATTTATTTTTTCTGCCATAGTGGCAGCCAGGGTCAACTGAGTGCTCAGGGTGCTTGACGAATTGTCTGAATCCATGTTTGCCCTAAATACATGAAAGAGCCTTCCTAAAACTCCCATTTTTTGCTTTATTTCTGAAGAAAATGACACTAGAGAGCTGAGACATGTGATGTATAAATATCACCAAGGACTGACACTGAAAGTGGAAGGAGAAAGTCAAAGACTCCTAAAAGACACCTATCATAGCAAACTGATGTTTGGTCCAGAAGTGAAGAGAATGTCGTGGCACACTTGTTTGAAACTCAGACAAACAAGGGCCAGTGTGGAATACTGTTGTTCTGATTTATTTTGATCAGTGTACGACAGTTGCATGTAAATAATTTTCCCCATACTTTCTGTTTAGACCTACTAGTCATGTCTAAATTTTATGGATAAAATTGATGTACTAGTAAAATCCAATGAATATTTTTGTATTTCTTAGTAGAAAGATAATATTTTTCATTCTGAGCCAAGCACTGAATATGCAACACATAAAATTTTTTGTTTTTATTTAAAAGCTATTAGCTTCTATGTTTTATACTCTTCAAACCATAACATGAAACTTGGTTTATGATAAATCTACAGATAAAGTTAAATTTTACTAAACCAGTCAAATGTCAAGAATGCAATAATTATGCCAACTTACTTGAAAAGCATGGCTTTGCATACAGATTTTGGAAGTGGAATCTGAATGCCTAATACCTTTTCTGTATTAAAGTGTTACTTCCTTTATATCAGGTTAAATCTGTTTGCTGTTTTTGACCTGTTTGTGGTTTTAAAATATTCAGTTATTCTCTTTGCACTCCTTTGTTATTCTGTGACCATCTGCCCCTTTGTATTTCTGTAATGCCTCTTGTGCACTGCATGTTTGATGTATTTAGATACTGTAAAATGGATGAGAATGGTGATTTGGCAGATCTTTTGTTTTACATCTAGCTCTCTCTGAAGGTGAGTATTTCCTGGTGATCCATGTCAGTCTTGCCTGCAGAAGGTGACATTCTTAAAAATAGAGTTCATATTTTTAATATCAGTAGTGTAAATGAATAACAACAATGTGTGTGTGGAATCTGCATGTGGTAAATATTGTAATTTCTGCATGAAAGCTGACAGTGGAGATTTTTTCCTAAGTATTCCCTTGAATAACAAGGATGGAGAGAACTCATAGGCTTGAGTTAATTCAGCTTTTTCAAAAAACTCAAATTTTTACTCTGTATTAGACACCAGAAGTCTTCACATTAGTCTGAAAGTGAATTCTCTGAAGGCATGAAATACTAGGCACAGAAACTGGGAGCTCAGGACAGGCCTTCTCCAAATATTCCAGTGTAGAAGACCACAGCATATCATGGCTATTGGTGCAAAAGAATGAGCTGAAATTGGAAGTTAGAAATGATAAAGTTAAGGTTATTAGAAAGTTAACAAATAAAGATCAGGATGGAGATATATCTCTGTTCTGAAAGCGTTGAAAGTTAAAATAAAAAAAAAAAGAAAATAGATACGTCAGTAATTCAACATGTGTTAAACTGGTTTGCCATGAACAGAGGAAATAAATTATAAAACTTCATAACTTATTTATCAAGAGGCATGGCTTTTAATGATGCATGATAATCTATTCCTGAAGATAGTCCTTATCATTAGGGAATGGGTTCTGCTGATGGCATTTTACGCTCAAGGCATTATTTCTTTGGGTAGCCATGGGAACAAATAAAACCTGTCAAACACACTTTAATAAATCTATAAGTTGAGTTTATTGCCTTGCAAAAGGACACCAAAACATAAGATTTTACATGTCCTTACATCCTCCTACATGTGATCTTTCAGGTTACTAAGTGAATGTTAATTTTTTCAGTTTCTTTCCCCCAGCAATATTTACGATGTATGCACATAATGATTCTAAAGGCTGAGGGTATGTAATCTCACAGCAGCATCTGTCAATTTATGTCATATAAAATATGTTGGTGCAGATAAGCTTATACACCTAAGAACTGTTGTCTACAGTATATATGGAAAATATCATGGAAAAAGACATTTGAGTAATGATGCTCCAAATAGAAAATGGCAGCAAACTGTCATCCACAGCCTTTTCAGCAAGAGGAAAATGAACTGGTTTTGACAGTGTTCCTTTTCACAGCAGCAGGAAGGCCTATTAAAAAATATAAAATAAAAATTGTTGCTGAAAATTTAACTCCTTTCCATAGATAAACTGAGTATACATTGAAAATAAGGAGAGGGACTCCAGCAGTAGATCTCAGAAGGTTATGACCTGAAGCAGGCTCTTTTAATTTCTGTGTCCTGGTGAAAGTAAAACTCACATAGACACAGAACAAGGAAATGTTATATTTGATTGATCAATTGAATATACTAACAATAATTAATCAGCAAATACTTTCAGCTATGTACAGAACAGCTGTACACTGTCTGCTTTAGGCAGAAACCACTAAAGTCAGTGGGAATAGGTCTGTACTCCTGAATAAGAACTTGGAGGGAACTGATTTTATTTCAGTCCTGTCTGAACTCACCACACCAAGGTTTCCTAGAGATTGGTCCTGTGAGGTTCTTGCTGGTGAGCCCCTGGCAGGGAAACAAATCATGGCAGTTTCAGCAGCTCTGTTGAGAGGGCACATCCCGATGTCAGGTGATGGCAGCGTTTGGTCCTGTGCTCAGAACTGCCCCTTCTTCTTCCAAGAAATCCAGGGTGTCCTGAGCCAAATGGGTCTTGATCTAGGAGAGAGGGAGCACATCTTGTCATGCAGATTTAATTAATAATGGTCTGAAACATCAGATCTCAGTTTTGTTGCTCTATCAAATGGTTCCCTGTCTTGCTGTTCCCACTGATGATCCCGCAGCATTCGTGGGCTCTCTGGCACAATAAGGCTGTACAGGCCCTTTGCTCCACAGAGCTGCTGCTGGAGCTGTTGAATGCACATTTTGTTAATTGCTGATGAACTGCATGGAAATAGCCATGGGTAGGTAATACCAGTTTGTGTTTCCCCACTAAGAGCCCAGTGGTCCTTGCTCAATGAAAATTCCTGCTAGGATTTTTTTTGTCCTACAGAAATAATTCTAGACTTCAGCCTGTGATTTTTTTTTCCCTGAAAAGAAGGGGTGATGTGTAATTAAAGAAGTGATGTTGCTTAACCTTTTTTATGTCTCTCCACATCTGTTACACTTTACACTCAGTTGTGACTGTGGTCCTGCATTAGCTGTACTCTTGACAGTTAGTTAGTTAGTTTTAGCTCTCTGACTTGATTCAGCTAATTTTTTGGTTGGTATGGTTACCACTGTGTGAAACCTGTCCTGCGAGTCTGGTGGCCAACACTGTACTCCTGTGAGTACATTTTTGTTATTATGGGGCTGTTCTCTGTGAATAAATGAGAGTCTGGGATGTCTGGGTGGCAGTTCCACATATAGAATCAGCTTAACACTTTCTACATACCAGACCCCGTGTGCAGTGAGCTCCGTACTGCAGGAGCTTCATTCTGCCTCCCACTGCATTTGCAGTGACACAAAAGGGCAGGAGTATGGCTAAGGAAGGATTTGTGTCCTGGTTTACGCTTAGACATCAAAAGCACCCGTTTGATTCATATCATCAGTGCCTGGAGATGCGCAGGAGTTTCAGCAACACTCACGGTGCTGCACAGGCCCCCTTATGAAATGTCTCTGGCCTTTAGCATGGGAAGGCTTTCAGCTGGTAGGAGGCTGGTATAGGTGTCTCTAGCTATTGTATCTGTGAACATACAGAGAGAAGGCAGAGTATACCAAAAGCAGTTCAACAAATTCTTAGGATTTTTGGTTAATATGACCCTGCCTGTAATTTAAGGTGTGAGAACCAGGGAGATGTAATTGAGTCCCAGCAGGCACTCCCTGCTGCCACTTCCACCTTGTTGCATCAAGCCATTCCCAACTGATGCATACCAGCAGGGGTTATTTCACTCTGCTGAAGAAAGAAAAATCTGGCATGATTACCCCAGACTATTGAAGCATGAATTCAAGCCCTGCATTTTATATGCTTCTGCCTCAACAACCATTGATGATGATGGTGTTGTGCCTGAACAGAGAAATGAGATCATCTTTATGTAAGGAGATGAGGAATTTTGGGTAAGAGAAATAAACCCTGCCTTTTATATAGTAGATTAGGTTTCACTAAAAGTAAAAGAGTTTATGTAAATTAGTCTCCATCAAATGCTTTATTTTGAAGTGATGTCTCTATTGTGCTGCAGATGCAGCACCCCCTGCCCAAAATACTTTCAAATATCAGATCCAGGTCATTTTATCAAACTAGAATGAAATACGTATTTCAAAGTTAGCTCTTAGCACAGGCATTTGTGAAACCAAATATTTACAGAGCTTAAGTCCACTTACTGCAATTAACGTGCAGTTTCCTGAGCCTGTCAGCTTCAGAGGCTGCTGGCCTGAGTGCTGGGTTGATGACAGGGAGGCCAGTTCAGGCCACCGCTCTGACCACGTCAGTCCCTATGTTGCCTGCATAGCCAAAAGCTTTTCCTTTCTGCCCTGGACTCACCCTACCCACTGCACAGCCATGAAATGCTGCGCAAGCAGCTGTCTTAGTCCTCCTTCCAGGGGATCATCCAATGTCTATGTATCTTTATCTAGATATTCAAATATCTTTTTTCTAAATATCTTTGCCAGAAGCTTTAAAGAGCCAACACCTCTCCCTCTTCTCACCGCCATCATCTTTTTCAAATTACTTATTTCTTGGCCAAAATAAAAAGAAGCTTTTGTTTTGCCAACAGGAAACTCATTACTTTCCTATTCTATTAAATTTCCCTTTCTTATTCATGGCATTTCACTGAAAGGAGTATGTACATATATGTCTGAGGGATGTCACTTCATTGTGGCTGTGATAGGAAAATAATACCATAGAGCCAGATTCTTCCCTCCCCTGAAGAAAATGGTCTTCTTGTGTGTATAGTTCCTTACAAACAGTCAAGCTTTAAAAATAAAATTAAAATTCTTAAATATTGTGGAAATAAGCACCTTTGCTTCTCCCCCTACTGATAAATTGCAGCAGCCTGTAACAAGGCAGCGTCTGACTTCTGTGCAGTATTAAAGGGAAAGGTCAGAATCTGCTGTGTGTATAAAAACCACGGTTTAATTCTCTGCATGCAGCTCTTTTAATGTGAAGTCAGAGTTAAAGAGTGGTCCAACCATGGACGAAGTGCTGTTCAAGGTATTAGCCTTGCTAGCTAATTAATTAAAAAATTATTTTGTTCACTCTCTATAATAACAACAACTTTTGTTTTACTTCACCCTCATACATCACATCTCCTTTGAATTAGTGAGATATACCTGAAGGACTTTAAATGAAAAAGACATGAATACTTAGTAAAAGCTAGCAAGGCTGGTTACTTCTCTTTTCCTACTATGCCACGAAAGCTCTTTTCCCAAAGGTACTGCCTGTGGGAAGTGAGTCACGAGTGCGTTGCCTCAATCAGGTGTAAAGGACAGACAGTCTCTAATCCTCTCTCTGAGAGGAGCTTAAACCCAGCATTCCATAACCCAAACAGTTTCTTACTGACTTGTGAAATTATTCTGGTTTTTTTTTAGAGTGATTATCTTTCAGAGAGATCTTCAGAGCTCTCTCTTTCACTGGCATTTTTGTGAGGAGAGGGCCTCTTGCAGGACCTCGTCCTTGGATGGGAGGTGAAGGGTAGCAAATGCAAAGCAAGCACTGGCATTCTTCAGCTTCATTACAGTGCCATCAGATGGAACAGGATGATCCCCATGTGCCAAACTGAAATGCTGTGAATTAAGTCCTCAGCTGTGAAAGATGTAGTGCCTGCCTCTTAACTTTTGCAGCAGAAAGCAGCATAACTTCTGCAACATAACCTTAAAAAAACCTGCAGCATCTCTACAGTTATGTGTAAACAGCTTAACACTTAAATTTACTGATGTCCTCTAAACACCAAATTTTTGCTCTGACATGTTTAAAGACTAAAAAAGCCAATAAAAATAAATAAGAAAGCCCCTGGAGAGATTATGTCTTTGCAATTCTAAATAGATAATGTATGTCACCAAACTGAAATATTATATTGAAAAACGGAGACTTTCTATTATTCTGTTCTGTTTTCTTAGGGCAACATTTTGATTGATAATGTTTCACCTTCTTAAAATATTTTTCTCTTATGTTAATTTTCTAACATTTTCCACTTGAAAAAGGATATTATCAAGTGCTTTAAGAAATTTCCCCTTAAGAGCATATTAATTGGGGAATGTTTTCAAGTGAAATTTTTAATAAAGAAGTTGCAAATTCATAGTAAATTAAATTGCTCTAGCCATTTTTAAAGTTTAATTTAAGCCCTGCTGTAAGATTATTGTGGGTAGCATTAGGACAAGGGGTGAACTGCTTAAAACTGAATGAAGCAGTTTAGATCAGATATTAGGAAGAAATTCTTCCTTGTGAAGGTGGTGGGGCACTGGCACAGGTTGCCCAGAGAAGCTGTGGCTGCTCCATCCCTGGAAGCATCTGAGGCCAGGCTGCACAGGGCTTGGAGCAACCTGGGATGGTGGAAGGTGTCCCTGTCCATGGCAGGAACATGGAATGAGATGAGCTTTGAGGTCCCTCCCAGCCCAAGCCCTTCAGTGATTAGCACGTTAGTCAGAACAAGCTTAACTTTAAACACTGAATTGTATGTACTTAGAATACAGTCCAAAAGAGACTTGCCTGCCCCTAACTCTACATATTTATACTCCGGTAAATTGGAATGTGTTTGATCCTTCTAGCAAAGGGGGTTACTTATTTGGCGCTGTGGATCACACCAAAAGTTGGAATAATGTTGGCATATGAGATGTCGAGGGGGGATAATATACTTGTTAATTGTCTTGAGTCATATGTCATTCAGAGAATCATAGATTTATGGGGTAATTCAGGTTGAAAAAGACCTTAGGAGGCCAGTTTATCCAATCTCCTTGTCAAACAGCATGATTTCCTTATTTTTATTATCATTCCACGATAATTTGAGGATTGACCCTAATCATGAACTAAACTGGACAGACAGTCCATTACATTGTCTTGAGACTGGGGCAATGAGATAGAGTATTAAGTTTTATATAAAAGTTTATATAAATGTTTCTGATCTGTGAGAACAGGACTTCTAGGTTGTGTTGCAGGGAGCAAAAGGGCAAAACACCCTGATTTCCAACAGCACAGGAGTCTGTGTGTGATATAGTTAAGGGGGAGCCGAGTAGTGGAATTCTGGAATGCTGTATGTTTGGATATGGCCAATGTACTGGATTTTAGAACCAGCTACCAGAATTTTCTTTTCACTGAAACGTAATACTTAACTGTGAAACTACTTCATTATTGCAAGTTAGTTTCTATTTGTAGATACAAGCAATTTTAAAATCCGTATAGAAGAGCAGGTAACTCAGTGGGAGGAATGGACTCTCCCCTTATGGGAAGGGTCAGAAATACTGCTTAATTTTGATTAAATCATTAAAGCTCTGAAAGTTGAGACGTAACATGGTAGGGATTTGCCATGACTTCTTTACCACCTCTACCTTGTTTTCAAAGCAACGCTCAAATCTTCAGTGCATTTTCTGTGTCACTGTGTTAACCTGCAATGTCAAGGCTTGGATCAAAATGCCGGGGAGTGTGTCAATCAGTATTTTTTTTCTGCTTTATCTGCATTTGATAGAGAATTTTCCAAAGAAAGGGAAAAAGCCAAGGCTCGAGGGGACTTCCAGAAGCTACGTGAAAAACAACAGCTCGAAGAAGATCTGAAGGGATATTTAGACTGGATTACCCAGGCAGAGGACATTGACCCCGAGAATGATGAAGAGGCTGATGAAGAAGGCAAGAGGAACAGTAAGTATCTTTCCTCTCTGCTCCTATGGGGACAGTTTGACTCCTCTGGGGGTGTTACCCTGCACTGAACGCAGCCTCTGGGCTGCTTTCCCTTCCCAGTCTGCAGAAGTGCTGGTTAGCAGAGCAGTTGTCTGTTAATGTGGCCATGCTCAGACACGGAAGAGAATTTGGAATCTTACACCAAAATTCTGCTTGGGGTGTCCATGCATAAATCACTGTCTGCATTCAGTCACTACTGAGACTTATAAACTTTGCTTTATTTGTGTTTCTGGAAAAAGTTAGTGCAGAGAAACCACGTGCCACTGTCATCGTAAATCCTTAGAATGTGTTTTCCTGTAGGTGCATGCAAGGGAAATAGTAATGCTATAAAGAGCTTAAAAATATGGCCAAAGCCGCAGTCAAGAAATAACCTTGTGCTAATACTGGGGATTTTTTTGTTGTTTTTGAAGTAGGAAAATGACATTCTGGGTCTTTCTTTTTGATATTTAGAAAGCAATATTATATATTTTTTACTGCTTGTCTTAACTGGGTGTGCAATGAATGAAATCTTGTGGGATTTTCACTTGACACTAAGAAATTTATTTGTATGTATTTATTTGACAGTAGGCTGTTATAGACAGGTAATTTATGCTGTAGTGACTCTCTTGTGCTTCTAACCTGAATCCTAAGATAAAAGAACAAGTTAATTTCATGATACTGTAACAACTGTAGAAGTAATAATTGCTTTCTATATATCAGAAAATTCTAGTAACAACAGTATTTTAATATCATAATTTAGCAGAGGTTATTTTAGCCTCTTTGTCATGTTTGCATAGTAGTAGTTAAACTTTTCATGAGAAGTTTTAAAGCTGTACATAAAAGAGAACACAGATTCAGGATGTAGTTACTGATTTCATGCTAAGTCTAAGGTGAAAGTCCAAATTTCAGTATCTATCCTAATGCTACATAGCACCTTGTTATTAATGTTATACTCTGTAAAGTCAGGGTATTTGTTCATTTATATACCATAGAGTTTTTATAGGGACAAATGATTTGTCAAAAACAACTCAGAATATCATTTTCTGTGTTGAAATAATACATTATGACCATTGCTTTTCTTCTAGTTTTGCTAATTTGTTGTGAACTGTTCCTTTAAGTCATAGTATTTTTCAGGTGCAGTAAGTGACAAAAATTATGTGGTTTGATATTGAGCTATCTATTTTTGAACTTATCTCTGTATTACAGAGATAGTTTTTAAAAATCTTTGGTTTTCAGTTTCAGAATTTTATTAGTCCTTTAGTTCACAATAAAAGCAGAGTATGGGAGTATGGACCTGTGCTACTGACTGGATGGACAGTGATTTTCTGAGAGGCTGGAAGGCAACCTGTGGGTTGGTGATGGTGCCAGCATCACTGGAAAGGAATAATTTATGCCTATAGAAAAACGCGTTGCACAAATAGAATTTTTATCTGGAACAGAGCAAAAAAGCCTTAGTTATTGATGTTATACTTAGTTATTGATAAGATGTACGTGTGGAAAGAGTACATAAACTGTGGGCTTGAGTACCAGTGTAAAATCCCAGGCCTGAGATGTAAAAGATGGCACATTTTATGGAGTAATAGCCCTTGGACAGGGCTGCTGTGCAGAACTGTAGGAGATGCTGGGTTTGCAGAGTGTTGGGTGACTGTGTTGTCAGCTGTGGTGCCAGTGGACTTGGTTTACAGGTGAAATCCCAGGAACCTTTTTTGTCCTGTTAAAATTGAAAGTTTACTAATAGGCTGCAAAAATCCCCGTTTGCTCTGGCATTCCTTAAACAGCTTTGAGGTCATACAGATAAAAAATATACTTTGCATACTTGTTGAGTTTGAAAGAGCTTTTACATCTAAACTGTTAACTTAGGCATAATTTTAGGCTAAGTTAAAGGTTGTGGGAGACTTGAAGAGTGAAAATAGAAGGAAAATAATTAAAAGAGCTTTAAGAGAAATGCCAAGAATTTAATTTCAGGCAGACTTCTATGTTTTCAGTGGAAATTTCCAGTGAATAGGCAATCTCCTAACACTCCTGGATTTATGCACATGTCCTTAGATATGTGGCTTGGCATTTCATTTTTACTATCAGCTGCAACAGCCTGTAAAGAAGGAAGGGTTGCTGAGTTGCTCCACCTCCTTGCATTCAAGATATTATTAGGAAATAAATTTAGTTGATATATGCTGGTGATGTTTTTCTTGAGCCATCTTGGAAGCATGAGGTAGAGCTGGGTCCCAAGATAGTCAGAATAATAATTTTCAGGCTTCTAGGCAACTATGTCCCTTCTTTGGATATCTAAACCATTGACTGGGTGATCAAGATTGCTGTGGATTTATGGTGATGGAAGATCACCGTGGTGCTCTTCAGTGATGTAGAAGAGCTCTGGGTTTAGGATTTAGAAGATCTCTGTGGCAGGCAAAGGTAGAGAGTTCAAAGATGGTTAAGTCAGTGATTAATAGTTTCTCACATAATCCTTTGAAATTGAAGTTGAGGTTCCTGCAATGCCCCCCCAGCATTTAAAATTTCTAACAAGAGAAGTCATTAAGTCATTTATTTATGAATCCTATGTATTTGTACATTTCTGTTGCTGATAATGGGCAGGTATTCAATGCTGTTGAATAACAGAATACCCTTTAATTACTAGAATTATAAACATGCCTTTAGTGGAAGTTGGAAGTCTTTATTGTGAGCCAATAGCTGATTATTCTGAAGTCAGTGAAAAAACTTCCATTGCCTTCAAAGCACTGTGAATTTAGCTCAAAATGTGAGGATCCGTGAGAGGTGAGGGGTTTAGCTGTGACCAGTGGTGCTGCCGGAGATTTCAGTTTGTTTTGCCTAACCTTGCCTGTGTTGTGTGTACGGACACGTTTTTGTTTTTTGCGTTGCGACTGCTGCCACCTCCCGCGTCACTGCTGGGATTACATGTGCTTCCCCAGGGCTTACACTGGCTGACTTAATGGAAGACAAGAAGAAAAGCAGACTTAGCTGCTTTGGCCGTTCTTCCAATAAACATGGTAAAACGTGTTCGGATTTGCAGTTGAACTTCCTTTTGTGTCAATACTGCATTGGATGTGGTAGCTTTCGGGAGCACAGATTGTTTGCATTTCTATAACCGAGGCATAAACCTCTGTGGCATGGATCCCCTCGTGCATGCAGACCTTCCTGCTGGTTGAAGTGCATGTTTGAAATAGAGGTGCTGCTCTACCTTCCTAAAGCAGAGTGTTTAAACCATTCAGATTTCCACTGAAGTGTCTTTGTCTGTGGCTGTTCTTGTTGAAGAATAGGTTTTCTTTCTCAGAAGTCAGGTAAACCAGATCAAAAATGTATTTTGAATTTAGGTGTGAAGAAATTAATAAAAGTATTTTACAAGTTTTATAATGCACCATAGTGTAAGCTTGGAACAGCATGATGATAATATTTACTATTTATTTTTGATACTTATGATGAAGAATCTAACAAAACACAACAAGCTTTTACTGTATCTCCTCTTGTTATTGATGGTTTTGTTTTTGTAATTCGTTTTATTCAATTTTCCCGACCTACACTGGAGATGGACCAGAGGTTTAGAGTATGATACTTTTTTTCAAATCTGCCTGTTTTAATACTGGCAAATGTCCTGTTTTGACATGAGCACAGTTGCAGTAGTTAGGAGGTCTAGTTTTAATCCTACCTGCAACTAAGTTATTTGACTAACTGGCTTTCTTGCTGTCCTAACAATCGCTATTGTGGCCCAGACTGAGGTGGAAAACTCTCATCCATTTACTTTAGAGAGTACAGAATTCTAAGTCAGAAATTGCTAGGACCTGATGGACCCATTTTGTACAAACACTCAGTCTGCTTGAAATTATTTGTGCAACTGTTGCATATATTGTCTGATGGCTCACCCAGCTCTACATGCTGAAATAGCTTTTTTACAAAAACTGCGAGAAGGCAATTGCAGTTTTACTTTGTGCTATGTATTTCAACACAATCCTTAAATGAGCAGGTTGAGGTTCTGATGTGTGTCAGGAAGCAGCCTGGCACTGGCTGAAAGCCTGCTGTCACCTGCTGGCAGTGGCTGCTGTCTCACTGCTTGTGCCTGACCTTGCAAGTCAAAGGCATCCCAAACTCATGGGCACTGACTTGGATTCCTCTGCCTTGCAGGGCAGGTGCCCCTTTTGTGAGCAGGGTTTTTCCAAAGTACAGATTAATGGCCTAAGTTTATTTCTTCCTGAGTTCATGAAATGATTATGCTGATCTGAGGAGTTCAAGCTTAGACTGTCTCTGGATTAAAAATACCACCCTAAATATTTTTCTTTGTATTCCCTCTACATGTATTTCCATTAAAAGCAACACGTCTGTAGAATATGCAACATTCCCAAGGTTCACAGTGTCATCCTTTAGGCTACAAGTGGTTGGTTCAGTGATGCTACAGTAACAAAACCCAATTGTTTTGCTCTCCTTCCACTGCTATGCAGCCAACCTTATACTGCTTTTCCATGGGCTGCCTATAAAAAGAGAGAGCCCATAAGAATGATCTACAACAACATTAAATCTGCGCTATGGAAAAAGATATCTTGCTACGCTATCATGTAGAACATCTTCCAAGCAGGCTCTCCTTAAACTGAATTTACCCTGAGGAGCTTCACAGTCAGAAGAGATAGTGCCACTTTTTTCTGAAGTGTTTTTTGGGCATAGAGCAGGCTTAAAAAATTTGAGATGAATTTGCAATTATAATGTTGCCACTTTGGGGATTTTTTTTCACTTTTCTGTTTTCCTGTTTGACTACCTCTAGGACTGGGTATAAAGGGTTCAGAAAATTCATGTACTAATTTGAGAATTAGGAAAATTTTGGAGTTCGAAGGATTGGTTGGCTGTTACAAGCAAACAGAGGATGACATTTTTTGAACGACTGATCTAAAATTTTGCCAATTTAAAATAATGCCAAGATTCTCTGCAGTAGCCAATACTGATGAGCTGTGCAGATCACTCCACTTCTGCAGCACTTTTCCTTCAGCAGTAGGCTGCCCAACACGCACCAATGTGAAAATGACATCAGCCTATGGATCAAAAATGCACAGTTGAAGTTGAAACAAGTTAAAATTTTAATAATATACATTCTAGAGGAAAACATTCTAACAATAATGCTTGACACCGCAATTCAGTAATTCAGGTTGCAATTTAGCCTGCTTCTGGATTCTACAGTGACACTGAATTGTTGTATTTCAGGATTATGGAATTTATTTCTTCTAACTCCAGCTGATGAGGACACATCACTGCTGATAGACAGTGGCTTGCTCTTCACTGTGCATTAGCTATGTTACATCCTGGAGTGGAGTTTGAAATCCCTGCTCCAAAGTCTGTAAACTCCATAGAGTACCTAGTGAATACAATGGATTGTTTTTCTCATGTTATATTCTTATCCACAGAAGCAAAATGTAGTAGTTTATGTATTTGACCTGTTTTCTATACACTCAGGAAAGTATTAAGCTGCATGCTGTATGGGTTGCTTATATTGTCTAATGCAAGCATTCTTTTGTTTGAAACCAGTTGCCTTAATTGAAGAGATTATTAGATCTAGAAATCTAGATAATCTTTCCAGAAGAATGCCAGTAAAATAAGGGCAAAAGGTGGAAAAAGAAAAGAGAAAATTTGGTACCTTCCTTTGAATACTGGGGTGCCAGTTCACAGATCTCAGTGCTGACCACGCTGAGATCAGCCTCTCCAAAGTTCACTGTGTGCTGTGTTTGCCTGACGGACACCACCTGCCCTTATGGAGCTGTGGCCACGGAACTGAGTCTGTCTGAGACCCGGCAGGTTGCTTGCATTAGCAGAGTGGATGTGGACATGCAGTGCTGCTGTTTTCTTCTGGCTAAAGACCTGATGACTTGCTGGCATTGCTGGAGCTGGACTTCCACACGGTGCCTTTCTCAGTGCTTCTGTCAAGTTTTAATTTTGACATATAAATTACAGGATAATGACAGCTGAGTTTCTAACGTAAATTGGTTTTTTTTTCCTTTTCTGTTTGTAATACTGCACCTGCAAGTCACTAATAGAGATGGAGCAACAGCCCCGTGGTGTCTGAAACACAGTAACATTCTGATGTATTCAATAATTAGCAGAACTGACGTTCACTTCAATAGGGACAAAGATATTTTTCTTTGTGCTTTGTTTTTCTTCACACAATCCTGCTCAAAAGGGGCTGGTGTTTCTTATTATGGGCTAACACATCAAGTCTGGGTAGACTTGAGTTAAAATTACAGTACTTTACATTTACATTCATGTGCATTACCTACATTAAATGTAGTTTTTTTGACACTGAGTGACACTTTATGAAGAACTGGATTCTAGGCACTGGGTTTTTTTCAGGGGAAAAAAGGGTTGATAAATTTGAAATATAAGTGTGAGACACATTGCACATATGCAATAACTGTGGAAGTAGGCCTAGCTGTGTTTTCCTGGCAGCTCTTAATAGTGTGTGAAACAAGTCTTCTGCACTCATATTTTGCAGATGCCCATTGCAAGTGCTGAAATGTTCATCCTTACATGATAGTGATGCTGTGTTTTCTAACAGCATTCAAGTCACTGGTACAAGACAACCAGTTCAGGTTTACCACACAGGGAAACCTCTTGTATTTATTGCAAAAGACCCTGGCATTTTAAAATAAAAAATTATTAGTTCTGAAACCCTGAGACTATGTTTGAAATAATTTTATGGGTTTTTTTTTTTCTTTAGCCCTTTGAAATTTTAATAGTTGAATTTGAACATCAAAGATTTTTTTTTATTTTGAATGAAATTCCTTTTGAACTCTGACTGTAAGCCGAGAAGTTCTTACAGGACTAGGAAAACTCATTATTTTAAAACTGGTTTTTAAAGGGAAGCATGATATTAGAATTGAGGCACTTGCAGGTGCTAACCAGAGACTTTTAATATATAAAGCAATTACAATAATACTTTAAAAGAATCATCAGAACAGAAGAACCTTGTGAAAGAAGGTTTTGCTGTGCTTTCTGCCTGAAGTGCTTTGTTTACTCAAACTCCTGCATGGACATTTTGGATCTTTCTTTGTTATGCCACTCTGTTTAACATTTCCTATAACAGTGACTTGCTTATGGGGACAGATTCTCAGCTGTTGCAAATGGCAGCTGAGCACCTGGCCTGCACAGACCTGTCGGTCTCCAGCTTGGATGGGACTGATGGGCACAGAAACCAAACCAGCACTTCCCACTCCCCTGTATCTTCATGTCAGTGTTGGGGCACGACAGAGGCTGTGCACAGAGTCTAGCAGCTCTCACTTGGTACCTGATTTGTAGACAAATCAGAAAATTCAGGGCCCAATTCTTAAATCTCATTTCTAGCATCCTTTAGGCTACCAAAATAGTGAGATTTCCCTATCAGAAGTTGCGGTGTGGCCCTTCTGCCCTCTCACTGTACTCTCAGTGCACAGACATTGACTTCAACCTTTCCCAACAAACCAAACAAAATAAACCAAACAAGCAAACTATCAAAACAGTGGATGGTACACACCAGAATACCTTTAGAATGCTGTTTTTCTTTTGTTCTTGCTGTTTTACAGTAATTTCAGTGCATCTTCCACCTCGCTTCTGTTTCCTACTTTATGTGGCATTTCTACTGTATAGACCAGCAACATTAATTTACCCTTTTCTTGTTCCTGAGGTTTTCCTTTCATGCTTGCTTTGCAGACATGGAAGCAGTGCTCTCCCCTAGGAAGTACTGTGAACTTTGGCTGTTCATCATTTCCTAACAATTCCTGACATAAGGTGTCCTCCCTCTATATTTCAGTTGATTTGAAGACGAATGGTGACGACCCAGCTGAAAATGCGTTTTGTCTAAAAACCATTAGCTACAATTGCTAACTACTCAGTAATGATCCACTAGATGTATAGTAACTCACTGTGTGGCAAATGTAATTGTCCCCTTTTTATTAGCTGTAATTCTCATCATGCTTTGAAGTACCATTCTCCCATTCCCAGTGCTCCTGCCTGCTGCTCACACAGTATTTGCAGGCACATTTACTTTCTGGCATCTTGCCTTGATAATTCATAATGTCAGTAAAAGCAAAGAGCGGTCAGTGTGACCAGGGTGTGATAGTTCCTACTTTCAGGACAAGTTTGATGATATTTCTTGGAATCAGTGAGCTTGTTAGCAGCGCTTCAATTGAAAAGCAGCTCCAAAGTGTTAACAGAACACTTTGAGAAGTGAAAAGTCACAGAATCTATCTCAGGTTAATTTCTTTACTGAGGTAGCACAGTCTTTGTTCAAACCTCCTCTACTTTGTATTCTGTAGTGAATTGTAAGCAATTACCTTGAATCACTGAAAAGAAACAAACAAAAAAAAAGCCACCATCATTCACTCTGGAATTCTGTGTGCTTCCTTTTGGCGGGAGAGGAGGACTGATGAAGTGTCTTAACTTCATCTACGACTCCTCAGATCTTCCAAGCTCTCGGCAGACCTGGAGGCATTCTTGCCATGGGCCGGGAGATGCCGTGCTGGGCAGTGCCTGGCTTGGTGCTGGGGCTCAGGCAGTGTTTGTCCCCACAGCGAGCATGCCCACCAGCGAGACCGAGTCGGTGAACACCGAGAACGTCAGCGGGGAAGGGGAGAGCCCGGCGTGCTGTGGGAGTCTGTGGTGAGTGCGAGCGGTCAAGTGCCCACCTCATCATCTCTGCATTTCAAAGCAGCATTCTTTCCCCGCTGTTTATTTAGCCAAAAGTGCTTTGAAATAGTCAGGCTTTGTATGGCACTTGCAGGACTTTGATATAGGACCAGTTATTAGAGTATTAAAGCTCTAATTCTCAGGTTAAAAAGATATAAAACAATTCAACTCAACTTGCTGTGGAGTTGTGCTTTCCTAAAAGCTTTTATAAAATATAATTTTTGTCCAAAATTATAAGAAAAGAATGGAAGTTTCTAATGACATGTAAAGCCAAATATTTTCTGTTAAACTGTGCATGTCCTGGAGAATATGTATTTTTTTGGACAATAACAATGTATGGGAGTATTTCTATAACCCATGGTGTTCACTGTTTATTTGCTCAGATTTTTGTGTCTTCCAGGCAGCTTTTGCATGTTTATTCAAGGTTTATTTACTGAGTTTTAAAGGAGATTTCCTTTCTTTCACTAAGAAAATTTGTAAGGCTTTAGAAATGGTATTTCAGAAAATAAATAACAAACAAAAGAATTTCAGCATTCGTGATGCATTTTGTTAAAAGTTTGTTTTAGGTGTATGTAATGCCAATGGTAAATTCTAAAGAAAATGAATTTGTTAATTACTTTTCCCCCATTCTTAAAAATGTATTTTCCTTTTCTTCTAGTCAAACCATCTCAAAATCCAAGTTCAGGTCAGTATTTTCCCCTTATATTCACATTCTAAGGTAAATGCAAAGTCTTGGTCCAGTTCTCACTCTTCTGGGCTGATCCTCGCTCCAGCTTCTGGAATGTTACTCTGCAATGTCAGTGCTCTGTGTCTGAGCACAAAGTAACTCAGGCCATAATTTATCAAGGATATTGTTTTGACCGTAATGTCAAAATGCCTTTGGATCAAAATAGGAAATGCTTTTCATTGCAAGCTCGCCTACCTGCTGCACTGCAAGTGAAAATAGAAGTTAATCTTTGGGAGCATGCCTTTACTTTTATCAATCTAATGGAGAAATTTACTGCTATTTTCCTTCTTGAATTTTTGTTTTGTTTCTGTAGTCTGTTTACATATGCCTGTGCTACTCATGCACATTCATATATGTACCAGTTAGCTATACTTTATTGTCACTGCTTCCACACATCCTCCAGGGGAAAACAAAAAAAATTAGCCCCACTGGCCTCAGAAATCTTGGGTTTATGCAGTTTGAGCCTGCTTGTGAGTCTTACAAGTAGAGATACCTCAGCATTATTATTCTTGTCTCACGGACTTCAATGATAGGATGTTCTGTGAGTGTAAAAAGAAGTCAGTTTAACCTACCCAGGGAGTGAGCTGTCCTGCTGATGGCCATGGGCACAGCCCTTCCAGCAGGGGATTGGCAAGGTGAGAATGTTCCTGAATACCACGCTGGTTTAGGTCAGGACAGGATATTTTTCCTTTATGTGACTGTAGTACTGCAAAGTCTTGAAACATCTTTGTACTGATATCTGAAACCAGTATTAGTTTCCACTACAACAGGGACAAATTTAAGGTGCATAAAGAAAACTCAGTGCTTGGACACAGTTCCCAGAAGTGAAGCAGAGAAATCTAGTTTTATGAGTCCAAAGATGTATCCTCACTTGTGAACCCAACCCATATCTAGGTAGAATCTCGGCTTGTCACTCTTATTTATTTCACAGACATTTGCCCACTGACACAATTTCAGGGCACATCAGTAGAAATCTCTAGGAGCTGCTGAGGAGGATTTTTGGTGTTATAGGGTAGATTTCTAAAAGGTGACCTCAGCATTCCTATTCTGTTCAATGCTGCCAGAATTCTCTTTGCAGTTTAACTCAAAGCCTACGTTTGCAGACTGAATTTAATTTGAATTCTAAGTTTTGACTTTTCTTTATTGCTATTAAGTGTATGGGGCCTTGGAAAGATAGATATATTTTGTTACTCAATGAAACGTTAAATGCAGCTTAATCTAATTATGTCACAGGCAATTGGAGTCTCCAAATGTTGTGGTTTACATTTAGAAATCTATAAGGAAATATGACAAACTGAATAACACGTGAGCAGTCCCTAATCTGCAACTGGTAATGATTTACAAAGGTATTGAAGTATTATACACATATTTATGAAAATACACCTGCTCACACATACACACTTGCACTGTTTTCTACACAGAAGAAACTCTCCTTAAGTTCATATGTGTTTTCCATATAATAATAAATTTATTTTTATTTGAACTTTCAGTCGACGCTGGCGTCGCTGGAACCGATTTAACAGAAGAAAATGTAGGGCTGCAGTAAAATCTGTCACATTTTATTGGCTTGTTATTGTCTTGGTCTTTTTGAACACGTTAACTATCTCATCAGAGCATTACAATCAACCTGACTGGCTGACCCAGATCCAAGGTACAGTCAAAAATTATTTGTCCTGGTCTTGACTATGGATAGTTGCGTTCTATCAGTGGCTACTTCTGTACTTTGCCATTTTGTTGTTGCTGTCCTGAGGGATATTCAGCCCAGCCAAAGGGAGATACAAGAAATGACTGAATGCGGTCTTTGATTTCCACAGCTGTAACACAGCTTAGTAACACAGACCTGACAATGCTAAATTGCAAATACCTGTACTTTTATCATGAAACCATGCTTGAAAGATGAGGAGGAAGTGGGAACTGGCACAGCAGAACTTGCTGTGGGCTGGTTGCTTAAGTTACAGTGTGGACTCAAGCTGTGAGCTGAGGAACCATGAACTGCACAACAGATTGGAAAAATGAATAGTTTATAGCTGGCAGGAAGCTTTACATCCTTGGGTAACTTTTGCCACTTAAGCATCGACTACAGTCCAACATAAAAGAAGCAGTACTTCCTTTTTAAGCAAAAAGCTCCAAACTTGTATAGAAAGTATAGTAATAATATGTTAAAATAAAAATGGAATCTATGAGGCAATTCAGAATCTTTTTTCTTTAATATTTTGTTCCAGATATCGCAAATAAAGTTCTTCTGGCTTTATTCACCTGTGAAATGTTAGTAAAGATGTACAGCTTGGGCCTGCAGGCTTATTTTGTTTCTCTCTTTAACCGCTTTGATTGCTTCGTTGTTTGTGGTGGCATTGTTGAAACCATTTTGGTGGAGTTGGAAATTATGTCACCCCTTGGAATTTCAGTGTTTCGCTGTGTTCGTCTCCTGCGTATTTTTAAAGTAACAAGGTAAGATTATCTAATACTGCTAATTCTAAGGATAGCTGAAGAGTGATCAGCAATTGTTTTGTAATACTTCATCATGCACTGCTCTTTTACTGTTTTGTTTGGGGTTTTTTGGTGTGTGTTAACACACGCATTTTAATTTATAGGCACTGGGCATCCCTGAGCAACTTGGTAGCATCCTTGTTAAACTCAATGAAGTCCATTGCTTCACTGTTGCTTCTGCTTTTCCTCTTCATCATAATCTTCTCGTTGCTTGGAATGCAGCTGTTTGGAGGCAAATTTAATTTTGATGAAACTCAAACAAAACGGAGCACCTTCGATAATTTTCCACAAGCCCTTTTAACTGTATTCCAGGTAACTTTCTTTCATCCCGTATGAGACATTTTACCTTTGATCAACAAAACTGTTTAAGTGATCATGTTGCCTGAAAATAAAATCATGAGTACTATTTATTCAGTTTACTTTAAGTAGCATTCTGCTCATTAAATTCAGTACTCTGGTAACTTTGCACCATTTGTACCATTTGTTTCATATCTTATTTGATCTATCTATGCAACATAGCTGTCATGTTACCTCACGGAGTTAAATCTCCTTTGTCCATCAAACACATGGCTAGAAAAAGAGGTGTAGTGTTATTTTTATTTTGATCAAATTCTTTTCTTTAACTTCATTCAGCTGTGTAAAAGTTCAGCTGCTCTCAAGCAGGAAAAAATAATACGCCTTTAAAGAGTGCTTATTTACATATGGGTCCTATCACTTACTATAATATAAAAATAAGCATTGATTTCTTTAGAGACCAGGTTTTATTAAAACCTTAAGGCAAACTTGTCTGCTACTTGTGAAATGGTTGAGCCATACTTAGGGTTTACTTTTCACTGATTTGTGCTGCTTTTTTAAAATTTATTTTTCCCAATTTGGATGCTGGAATTAGGCTATTTGGTTTCATCTTTCTCACCATTTTCACATTTGGCTTTGTACATTACCACAGTATTTGGTTTCAGACGCTGTAGGTGAGAGTTATAAGCTGCAGGATTCACCTTAGTGTCAACTTCCTGTCTCTTTGGTGGAAGTCTCATCGGGTGGCTTCCCAGAGCAAGCAGAAAATCTTTCCATTTAATTTAAAGATAAGGAAATAATAATGAGAAATTTCCTCATGGGGAAAATTTTTCACATTTGACCTGACATTGCCCCTATAAAAAGCTGAGGCTCTACTTTCCAATTTCAGCTGAGTTAGATTTTATTCAGATTTTAGGCTGTCTTACTTTCAGAGGAATGGGGCTTCCTTCAGCTTTAGAAGACATTTCAGGAGCAACCAACCTGATAGGTGCTCACCAACAATGAAAATCAGCTGGATAAGTTTAGCTCTCCAAAAATGAATCTCAGAAAATGGCGTGCATTTAATTTGATTTAACAAACATTTAATTGCTTGGAAGGAGAGGCAGTTTTACATGTTTTCTCAGGATAGAACTGATAATTTTTAAGAAGTTACTTAGAAGTATATGGAGTACCCCTAAAGCCTGCATTGCAATACTCAGAATTTTTATCATAGTACAGATTTGTGGCCAGTATTTAAAAAAAGAAGAAAAAAAGGAACCTTAAAACATATACTAACTTGATTTTTAAGTGATGGACATTTGTTGGCATTGCTACATAATGTGGCATTACTGAAACCAGGGCTCTTAACTTTGTCATGCCGAGATCAATAAAATTTCAATAAAATGCAAGTTTTATTATTCTTGCCTTTGAAGTTCAGTGACATAAATGCACAGCACAAAATAAAAGCTATTTGAGTTCACCCCAAGCTTTCAGGAGATGTTTATTTAAATGGGAATTTTAAAACAATGCATGAAAAGGATATGATATTACTTTATACATACTAAGGGTTAGCTGTATTGTGTGGTCAATACACAATTGTATTCTATTGTGAACTCTATTCACAATAAAGAAAACACAATGTGTTTCTCTATTCACTTTTGATGCTGAGTTACTACTAATCTCTTAATATCTGCCTCTTAGATCCTAACAGGTGAAGACTGGAATGCTGTCATGTATGATGGCATAATGGCATACGGTGGTCCATCATCCTCAGGCATGATCGTCTGTATATATTTCATTATCCTCTTCATCTGTGGTAACTGTATCCTTTACACTCACTGGAAGCATCTCTGAGTGGGACCCCATGCCAGGGACATGAACAAAATCCCTCTGGGAGGGGGTAAATGGCCATGGGCAAGTGCTCTCTGCATGTGCCGAGTCCTTCAAACAGACTTTTCCTTGTGCCCCGTTCCCTGAGGAGTGAGAGCCAGGGATCTCCAGGCCATCTCCAGGCACCACCATGGCAGAAACCAGAGAATGTTTTCTTTCTTCCCTCAGTGGGAGCACGGCCTTACTGTGCCTGCTGTTTGTCACCTCTGACAGCGAGGGCTCGAGCCCGGTCCGTGGGGCAGTGATGCCCCGTTCTTCCCCCCGACGCTCGGTGCAGCCCCGTGAGTTCTGCGCAGGCTGAGAGGGCAGCCAGGGATCCTCTGCACAGCAGGGGCTGGGGAGAGACTGAGGCAGCTGGGATAAAGTCTGCTGCAACATTCCCCTTCCCTGCCTTCAGTGATCTGGAAATACTTCCTTGGCCCCACGCAGAAACAAACTACTGCCATTCTCAGGAGTCCTTAAAAGGTCAGGAGGTGATGAAAGGGCAAAAACATTGTATTTTCTGTATAATATGGTATTTTTATCAGCATTTATGATTAACTGATACGGACTGAGGAACTGAATTTGATATAGATTGTTGTAGACATGAAAGACAGTGCATTATAAAAATGAATTTTTCAAAATGCCTGACCAGTCTCCACATATAATAGACAATTTCATATTTGAACTTGCTCAGGCTAGCATGAAGTTGCATTGCATTTATTTTAAAAAAATACCTCAAGCACTCTGCTATTTTAAAACCCGTGGCCCTAATGGATCTCTGCTCACTTTACAGCCAGTATCAGTCTAGTCCATTAAATGGGTGTTATTTGCACTACACTCCAGCTTCACAAACCTCCACGCTGTAGGTTGGGAACATGTGTTTTATATCTCTCACATTGTCAGTGTTTATGCTGATAATAAACCACACAAGTGTGGTAAGGCATAATGTCCTTAAAATGATTTGAAATAGATATCTTGCTAAACGTCTTCTTGGCCATTGCTGTGGATAACTTGGCAGATGCTGAAAGTCTAAATACAGCTCAGAAAGAAGAAGCTGAAGAAAAGGAAAGGAAAAAGAATGCGAGGTAAAATAGATGGGCATGTTGAACAAGCAGGAGAGGGAAGGAGGAGGGTACTGAATTCTTCCATGAGGATTTTTTTTATATGAATGTCTTTGCCATCTTCAAAATGTGCTGGACTCAGGAACAAAATAAGAGGGTTTTTCTAGACACTAAAATAATAGAAAAACAGTATGATTTTAGATAAAAGGTAGGTAGTCATTGGGGTGAATTAAGACTATAATGATAAACCAACTGATATTTAAACATTACAAGAGTAGGATTTATTGTGCAATTAGCACAAGAATTTATCTGTTGTTGCCAGTGCACAGCTCCCTGTGGAATCCGTTCTCTAAGCCTTATATAGACAAGTAGAAAACCTTCTTTTGAAATCGGTGCAAGCCTGTTGAAGTCAATGAAAGTTGTTTGTATGAGTCCAAGGGCACAGTTTATCCCTCTAGAAAGGAGTGATGATCATGCATTGAATGTTTTAGGGATTAGCCTCTGGAATTATATTCAAAATCATAATCTTTTAAATGGATCATTGCATTTGAATGCAGTAGATTTTATTGCTCTGACACCTGCAGCTGTACAAAATACTTTAAATATTTTATTATAAGTCTTTCAACTTTTCATACAATTGGTACAGTTCGCTTAAATTTGTCTGTCTTTACATGGCATGCTTTGTAATTGTTATTGTATTTTTTGTAGAAAAGAGAGTCTGGAAAATAAAAAAAGTGAGAAGTCGGAAGGTGACCAAAAGAAGCCCAAGGATAGTAAGGTGTTTATCCTAAAACTTGTCTCTTTCCTAAGAAGCAATTTTGCTAATTTTGCTAGGGAGTATTTTTCAAGGCTACTGTGCATTGTACAATTTCTTTTATGAGCCCATCATCCCTACATTTTTTTCCCAGGCAAAAGAAACTTAGTTCTGATGCTTTGCATTCTCACGGCATCTCTTAATCCAGAAAAATCCTTTAGTTAATATTAGATTATTATTATTTAGTTAATAGATATTAATCCTAATAGTTAATATTAGAAAAATGCGATTTTTTTTTTAGGATCCCTATAGGTATTTTGCTTGATAAATCAAATGAGATTGGTGAATGACAAACTCTTAGTAGAATGTTCAAATATTCTATTTTTATCAAATCCTTTTGCTTATATTCTCATTGTGATTTACACAGCCATAAAAATGTGGATATTATAGAAAAGTCATCTTTGAAAAATAAGTAATGGACTGTCAGCTCTTCTCTGTTCTCAGAGTTGCTCTGCTTCAGAAAACTCACTTCTCTGACTTCAGAAGTTTGTTTGGTTTGCTTTCTGTGGGCTTTGTACTCTATATTAAAATTTATTTTTCTTCCTGCACATCCCTTTCACTGCTGTAGGTGACAATTGGTGAATATGGAGAAGGAGAGGATGAGGACAAAGATCCCTATCCACCCTGTGATGTACCAGGTATGTGAGTACTAGCTAGGAACACATAAGTTTGTTTGCTAAAATATCCTAAACTTGCTGAACATTGAATCCATTCCTTTGAAGTCAGTGAAGTTGTGCTCTGTTATCAGTGGATAAATGGGCCTGGAAGCTGCTAAGTGTTATCTTGTCCTTCAGCTTCCTAGACAGCACAAGCAACATTTGAGAGTTAATACTGTGAGCCTCAGCACTGTTGTGGTAACACTATCTGGATGGGAGAGCAAATTCTAAACTTCTCTAAAACGTTTGGCAAAAAAGGACATTCCAGGGCCGATGATGTTTGGTCGAGTTTTTGTTGGCCCAGTGAACATACTTATCTAAGTATCAGTTCTGCTGGATTATCTGGATGCATGCCACAGAAATCTGCCCTGAATTTCGAGCACACAGCGCTCACCCAGAGCTCAGCACTCAGCTCAGGCATGGATGGACTGTCAGGGGCTGAGCTGGGCTGGGGCTCCAGAGCTCCTCAGGGAGTGTGAGGAGTTCCCAGGTGCGGCTGCTCAGGACCAGCAAAGCCTGTTAATGCACTCAGGGCACTTATGCACACACCCCCATAGGCACAACAAGCTGTATTTGAGCTTCTGACAACTATTTGGATGTTCACATATCGGTTTACAGATTCTTAGAGTCGTCCTATGAATATATATTTCCTCTAAGCCATGTGAATTCTAATACAAGCTATGCTTTTGTATTGTTATGAACAAAATCTCAATATTTTTTAGTTTATAGTAAAAAGAATGTTAAACTTAAAGTAGGTGAAGATGAAGAAGACGAGGAGGATGAACCAGAGGTCCCAGCAGGCCCACGTCCCCGTAGAATGTCAGAACTCAACATGAAGGAGAAGATAACACCGATCCCTGAAGGGAGTGCCTTCTTCATTTTCAGCAGCACCAATCCGTAAATATAATTTTGAAAAATACTGGTTTAGACATCAAGGTTTAGCAGTGAAGTAACAGGGAGATCAGGAGTAGAAATCTAGTATCTTCAACGGAAAAGAGATTGGCTTTCCTCCTGAAATGTTCTGGTTGACTTGGTAAATGAGAAGAATTTGAAAAATATAGTATTTTTCTTCCCACTGTTGAAGATAATAGCGCTTTGTACATATAGTCTGAGTTCTCACATGCCTGGAAAGTACCCTTTAAGGTGTATTATCTATGTACTATCTTAGTCACTGGATGTAAAATACCTGAGCATCTTCTGCATGAGACAGAATTTCTAGTAACCCTAGTAACGTTTGTGGAGGAGAAACCAGAAAAAAGAGAAAAGTAGGAGAGAGGTTGTATATATTCCTCTTAGAGTAACAGCATTTCCCAGATTCAAACAAACATCAAAGATAAAGACAAATTATTTAAAAAAATCAAGAACAGTAATAATTGGATTTTGGGGAGGAATTGGAATCTTTCACCACTTAATATAAATCCGTAGCATTTGGAGTTCTACACTGGTGAAGACAGCAACCCTGACTAGTCAGTAGAATTCCTTACTTAAGATTTATTTGGCATGGGAGAATGCTGCCTTTCAGTGGTAGAGGCCATCACAAGTTTAAAAGATGATCAAGATAAAATATTTTGGGTGTGTACCTTATTCATTGCATGGATTATCTGAAGCTCTTCAGAATTTGCAAGCTGGAAAAAGAGCTCCCCAAACTAGTAATGTTCACATGCTGAATGCAAAATCATTAGGTTTGTTGAACATTTCAAATTGCTTTCAGCTTCAAGTAACACTAAGTATTCTTGGTCTAAAATGGCCTATTTGCTTAACTAAGATATGCCACACTCCAATCATCTACTTAATAACAAGAGAAAAATATCTCAGCCAAGAACCTTCTGAGTCTTCAGCAAAATTTAGACAACTTCAGTGTTAGTCAGTTATGAACCTGATCCTGCCTTTTTGTCAGTTTAATCCCAGACCTGCTCTGTATTTGTGATTACCTTGGGCTCAGTGACTCTAAGCATATGCACAGTTACACTTCATGTCATGTGGCTGAAGCCTGACAGCTCTGGAGCCTTCAACATCCACTTGTCCTGTAATTCTGTAAGAAAATCTTTGTGGAGATTCTGATTTGAGTCCTAAGCAGCATAATGAGATCTGCAGCCTAAGCTGCATCTCACAAGATGAGTAATTTTGACAACTTTAGTAAGAACCGAGTCAAACGGGATCTGGAATGACTGATTGTCTAGCCTTGGTCCTTCTGACCTTGTCTGTAAGTGCACAGTGGTGCAAACCCTGGAACTTGTGGTGTTCATAACCCAGTGGAAACCAACCCCTCCCAGATTGCTTTAAGTGCATCTTCACTAAGGGTGGATTGGACTTTGAATTTATTTACATTCTTGGGAATCAGTCCGATGGCTTCAGCATTTTCAGTGCTTCTAACTGCTGGTTGTTGCTCTGTTCCATCAGTGTTGGCAGAGTAACAGAAAGCATGCTGTATATTTACCATCTGCTGAATTCCGTGTGCAAAAATGGTGTATTTTTGTATCTCCTCTTTAGAATTCGAGTGGGATGCCACAGACTTATCAATCACCACATCTTTACCAATCTCATCCTTGTCTTCATCATGCTGAGCAGTGTTTCCTTAGCAGCAGAAGATCCAATTCGCAGCCACTCTTTTCGAAATAATGTAAGCCCTTCATTTTTATGTCTGAAGATAAATACACCCTCACAGGATACAATCCTTTGGGCCTAGTGCCTGGCTTTTAATTTTCGTGTTAAGAAACATTCCTTTTCCTTTTTCAAGCTATAAATTTATATTCCTTTTGCTCTAAGAAGCATAAATCTTTAAAGACAATTAACTTTATTGATGAAACGTCATCAGTATTAGAAGTGTTTATTATTTACATAATGCTTTTTCTGTGACTATAAATATATCAGGATAAAATAGTCTCAAGCTGAATATAAGTAATGTCTGTAATTTTCATATTTTTTCCTACTTTGCAGCTGGAGTAGCTGATGTGCAATTCTTGAATCACTCTTACTGTTTGATGCTGATTTAAAAATGCCAGTTAAAATGATCCCTGTTTATCATGCTTGGAATAGACTCTGATCAGTCCTCTCTGCATTGACTCTACCACATGGTTTTGGGGCACTAGGAGTATCCCTCTGTTAGTGAGTGTAGGGATTCATAAGGGTGTTACCTCTTCTCTCAGAGAGGCTCATGTGGCCACTCTGAGGGGTTTGAGTTACCCCCACGTTGGACTCAAAGGTATTTGGATTCCTGATTGGCCACATCAGAAACTAAACAAGTCTCACTTTTTTCTAAACTCACATGTAAGAGGAGGATCAGAGCATGCTGAGCTCTTGCCTTGATTCAGAGAAAAATGCCATTTCAGCCTAAAAACCATTAATTTCAATAATGTCTCTATTACTCAATAAAATTGTAGTTTATGTGGGGACTAAACACTTGTGTTCTCCCAAAACAAATTCCTGAATCCCCCATTTTGAGTTCTTAGTCTAGTGGATTACCTGTTACTCAAATGCACAATAATTAGACAGAGAAACAAAAATAAATCCACTCTTGTGACCAGGGATTTTATTAGTCTTGTTGCACTTGTATCAGTTGTGTAGCAAGACTCTCACGTTATTGTGAGTTGTGTTTGCTTTAGATTGGGTAGGAAATAGCTGAGATGGTGCAACTTGGTAGTAGTCCATGGGGACTTTGGGGATGCTTTGACAGAACTTTCAGGCCTCTCCTGTTTTAGGTGCAAAATGATCTGCAGAGATTGTCACGGAGTTAGAGAAACTCTGCTACGCTTGCAGGAAAGGTGGGCCTGCTGAGGCTGTAGAGGTTGTATCTCTCTAGTTCTTGCTGCTGTTGGTGCAACCTCTGAAAGTCTTGTTTTGGCTGTTGGCACTCTCTGAACATTTTTCCAGTAACTTTAGTAAAAACCAAAAAGCTAAAACTTTCTCCAGAGGTAAAAAGAGGCCAAAGCACAAAGACACTCTTCATGCACTATTCAGCAGAGCAGTGTGCTTCCCATATCTATAAAGCTGGACCAATGTAATCCTATAAATAAATCACACTAATGGGTAGGAAAAAGAGAGCTGGTGGGGAATACTGGAATTGTTATTATAGAAATGGCTTCAAGAGCTGATAATTGTATTTGTAACTAGAGGAGCATTAGGAAAATGTAAGTGGAGAGTGGTGGTAACTGAAAAGATTATTTCTGTTTGGGACACAAGGCAAAATGTGTGAGGGATTTCAGGAAGGCATTGCCCTCTTGCTGTAAGTATTCTCACGTGTGCCAGGCCTGCATAATTTTCTTTTTACTGCCTTGAGTGTTCATGTTCCTTCCTTCAGGTCAGCAACAGAATGGAAGTTTACAAACTGGGATGCCTCTAAATATTTTACTTTAAGTCTAGAGTGAATTGGTTGCTGATTAATCTTTGTTGAGTGGCTTTAATATTTGCCTTTTTTTTCAGCCACACCAAAGGACAGAAGGATGTGATAATCAGCGGAATATGGGGGAAAAATGATTTCCTTTTATTTGATCTAGTATGACTAATTTCTTTGTGTGTTGTCTCTTTATTTTGTTTCTCCTTCCCACTTGGTTAGTTGCTGAATCGCAGGCAAGACATTTCTGTGCACAACTGTTGGCTAGGTGGATTGCTGGATCCTTGAGACTGAGCTCTCAGCCTCCTGCAGTTCACTGAAATAGGAGTTAGTGCTGTGGCCACAGCTCTGGGTGGTGCTGAGATACCTGTTCGTGTGCCTGTCGACAGCAGGGAGGTCAATCCCACAGCCACAATCCTCTCAGAAACTTCGTGTCACTGTGCAACTCTTGTGGGTTCTTTTAAATTTCCTACAAATAAATCACTTCCTGGAAAAAGGGTTGTGGTGTTGATTTTAAGTGATTAGTTATTCATTAATTTGCTTTGTGATGCTCTAGACAAGCCTGTACAGGAACAATACAGTGTAGCAGCATGTGGAATGATCTGCAGCCCAGAAGCATCCACTGATATTTTATTTTGTGATGCAATACTTTGGTAAAAACCTCAGGCATTATTAATAAGTATTTATTCTTTGTTTAAGATTCTGTATCTCTGCTAAAGGCTGAAGAAAGTACCTGTGAAAGCTGGTAGAGGAAATGGAAAGAAATTGTTGCCTATTGGGTCTTGTCAATTACTGAGGGGTGAAATCTAATACCTGAGCACAGTGGCATCTGTTAAATTTTTAAGCAAATAAAAATGGTTGCACAATAGCTGGAATTTTAAACTGCTTTGTCTAAATTCTTCATCTGTCTACTTAGATTAATTCAGGTGTTGTTGTGTATGTGGTCTAAGTTGTAAAAATTATTAAGAGATGGATTTCTTACTGTGGCACGTATTATACCTTGCAGATACTTGGTTACTTTGACTATGCTTTCACAGCCATCTTTACTGTTGAAATCCTGTTAAAGGTAATGCATTGTTAATTGATCCTTGTTAGCTCAAAAGCAGCTTTAGCAATAATGTTTGTAACTTTTTGTTTACCTTCCAGATCCTAGGGTATGCAGATTATGTCTTCACTAGTATGTTTACATTTGAGATCATTTTGAAGGTAACAGGTTTTTAAAGGAAGCTTGTTTAAAAGGATTTTCCTTGTGTGTCACCTGCCAAGAAAAGGCACTTGAAGTGTTCTTCGCCTTTTCTCTAAGCGATCAAAGCTAAACTTTTTTGAACTAGAGGATTTTTTTATTTGACAGTTCCTCATAGTTTTGATTGGTTGTTTTTTTACCATTGGGTGCATGAAGAAGCTGATTTTTTATCATTACATCAGTTTAACAATTCATTTTTTACCCTTTTTAAACTTACAGTAGTCAGAAAAGGGAAAAATAAATCACTGCGCATGAGCTTTTCCTTCTCCTTGCTCTGGCATTTCCAAAAGAGATAATCAGTCTTATAAGGAGGGAGCATGTAATTTCTCATTTATTTTGCTGAACTATATCCGCAGAGCTAAAATAGTAGATAACTATTTTCTTGCAATAGGACTTGCAAGATATCTTGCATTTATCTATCTATACACTAAAATACTTTGCATTTATCTTGGGCATACATTTAAATTCACAGACAGGCATAATTATGCTTGCTTAAATGTATTACCCATGCATGAGCCAAGAATTGGCATTTTAATGTATAGTTTGTGTGCTGATTATTAAGAATATCTATTGGGGTTACTCAGATTTTCAATGTACAAGACTTACTCTGGTAAAGAAGCCAAATAACCGAAGATTGCATTCACATGAAACAAAATGCTCAACAAGGAAATTAAAATTTTCATTGGAAATTGGCAAAATATTTTTTTCAGAGATTTACACGTGATTCATAAAAGTTTCATGCTGTGCTTATTCTCACCACAAGCTTTTGGTTGAGTAATCCTGATTTATACACTTAAAAATTGCTGGCACACTAAGAATCTGTACATAAACTATGCATTTCCAGTTGAGGATTAAGCTTAACAAAATCTCTTCTCCCAGCTTCTGCTCATATTGCTGTGCATACTCTTCACAATGCAATTTGATTAATACTAATTGGTGCAATATTTGGGCTGTTTACAAGATAAGCTGTACTGTAAGTAATAGACTATTTTTATGCTTGTGAATTTTCTCCCAGGCTTAATGTTTATCCTCTTATTTCACATTTTCAGCAGTGAGAAGCTTGCTATAGAATTGATTATTCTTATTTGTAGCAGGCTAAAATAAACATCCAGGGGTTTTGCTGCTAGAAAAAGGCCAGACTAAAGGAGAGAACAAAGCATTGAAAGGAACTGTAGCATTAGATCAGCCTAGTTCCCAACTCTGAATTTAAGAAGCCATAAAAACATGTTACCATTGTATCTGTGGCAGAAGAGAGTCAGTAAACTTCCACATGCTCTGAGCAGCAGGTTCTCCTGCAGTTCCATTTGTGTTTTTCTAGGAGACAGAGGAATTATAAAGAGTGGCATAAAGAGGCATAACTGGATGTGTTAAGAAAAGCAACATTCCTGAAAACTGCAAAAGATTTTGGCACTGAGCAATTTCAGAGTTATCCAAGGGAAGCAGGAGACTCTAGGGCTTGGGCTGCTGAAATCTGGCATTGTAAAATATTACAAGGAAACAAGAAGCCACATCTCAGCCAAAGATGTTGATGCTTCTGACTCTGGTTCCTCCAGGAAGCTCTGTAGGGCATTCACACCTAAAGGAAAATAAACTGTACCATGCAAGTGTAGTGGACAATCAGGACATGACACGGACACAGTGCCTGCTTTACTAACATGTCTCAGACTCTGGCTTTGCTTGCTTGTGGCTGGGGCCCTCCATGTCCTCTGCTGTGCTTCCCACAGTATCCGAGTTGTACAGAAGGAGTGTCTTCTGCAAGGAGAAAATTCGAAACTAGACCTGCAGTAACAATAGCATTCCTTAATTTCCAGGCAAAAAAATGTATGAAGCTGAAATTAGGATAACCAGAGGCAATATTATCAGCTGTAGCCAAGGAACTTGTACAAAACCCAAGCATTAAACCAGAATAACTCTCAGCACGTGGGGAGTCCCCTTGTGCTCTGACTTACTGCTCTCAAACAAGGATTCCCCCATCACACGGTGTTGAATGTATGAATGAGGATATGAATAAAGAAGAGCTGCAACAACAGTTTAAGGCATTTAAGAATTCTCCTATGTAATCCCTACATGACATTGAAATCCTGTTTGCACAGCTTGGGAAAGGTGAAAACATAAGAGCAAAGATCAGGTTAGGGATTTGTGCTTTCAACCTCCCCCTACTGTGCTAATCCCACACCATTTAACCTTGCTCGAGAGAGTTCTAGCAGATGCTTCCACTGGGATTTGTGGTGATTGAAGTATGAGTCTCCATGTGAAGATGGGGAAATATGTACCTCACCTGTACTTTTAGGTCAGTTATTGACCTAATTTTTGTGGGAGTCTTTACATGAAACTTTGTGTGCTGCTCATAACATGCTACAATGTAAATGGGTAGTTGTAGATAGATGTAAGTTTGATATTCAGGGTTATTTTAGTGTTCAACTCCCACCAATTTTAATGAGTTTAGATGTACTCTGTACAGCTGTAAGTGAAAGAGCTAGGAATTTAATGGAAATTTTGTAATATAACTATGTTGTATCTCTCATCTCATGGCATAGGTTAAAGCTTTAGCATTTTTATTCTTCCAGCTTTGAGGAATATTTGGTGTTTTCATCACGACAAAAGAGGGCTTAACAAGACAATAAGGAGATTAATTAATTTTTGCTTCCAAAAAGTTGCTTCTTTCCTTTGCAGAGGTACAACCTTTACTGGTGGTGATGGTTTGTCATGTAGAAGGCCTGGAAATGTCTGCACACTGAATAGGGATGCAGTGCACTGAGATGCCCATTGCCTGTAGCTCTGTTCTGCATTGGGGAACAGTCTTGAAAGCTGTAGTAATCTGTTGTGAGGGGAAATGAAATAAAATCTCTTCACTACAGCTCGAGGAACAGAATAGAAAGTAAAGGGATTAAAATGCACAGTCAGTATGAGAAGTTCTCTAGCTGGCATCGATTTTTCTTACCTGTGGAAAACAAGGAATAGCTCAGTATTCAGGTGCTTTAAGAGGATCTTGAGGCTGAAGAAATTAGAATTCATGTGGCTGAGCTGATGAGGTATTTTTCAGAGGTATCCTTATTTTTGTTATGGGTTTTTAGTTTCAGTGTTTCAGACTTAATCCATAACAATGGAAAGAATTATGCAGTATTCTCTTCAGCTGGTGAGTCTGCATCTAATGGTTTAATTGGATTCCTCTTTGCTTTTTTTAATTGGTACTTACTTACAGTTATGGTAGGAGGTCTAATTCATGGATTTAGCAGTCAAATTTGGCTTTGTGATACCCAAAACCATCTGCTCAGGTGCTGACTGCAGCCATAATTATCAGAGCCTCTATCACTGGCTACTAATGAAACCTGCAAATGATGCACACAAAATCCACTTTGTAAGCTTTTTCCATCTAAATGTAGGGAGAGAAAACAACAAATTTAGAGAAATCCAAAAGGAAGAGCAATGTTTGGTATTCCCCACAGAACAACAAAATGTAGTGACCTTCGATTACACATAGTACAAAACATGTATCAGCTGTTGCAGGTTATTGCAAGATACCCACTCATGTCTCCTGTGAGCCAAAGCTAAGCAGCCTCGTAATGATGCCTGAGGACAGCCCTGTCCTGCTTCTGTACCAGCTTTGGCTCTCAGGTGTTTGCAGTACAATCTCAGCTCCTTCAATTCTTAAGGTGGTATGAATAATTAGGAGTCAGAATCTGGACCCTACAGTTTGGTAAACATGGAAGTCTTAAGTGGCTTTTTGTAGCAATTTTTTCTAACAAAGGCCTAATTCATTCAGGGTAATCATCTCAGCCTTGTCTGTTCTTACACAAAACATTTGTTGGCATCAGAAACAATTAGCATATTTGTTGATGTTGTTGAGTAGAATTTTTCTGATTTAAATGAAAGATTTAATATACGTAGAGGGATTGTTTTGTATGTCAAAGGATTTTAGAAAGTGAGACAGTATTGTATGCATTCACACTCTAGGCAAGTGTCTTGTAAACAGCCTAAATGTGAATTTGAATAAATTGAAATATAGACTAAGTGTGTAACAATTCTATTTTTAGATGACAGCTTTTGGAGCATTCCTTCATAAAGGGTCCTTCTGCAGGAATTATTTTAATTTGCTGGATTTGCTGGTTGTGGGCGTTTCTCTGGTATCATTTGGGATTCAGTAAGTACTATACTTATAATGTGAATGATTTATTTTTGCTCTGGGGTTTTCTACTGAAATGAGTGTTTCAGCTCCTTTTGTTCCCCCACGGTGTGTGGGTGTGCAGTGTCAGTGCTCAGGGATGGGGTTGGCAAGAGGCAGTGCTTTGCATGGAGGGTGTTGTAATTCACTACTAATATGGGTTGGAAACAAATTACTACTTCCCACTATTGCCAAGAGAGTGAGGAGGAGCACCATGACACTGTGTGGTGTAACAGGTATTTCCTGGAGCTTCAGGAGGTTTGTGTCCCTTCTCTCGAGCTGTTGTCACACCTACAATCTAATTTTATGAGCTTGGCCTTTCAGTATTGACCTGTGGGGATATAGAACCAGACAGTGTTTGAGGGCGAAGAAGTTTTGCCTTAATCAGGACTATAAGTGGTAGTGGAGAGGGTTTTTTTTGCTTTTTTTGGATCAGACTAAACACAATAAAAGAGTCTAAAGGTGCTTATTGATTCATCGAGTGGTTTTTCCGTATTAAATATCATCTGTGACGGCCTTAGTGACTTAAAGAGGGCAGGGGAGGGTTTCAGGCAGCTGCTCCCCACTCTGAGCTCTGCTGGTACCAGGACACTTACTGCACAAGCTTTCAGCTTCACAGGGTGTTCTTTAAAAGACTGTGCACTGTTTCCTCAAAGTGCACTCCTAGCTACCTAAACATACAGAGAGATTGGAAATCATTTCCATTTCCATCATCTTTTGATCTCAGGTTAGTTGGAAATTGAAGGATTCATTGATTTACAGAACTTACACAGTGTCTTCAAAAGAGCTTGTCAACACTGAAAAGTACTTTGGGGACTATTTTGCTCCATTATAGTCTTAGATGAGCTTCTGAACTGTTAATTCCAAATTTGCTCCAGAAATCAAAATGTTTCGTATGGTATTTATGAAATTGATACTATTTTCTAAGATTAATAAAGAATCAATAAAGGTAAAAAAATTATATATATATATATATATATATATATCTTGAGAGTTCTAGTTGGAGGGTTTTTTTTCAAATTTCATGTTTAAGGAATGGGGAGGATATTGTTATTCTCTAATACAATCAGTTACCTTAGCAGTAACAGTATAATTTTTTTTTCTCCTAGATCAAGTGCTATCTCAGTCGTGAAGATTCTCAGAGTTTTAAGAGTCTTGAGGCCTCTAAGGGCAATAAACAGAGCAAAAGGACTTAAGGTGTTTATTTTTATTTTTTAAGTTATATTTCTGTTGGCCTGATGCTTCAGTCCTGCCTCAGGTTAAAAATTCTTGCTCAAGAAAAATTGTCTACAGAAGTCCACAGAGCCAGGACAGAAATCAGTTCCTGATTCCTAAATATATCTGGTCTTACCCAGCCAGGCTCTGCCCACAGTTACAGCAGTTTGTGTGTGTAGGAACTGCCCCTGAGAGCAGGTTTGGACTGTGATGAGCCAACGTGGCAGTGCATTTCAGTTGTTTATCCATAGTGCCTGTGTAATTTCTCACCAGTTGACGTTGATGGGTCTCTGCCAACAGACTTACAGAAAAATTTAGAAAACAAGTCAAATTACAGTATTAGGTATAACACTGGCAACACAAAAATAGTGATTTAAAAAAAGAATAGAGAAATAGATTTTTATGATATGTAGTCCGTGACAAATTGCATTGAAACGTATTTTTTTTTCTTTCTTTCTAGCATGTTGTTCAATGTGTCTTTGTGGCTATTAGAACTATTGGTAATATCATGATTGTTACAACTCTGCTGCAATTCATGTTTGCTTGTATTGGGGTGCAGCTGTTCAAGGTAAGACACTCTCAGAACTTACAGTGCTACAAGAAAAGCAAAGCTGAATTCAATTCTTGGTGGTTTGCTGCTGGAACTGGGCTGGTCCCGTCCTGAGCCAACTGTAGTATAAAAGCATGTTATTTTGCATATTCTGCATTTTGTCATTGCTTTTTGTTTTTATATGTAGGGAAAATTCTACAAGTGCACTGATGAGGCAAAACAGAACCCCGAGGAATGCCGGTGAGGAGACCTTTGGTCTAAGAATGTGACACATTTTGTTCTGAATAACTTAAACTGTGTATGGGCAGGCATATGTCAGGCCATTTAGGGTGGTGTAAATTGGAATTGTCCTCTTAAATCCACCAGAAAACACAGGTTAGCAAGGAAATAAAACAAACACGAGGAGGCAATAAAAGAAACAGCTTTTAGTAGTGCACTGAGTAGCTCTGAGGTTGGCTCAGTTCTTCACTAATGACAGTTTCTTTCCCCCAGAGGAATATACATCGTTTATAAGGATGGAGATGTCGACAGTCCCATGGTCAAAGAGAGGGTGTGGCAAAACAGTGATTTCAACTTTGATAATGTTCTGTCTGCTATGATGGCCCTTTTCACCGTCTCCACCTTTGAAGGCTGGCCAGCGTGAGTGGGTTCTCCATGTTTTCACAGCGTTGTTGTGAGAGTTGCATTTTCCAGAAAAACTCACTATCATTTACCAGACATTTTTGGGCAATAGAGCAGTTTTAAGTGATGGTACAAAGAGGGAGGGAGTAAAAAACCCCATTATCCTGAATCTTTGCACGTATCCCATATTTCAGGAAAAGTAAGAAAATGTAAACTTTTTAATGTTTGATTCCCGTTCTTGCTACTTTTGCTATAAGGAGGTACTCCTGAGCTCTAATGGAAGCTCTAATTTTAGATGCTTATCCATTAATGGCCCTTAAATAATATTAATTTGAATGTTTCAGGCCTTCAAGTAGACACTTTACAAAAAAATCAGGCAGTAGTACACTCATAGAGAAACCTAGGAACAGCTAACTGCCCCTCGCTATTGCCCTAAATGAGATGATTTCATTTGGATAAATAAATATATAAATAAATGAAAACTACAACCATTGGCATCATTATCTTAATTCTTTCAGAAAAAAAGAATGTAGCAATGTGTGCTGTGATTCTCCTGGTTTCTATATTCTTGCAAGCACTGTCAATAAGTAGAGGAGTATAACAGTGAACATCAGACCATTTCTGAAACCTGTCCTCTGAGTCTGCATATCTTACTGTTTTCTGATTTTAATGGTAGTAAAGGTAAAATTTTGGTTTTCTTTCAGGCTGCTGTACAAAGCCATCGACTCGAATGGCGAGAATGTAGGACCTGTGTACAACTACAGAGTGGAGATCTCCATTTTTTTCATCATCTATATCATCATTATTGCTTTCTTTATGATGAACATATTTGTTGGTTTTGTGATTGTTACATTCCAAGAACAGGGAGAACAAGAGTACAAGAACTGTGAGCTGGACAAAAATCAGGTTAAAAAAATAATGATTTCTTAAGTTTTGGAAGTAGCCTTTTTTGTTTATGCATGTAGAGCTTCCTTTCTGCTTTGGGGCAGAAGAGGGCACCAAACACACAGCTTAGTATTTATTAATTTGAGTTTTTCACTATCTGGGTATTTATTTAACTGGGTATTTAGGTTGTTGTATGTTCCTCTTTCTGTGAGCCCAAGCCATCAGTCTTTTTGTTGTGAAAGGTGGTCCACTAAGATTGCTGGCTTCTTAGCATCTTGCTTTTTGGTGTCAGATTAACAAGAATACAGAACTTGCCAGGTTATCCTGAGGCAGAGATAGGTTTTACGCTAAGAACTGGAAAACAGTTTTTGTGTTCTGAATAGACTGAAAGTGTTCAAAGTTCAAGTGTTCAAAATGTTCCACTTCTCAGCCCCATTTATTTAGAAACTCGTGGGGGATATTCAGATTAAAATTACAAAAATCTGTCCCCATTTACTGTTTAATCCTTTGACTGAGAAGCTCATAAGTCACAATTTTCCAGGTGTTTTTTGGCTGACTGTACCACACTACATTTAAAGAAAGCCAAGCATGAGACTGTAGCCAGGATTCTTTCTGCACCATGTGCCCCATCACTCAGGCCCTGTAAGAATTCCTCCAGAGACAAGTGGGAGGCCCAGCCCTGAAGACTTTGGGCACTAATAGATGATGAGATGAATCCATGATGTTCCTACATATGTGATTTTGCTGGGCAATTTAACTGAGCTCTTAGGAGTAACACCACCTCAGTATTTATTTTGCTGGCTCTAGGGTTTTATGCTATGCAGGCCCATTGGTGGTTGAAGAGGGAGTAAAGACAAAACATGATTTCCAGATAACTTAATAGTCATGCTATGTACTATACCTATATGTTCTATGATATATTAGTGTATAAAGGCAAAACCCTCCACAATTTCCATGAGCATTATTTGATTTTTGCAGTGGCTGAGTAGTGTATATGGTTAGACGCAGTCGTAAATAATCAAGTGAGGATTGGTGAGCTGCTTGTGCACTTTATTAACACTTAATAATAAAAGGCTCTGCATCAAGTAGACAGACTGGTTTTGAGAGTTATGTTAAACAATTTGCGCTTAATAATTGTACTGCCAGTTGAATGACTGCTAAGTTACAGTCTAACAGTTTTTGCTGTATTTGCTTTTCAGCGTCAGTGTGTAGAGTATGCCCTGAAAGCACGGCCTCTCCGTAGATATATTCCAAAAAATCCTTACCAGTACAAGTTCTGGTATGTGGTGAATTCCACTGGATTTGAGTACATCATGTTTGTCCTCATCATGCTGAACACCCTTTGCTTGGCTATGCAGGTAGGAGAACCAGAAACTCTCACCAAGCTGTTGACATAAATTGCAGGGAAGGATATGGGTGAGATGATGCCTTTAATTTATGCCAACCTGTATTTTTTTACAAAGTGGAATTTTAAAGAAAGCACTTCTGATCACAGTACTTTTCTGTGACTTGTTCTAGTTGTTTCTTTCTTTCCCTAGTATTTCAGATTTTGATAAGAAAAAAGAATGGTTTCAATTCAGTTTACAAAACCATTCTGCTTTTTTCAGTAAACTGGCATACACTGTGTCCTCTTAAAAATACACCTCCTACACACAGTGTTATTTTGTGACTATCATACTTCAGGCTTTCTAAGCAGGTGTGACACCAGCCTGTGTAATTTTAAAATCTTGCATATAAAACTTGGGAAAATGTTGTTGTCTAATATTCCTCTTTTGAGGGAACAATTTTCCTCTCACAACCATCTCTCTGGAGATTCCCTTAGGATGTCGAGGAATGACAGTTCTGTTCTGCTTGGTGCCTAAACAGAATGGATTTAAACAGTTCCATGCTTGACCAGAGATATTCAACTGATCTTCCATGTGTATAGATGTGCTTTATACATTTTGCTAGAAAATATTTTCTTACCCTGCGTTTTTGTCAACTTTGTCTTAGTTTGCCTTACTTAATATTTTAAAGCCATTACTTTTGTAAATATTTTATTTTTTATTCACAGCACTATGGACAGTCTAAGCTGTTTAATGATGCCATGGACATTATGAATATGGTTTTCACAGGAGTGTTCACTGTTGAAATGGTTTTGAAACTGATTGCATTCAAACCCAAGGTAAGTTTAAGATATGCTTTAATTAGGTCATCACCACAGGAATTAAGTATAATGAGTTTCACACTTGCTGTATATTATTCAGAAAACAAAAAGAACCAACATTTCCCACCTTTATCTATCAGAGAAATTATAATAGAAATGTAGCTCCAGGAAATGAAATGCAGGTATCAAAAAAAAAAAAAAATCTTACAAAGTGGCTGATGAGATCTGGAATATTTTCAGGTAATGAAAATGTCCCTTTCTAAATCAGATAAATCATTTCCTCTTACAAGCATTACCACATCTCCTGTTCTGGGTACTACATTCATTACTTTACACTAATTTAATCTCCAGTAAAGACCTGTATCTGTATCACTTCCTATTCTAAAATGCAAAATAATTTCTTTACTTTATAAAATATAGCCAAGTATTACAAACATACATATAAATAATTTACATATTCAATAGCCTTTTTAGATTTTTATGTTTTCAGTTATATATACATAATATTTGGTAGAAGGCCCCACACTGTGTGGTTGATTCCTTGTCTTAAAGGGACACTGTCAATATGAATGATGCAGACACATTTTCAAAAGTAGATTTGCAAGAGAAACTGATAACTATAATTGAAAAAAGAGAAAATTATCCTGTGGCAATTAATGCAGTTTTTTTGTTCAGTTCTCATACTGCATTTATGAAGTGCAGAAGTTAATGATGAAAAAATAGACTAAATTTGTTTCCAGTACAACAAAATTAATGTTTATTGTGGGCTATGTAAATAAGTAAAACATGTTCACTTGCTCTACGTGGAATTTGAAAAAAGCCAGATGAGCCATTTGAAGTTTACTGATCTCACCGTCCAAGACTGGTACTTTTCATATGCCATTGCCCTTCTCTTAAAGCAACCAGGATTTCTGCCTGTGGAGCTGGCTGTGAGCTGTGCCCTTTGCTGGTGTGAAGCAGCCCTGGCTCTGTGGGCAGCCCTGCTCCTGCTCTGACCCAGGGAGTTCTGTGCTCACAGCACGGCTGCCCAGAGCTCAGGCTGCAGCAGGTGTACAACAGCTTTCCAGATTTTCAAAACTATTTATTCAGATTGCATTTAGCACTGAGCTGGGCTGTACAGCCTCAGCTACTTGGTTTAAAGCCAGCTCGTATTTGCCTGCAGAAGTGAACAAATTATCCATCACTTGAGATCTGGTGTTGAGATGTGAACTGTGGAGTTCTGGGTGAATGTTTACCCGCTCTCCCGTAGTCTCGCTCTGCACTGTCCAGTCCATTGTACATTTCTAATGAATTTATTTGTATTTTTGTGTCAGCTATCTTATTTAAATGCTAAGGGTTTCACATTAAAAATAGCACAGTGTAAGGCCCCAGAGGAGATAGCTCAGCTGTGTGGACCACAGTGTCATGAGTATGCTGGTTGTGTTTCCTGATCTGTATTTCCTGTTCTATATCCTTGTTTTGCACAGAGGACTTTGCTGCATTCATCTGCTTTTTGAAAGAAGATTGTGAATCCTTGTATGGTTCTCCATGCACTTGTGACTGTAGTCAGAAATAGCAGCTAATGCAAAACACAGTGGTCTGATCATGAGTGTACAAATCACAGTGCTCCATTTGTACTGTGGGCTTCCTACTCGTTAGCAAATGCAATGTCTTAATACTGCTCTCTAAGCCTCTGTACAATTTGAGCTTTAATTCTGTTGCAACATGCTTTCTATCTGACTGGATGCTTTCACTGTGAGAGATCCCTGGATCTGAACCCTGAGAGTTTGAAGGGCAGACACTGCCAGTGGAAGGTCCTCATTCCCTGAATTTCGGTCCCCCATGTATGCAGAACACCTTGAACTTGTTAATTAGCAGGACAAGGTTTAAAGACCATGATAATAATCAGACTTTTGGAAGAGACTAATTAGCAGGAAGGGAAGGGAATAAAGTACAATTAAGGTTGTTCCTGTTATTCTTTGGAGATTGCAACCTTTTAAATTATCAGATACTCTTTAACAAAACCTATTGGCAACACATATTACGTAGTTCATTAATAATCAAAAATCAGCTAGCAGCCTTAAGCAGAATGTTAATGTCTTTAATTTAAATTTCAAAATAGATGCATGTTTAAAACAACTATTAATTGCTTTAACTCGTATTAAGATTTAATAATAGTAGGAACAATCTGAACCCAAACTTAGTGTTTTGCTTTAGGGCCAATGAGGGAAGACTGATTAATTTCTTCTATGTCTGTGTCACTGGTGGGTGGATCTCTTAGGCTAGTCTGACACAATAAAGAGTTTTATTTATTAATTTTGTGCATTTAAAAAGTTATTTCGGAAATGTTCAAAGCATCAAGTAAAAACTCCATTACTCACTCTGTAAAACTAAGAATAGATAAAAACCTGTTAGTTTTTATCTCATCTGCTTGACAGTGTCCCCTTAATATGTTGAAAAAAGCCCTGTGAAAATGGTGATCTTTTGGTTTTGCTGGTCATATAAACTTCAGGCTACTATAAGTTATTGATACTCGTCCTATGATATTGTGTTGTGTAAAACCAAGGCAGTGCAGACTGAATTCCAGCTCTGAAATACATAAAACCTGGAGAAGTGCTAAATAGTAAAGGTGATGCTGAGTGTCTGGCACACTTGACTGGGAGACTGGATCACACAAGACTCTGCAGAATGAGGCCCTAAATTTTCCAAAGGAGTACTAAAAGAACTAAGATATTTATGTGGTAGATGTATG
Organism: Machaerirhynchus nigripectus; assembly: GCA_013397975.1. NCBI lineage: Eukaryota > Metazoa > Chordata > Aves > Passeriformes > Dicruridae > Machaerirhynchus > Machaerirhynchus nigripectus. Next base: position 449,278 of record VZRQ01006851.1, on the reverse strand, counting down.
GAAACATATTTTGTTGCTAATTCTCTATACCTACAAATTCCCCAGGATCTGTGATTTTGTCCTTCGGCATTTCTCAATGAGCAAATTGTTCATAATATAAGCTAAAAGAACAGGCCTTTTTCTTCACATTTGCTAAGCTCTGTTACTCAGCATGGTTCAGTGCCGTTCAAAACAAAATACAGCTCTGGAATCAAAAATAATACATCCACACATACCGTATGTACAGCTTCCTGGTAGCCAGTTGTTGCTTAAACTTGTAATGATTTTCCATGTCGTTTTACATCAGATTTTTGTAAGAAAAAAGGAAAGATGGCTAGTAAGTGAATTGATCTTGGGTCCTTGCAGTGGTGAAAACAACTTATTTGCATGATGTTTATTTGCTGTGACTTGTCCATTCCTCCCTTTTCCAAAACCATCTTTATTTTCTCTTAGTTTTTTGTTTATTTGTATGCTTTTGCTTTACATATTAGTTTGAACAATATTTGTCTATACTGATGGAAAAGGTTTCATAAAATAAATAAATAAATGTGTAGATTATTTTAGCTGTAAAGTGTTTTAGCTGTATTGAATCAAAATGTGATTTTTTTATTTCAGTGCTTTATCTTGTAGCATGTCTAGTAAAGTAACTTTTTCTATAGCTGAAATTATCCTTTATTTGGAGGACCTTTTTTGGTTCCCATTGTAGAGGAAGATGGATAGCACAGCTCAGGATTGTGCTGATTATGTGTTTGCTGTTTGCCAACAGTCTCTTATTTTGTGTGTATATATATAAATATTGCTATTCTAAAATCAAGGAAGGTTCTTAGAAATAAGGAATGTGAATGATCAGGAAGAATATGATGAGAGAAGCTCCCTTTCTTTGGCTGGCAGCTGCTAATCTCATCAGGATTATAAATTTCAGTACTGTGAGAGTGGTTCCGCATGATGCTCACTTAGTAAAACTTTGGGAATGGCTTGTTCCCATGGAGCAGGATGAGTAGGGAGGGAGCAACAGGGAACTGTGCAAGAGATCTTAGGGGTTGAGGCATTCCTTCAGGAGGCCAAATCCATGAGCACTGGCTTCTGCCCCAACACTGGAATTGATGGTTAATCCCAAAGAACCAGAGTAGTGCTAAGGGTTGTAGAGATAACAATATTCTGACCTATTTTCTCTTACATCCCCTTCCTTAAACAAAGGAATGATTGTAGAAATTTGTGTTTTAAAAGAGTAGCATTAGAAACATAATGAGCCTTTCCTGATCCTGCTTCCTCTCCAAGAATGAAATGTAGAGCTGTTGTCTACTGTAGCAGCTCTCTCATAGTCTCTGAGAGCAAATTTCCTCACAAAATAAGCCTTTCTTCAAATACTAATGCACTCAGGTGCATTACTTTAAATTTTGAAATTTCTAGAAATTCTAACAGTTTAAAATCTTGAGGAAAATAGCAGTCCAATTCTAAAATATTTTGGAACCTATTTTCCTTTTCTCTGCTGACAACTCATGTAATAACTTAAACTACTCAGCTAAAACATTATCTTAGAGCAAACAGTGTAATAAAAAGTGTAACTAGACATAAGGTTAGATTAGCACATTTGCAATTTCAAACTTCTTGCTAAATGTATTATTTTAGAGCTTCAATAGTGGCTGAAAAGTTAGTATTTTAAAATTAATTGCCAAGAAATGTACATGTACAAAAGTACATTTCAGCTCTTGTCACGTAACGCACGTCCCTTAGTCATGGTAGACTGATACATTAATATATCTGAATGAGGTAAAGGCAAGTTCAGTAATTTTTGCAGTTCTTGATTTCTATAATAACTAGGAAAAATCCATATATTGCAGAAAACTCTGGTGTCCATAGTTATCTTAACAATTGTAATCCACTTGATTTCTTCCACACTGGAACCTACATGGAGGATTCTTCTGAAGTGGCTCTTCTCTCAAACATGCCATTTTATGCCCATAGTCAGCTAATTGCATGATAGCCCTTAATAATCCTTTGCAGCCATGTCCCAGTAGCAAACACGTGAGTAATAGATTTAAAGCCATAAAATGTCAGAAGGGTGATGAAGCAATTTCTGAAAATGAGCTTTCAGACATTGGACTGGCTGCACCAACCAAAAGCATTAAGAAATTGTTCAGGTTGCTGTGGTTCTTAGCACTGACTCCACTGGCTACAGAATCAGCCTCTGACTGCAAATGTAGGATGAGTTCCTGTATTAGACCTAGTTTATGAATAGAAGATTAAGGCACTTCTCTAACCTTTATGCACAGTTTCCCATTAATAACTGTGCATGTTTAGCCAGTGATGAGACTGGACCCTTTGAATATTTTTACCAGTGGCTTAGATAAGACTGTCACAAAATCCTTGATGTGAGGGAGGTTTTGATTGGCTTGGTCTTCGAGAAATATAATGAAAGGGGTCTTGTTGTCTTCATTAGGGTATATATGCTAGAATTTTTCAGCCTTGCTAGAAGGCCAAAGCCAATTTTGGATGATGGCTTGCTTGCCAGCATCGTGCTTACCTGATGTTGTGTTCTGCATGTGTAGAGTGTGTGCGTGTCTGTGTGTGTGTCTGTACATGTATATATATAATTATATATATACACACACATGCACATATATGTTGCTTTTCCTTCAGTAGGCAATATTGTTTGGTTTTGTTTTGTTTTCTCATTAGACCACAGGTTTTGTTTAACTAATTTCTGTTTATGCAAAACTAAACAGAAGTATGCAAATATTTGACATTTCATGTGTAATCACAAACGTTTGCACCCTGCCTGCTCTGTTCAGGGCTATTTTAGTGATGCCTGGAATACGTTTGACTCCCTCATCGTTATTGGCAGCATAGTAGACGTCGTTCTCAGTGAAGCTGATGTGAGTATATCCCAGCTTACTTTCCCCAGTCCCTACTTCTCTTTCTCTGTCTCCCCACTATTTCCATCATCTGGACAAGTCACAGATTTTGATCTGATGTTTCTAAAGTTTTGAGTAGAGACCAGTCATAGGTCAATTATGTTGATATGGGAAATAAATAGCCTTTTTTTTCTACCAATTTCTTTTAGCTATGAAAGGGAAAGTTTAGATTGTATAGTGGTACATCAGAGAAGCCTAGAGTGTTTCTGTGTTATAACACTGTCCTTTTCTTCTCTTTTTCTGTTTGTGTTTTTCTCTTGCTCTCTTTCTGCTGAATGCTTGTCCTAACAGCACTATTTCACTGATGCATGGAACACTTTTGATGCCTTAATTGTTGTTGGTAGCGTCGTTGATATTGCTATAACAGAAGTTAATGTAAGTAGCAACTGTTCATGCACTAAAAAGTAATTGCTGTCATCGAGAAATACACAAAATGTAAACTTAATCCCCCAAAAAGTCCTTTTTAAGAAAAGTATGTTTAAACCTGGAATCAAAGACCAAAACACTGATACAGATGTTTGTACAAGCTGCTATTATTTATTTATATACTTGTATAGCTGCACATGCACACAGCACAGTGAGACAATGAGAGTTGTTCTTCTATATATGCACAGAAAATACTAAAAAAGAGGAATTGAGCTTATGTTACTATTTTACTTGAAGCCCATTGGTTTTTGTAGGTAACTTGACCAAGATAATTCAAGATTCTGTAAGTTTTCAGTGGCTTGGTTTAATAAATGATGCTTTCTTTTTCTATGGGAGGTTTGGGTTTTAGTGTTAGCATTCATATCTCGTGAGGTAGCAGAAAAGGGGCACATAGAAAATAAGGATTTCCACGCTGTGGAAAATAGAATGTTTATTTTTTTTCCCAGTCCTTTTGCTTTTCATACCCTGCAGTAAGTGTTTGGAAATTTGAATTACTCTTAAAGTACGTGGAAAACTCCATCTTTCACCAAAATTTTGACTGATGGCTGTTGCACATATAGGTGTTTGGACAACAGATTCACCTTGAAATTGGTTCCTGGTCTTGTGTTAACCTGTGAGAATCTCGTGACTGTCTGAATTTCTGGAAAGAAAATGGAGGAGTGATGTGAGAACATGGGAGCGGAAGAACTTTATCCCGACCTTTAGATTTCAGACTGATTTTTCTCAGTTCTGTGGGGATGGATCTTTCTGTGAACTGAAGGATCTTGAGCTGACAGGGAGGATCAGTCTGCCCCAAACTGCAGTGTCCCCTTGAGACATTTCTTAAAATGTATTTTTAAAATCTACCTTTGATTTATTTTTGATTGGGTTTTTTTTCTCTGGTTTTTTTTAGTTAGGGTTTTTTTTTTCTCCCAGAAAAGTTTTGGATTTAGTAGACTTACAGCTCAAGTATTTACAATTTACCCACGATTTCCATTCACAGTAGTACTGGTGTAGGTGAGCACAGTATTTGAGGAGTGTAAAAGACCAATCATTTAGAATAGCTTTCCCTCATAACTGCAAAATGTTTTTGATTGTGCAGAGATTGAAAGATGGCTCAGAGGTACTTCCATGACCAAAGCAGGATTTAGCAGTGTATGGGCAGTGTTCATTGGACAGCACTCCTCGTAACTGGTCACTGCTGAGCTGTCAGCTGTGAAGAACACTGTCATTCAGCAATTCTCACAGTTGTCTTGAAAATATTCTGGAGACTGATTAATGATCTCCAAATACACACCACAGTCAACAACCAGCACTGCCGTTTCTTAGTTTTCATGTTCTACTCACAGGAGGAAAAATGCTCATCTTCAATTTCTTCTGGTTTTGCACAGCAGACTCTTTGTGTACTAAGCATGGTCTGTTTCTGGTCTTGCCACTTTTCTGTGCTTTGTTTGTGCAAGTCAAGAGTGTATTATGGTTTCAATATATTTCTGGGCTTGATTTCCCATTTTCAACATGAAACAGTTAATGCTGCAGTGTCCAGGGACATTTCTTAGATTTTTATTACTTTTACTGTTTTGATTCTACTGAACTATTCCTTCTTGATTCATTTTGTGTAAATTTCTGTAGTCCAAATCCCGTATTTTAGAACTTTTTGCTCAGTGTTTTTTCAGCATTCTGAATTGTGCCATTCCACCTGTAGTCATTATCTAACACTGGCAGTGATCCTGGGAAATCTACAGCTCTGCTGAGATGCTAACGAGACTTTGTTTCCAATGGGATTTCAAGCATGATTGAAATAGCAGCTGTGAAAATTCCCACTTTAGAAACTTCTTAAGCTGAGGAAGCCCAGCCTTGTCTGAGAGCTGATTTGGAGCAGGGTAAATCACCAGCACTGACAGAAAATCACATCTTCTTGCAGTTCTAATTGCAGCCATCTTAATTGAGCAGTGCAAAGGAGACATGAGTGTGAATGCTTCATGTCCCCAGTGTGAACCAAACATTCCTATAGGATTATGTATGTGGTTGCCTCGTGCTGTGGAAACAGCTCAGCATCATTCTGACTGTGTAGCTGGCTGTGCTTAGATCCATGGAGAAGGCCAGTGAGTTCTTCTAGTACACAACAAGTTTGCGTCTGACCCATTTTTTACAAGAGAATGGATTGGACTCTCTAGGTACACATTGCCTTGATTTCAGTATTAAATACTGGAAATTAAATGTCATCTCTTTTATTTGGTTGTTAATTTTTTGAACATTTTGTAATAATATATATATATGCTTCCCTGAGGCTGATTCTTCTGATCCAGTAACCTCCCAATCTCATATAATCCAGGAAATGACTGTGGTTTGAATATTTTCAGTGCCTGTGGAAGTCAGTCTTTAATGTATTAAGCAATTTGCAGGATTGGTCAGCATTCTCAAGGACTGGATCAGTGACCAATTCCAGAAATGAACAACCTCAGAGCAACATATATTTTGGCAATAAAAATTTTTCTGTGATTGTCTTTTTAATTTACTCTTTCATTTAATATCCCTTCCTTCAACCTTCTTCTTTTATGAACCTAATTGGTTTTCATGTTCATTTTATTTTTAGAAATTATTAGAGGCAAGTATATATAAGTAAATATACATATGGTGTAGCAATAAAAAAAATTAAAACCACTACTAAAACCTATATAATTAATTTTGGGTTCTGTGGCCTTTTGTTTTCAGAAACTCTCACATGACATGCAAGATCTTGTGTGGTCATAGAAATGGTTGCTTTTCAAATTAAGAGAGCAGAGTAATGATTGGCAGACACAAAGTGTGGTCAGTCCAGTCTGGGAGAGGGACAGCTATAACTTATGAGAATGAGAGAGAAAGAAATTGGAAATAAAATCTGAGTAAATAAGTTTTTTAAAAGGAGATAACATGCAAGTTTCAATCTGGCCTGACTGTATAGAAATTATCTTATATGTCAGCTCAGAAGCCATTTGGATGACCAACACTGAATGACTTAGAAGCATGATCACATTGTTGCAGTAGTGGTTGCAAAAGTTTTAGTTCACATTTTTTATTTAAGTTTCTTTTACCATTCATGTTCTGCCAAAATGTCGAGAAAATAACGGAGAATTCAATTTCTTCATCTATTACATAAATGGTTAATGCCATTTCTATGGGACTGATTTTATTCTTGATGTTACATAAACTTTGGGTTTTCTGCTGAAATAGGGCTTAAAGGAACAGCATTTATGTCTTCTTCTTGAGCCCCTCAGGAAAACCTTTTTGTCTTGAATCTTGACCTTGTGCTTGTGTGGAGGAGTGGAGTAAAAACCTCGTATCTACCTCCTGTAAGAGATTCTGGATTCAACTTCGAAGAAGAGCAGCCCAATTCAGTGTGAACACCACTTTTTGCCACCCATATTATATGTCAGAACTTAGGTGCTGGTGCCAGTAATTTGTATTTTTGAAAACTGTCCATACATTTTGTAGACTTTTTCAGACATTTCCCTTTAGGCTTAAGGGTAGATCAGAAAACGACATTCTCATGCAGCTCTGCTTTCATTAGTGTGAAGTCTTAGTGCAATATTAAATCTCTACAGTGTTGCAGTATTTAATTTGGAACCAGAAATTAATTTCTGAACTGCTTTCATGGTGTTAACAGTAAGAATTTATTTACTTTATTGTACAACAGAGTATTTATTAGTTATCATATAATACCCAATGCCACCAACATATTAATTGTGAACTTTGAGTTTAAATACATCTTTCACAAGGGAAAAGGCACTTTTAAAAAATATTTTCTGGGGTTTATCACATTGACTTAAAATTTTTATTAATTGATGTTTATGGGCATTTGGTTCATGTTGAACAGGGAATATCAGAGCACTGATAAGAATATGAAGAAAATTTCATGCTCCCATCTGAATTGCAGTAACTACTCCCTGAACAAACCGTGTGTGTTTGTGCACAGGGACTCACAGCACACGTTTCTGAAGATATTTTGGCAGCCTGAATGTTTTGCTATGTATGCTATTGTCATCATATGTGTTTGTCATTCAGATGCTTCCCACTTTAATTGTGGTGATGAGGACATTATCACCACGTGTAATTTGTTCTGACAGACTCTTGGACCCTTTGGCACAATACATAAAAAAGCAGCGTTTGACCAGCACCATTTACTAACATCACCGGTTTTCACCATGTTTATTTTTTGTTTAAGCACAGAGTTTGCTTCCAATGCATGATCCAATCTGTTTCACACTGTTCACAGTTTTGATGCTGAAGTTCTTTTTAGTCAGGATGTTTATTTTGAACATTTGTTGCAATATGAAGAGTGTAACAAGGAGTTCCTGATTAGGAAATGTGCTATATTTTTCATAAGCAGCATTAGTACTTGACCAAAATTGGTAGCAGGTTGCAAACAGTTTAATCAGTGAGTCAGAAATTCAGGTTATTCATTGGTTATATTTTTTTGAGGATTGGGATTTTTTGAGGAAGAAAACTGTTCTGTTGCACTTTGATTAACTAAAAAAGAAAAATCATATATTATTGCCTATTTGAAGTATTTAAAGATTGGCTCAAAATTACACGGTTTCGAAGTGCTTTGCCGACCTGGGCTCTGAGTGTAGCTGGCCCATGGCTGACAGACCAGGCAGAACAATGAGGGCAGTCTCTGTGCTCATTCCCCTCATTGCAGCGTGTCTGTCAGCCAAGCAGGGAAAGCAGAAGCTGCCCATTTATTCCAGCTGTGCCCAGTACCAGACTTCTGGCGGACAGAAGTACACCTGCCATCTTGAGAATCACACAGTGCTGGTTTTTGAGGGACAAAAACGTCCTACCAATGACCAGCCAGTCCCAGAGCATTTGGGACCAAGTAGTGTTGGAATGATTGGTGGAAGGTGAGGGGAAGGAGGAGGCTGGATGTAGAGTCTGACCACAGGAAATATTGTTATTTGCGTTCTTGTCAGCAGATATCATCCCCAGAGGCAGCCTCTGCTCAGCCTGGCCCCCTCAGGCTCAGGTCTATTCTAATACTTCCCTACATGCACAAAATCAAAGCGTGCCACCTTCTTATGTGTGTACGTGCACGTAATGTCACTGATGCTGCAAGTAAGGTTGTGTGCTTGGGGAGTGTCTGGTTTTTCCTCACCTGTAGGAAGCAGACCCTCTGTTTCTGTCAGTTTGTCTGTTTTTGTTGCTGAATGTCTTATCTTTATCTCAGTTTCCCAGATCTGAGCATTGCTTCATGCTGGATGGACACACATAATCATTAACTAACTTTGTCTCCCAGATGAGCATTTCCTTTATAAATAATTATGAATAATATTTTCTTTTGTGGTATATCCCTGTATTAGCTTCATTATAATTGGTATTAGTAAAATCAACTAAGCTGCTCCATTATCAGAAGGAAATGCCAAAGAGGGTAAAAAATTAGATACACTCTAAAATGTCAAACCCAAAACACTTGCCCAGTGATGAATATTTTCAGCTTCAGTAGGAAAAACTCCTCTTGTATCAGGAGTTCATGTTCATACTTTGTTTCTGGCATTTATCTCCACGTTGGTACTGTACAATTTGCTTTTTGTGAACAGAGTGTTTTTATTTTTCATTACTGGCCTGCACTTTCGGGTGTCCATAATTTGTAATCTCTTGAATATGACATCCTAACACTCCCCAGCAGCATCAGATCAGCCACCAGAAACAGGCAATTAGGACTTCTTAGTCCAAAGAAGCTGAGAAAGAGGGAGTTGTGAGGGGAGTGTGCGTTGGGCAGTCCTGGGCATACACCACTGTGCAAACACAAATACCTTCAGTGACCTCCTGACAAAAAAAGTGAGGGATCATCGTTCCTGAGCAGCTCCAGTAGAACTGATCCCATACTTTGGGTAATCGGACCTCTGCATTTTTAAAAGTGAGAATTAAATACTTACTAAGAGAGTTATAGAAAAAAAATTTTTACTGACTTTTCCTTTCAAGACTTTTTTTTTCGTAACCAAGTCATAATGCAAACTCATTATTTTTTTCATTTGGAAAAGTGATTAAATAAAAATATGGAGGACCAAAATATCCTTTTTCTGGTACTATCTATCCCATTATATATTGCCATCCTAACACTGATGCTAACTTACTTGGGGCCCCATCCTGCTCCTATAAAACAGTGGGAAAAATTCCCACTTGCCAGCCCCAAAATTTTATTTCTTTTTTTTTAGTGTGAATTTGTGATGTTACTGCAATTTAATCTGATCTCTGTCAAATACTATGTTCAATTTTTGATGATACAAAATACCGAAGCAAATCAAGTAATTTGCTCACTATTTAAGAGAGTATCAAGCTCAACCTGCGTCAGTCACCAGAGATTAATATGACATTTCAGGCTTCATCTGCAGAAGGTGTAATGAAACCTTTTTTTAAAGCTTAAAGTTAAAAGGTTTTTTTTTTTCTGTGCTAAAAAGTCAGTAGCAGTGTGGGTCTGTGTGCCCTGGTGCAGGTTTGGGATTGATTCAGGTAGGCAGCTTTGCAAGATTGTTTCTGTGATCTGTGATATTTTGACATTTATGATGTTTGCAATAATGATTTTTTCTTTAATTCTATTTTGATGATTTTATTTCAAACTGTTGAAATTTACAGGGAATTTCTAATAAAGCAGTTGTCTTTCTTTAGCAGCAGATTTTCTGTCAATTTTATATAAGTTGTTAGAAATTTTACAGCCAGTTTTACAAATACTCTGCTTGCTGAAGTTTAATAAGAACATCTGGGTTTTGGTTAATTTAATGCATAAATTTAGTAATAATCCCTTATACAGTTAAAAACTCTTTGTTTCAGGATATATTGATATCCTGGCAGGGCAGTAATGTATCCATACGTAGATTTCATGTAGTTGAGCAAACAGTTATTTTTACCTTATTTTCCCCTTGTGATACCTTTATATTATATATATTTTGAAAAAAGAAATACAGAAAATAATCAGTATTTTAATAATGATCTGATTTTGAAGTACTGCCCCTTGTTGCTTTTCTTTACCGTAGTATCTTTGCATAATATATTTTCAACAGAATCAGCTCCTCTCTTTTCTCTTCCTTCTCCTCGAGTTTTATCTTGAGTGACAGCAGTCTGTGAGATTTGAGTAGGTGAAGTGTGGCACTGAGCGTGGCCGGTGCATCCACAGCGTGCTGGAAGCAGCTCTGGGGAGGCATCGTGCTCACTGCTGCTCTGTGTGACAGGAATTGTTGAAAGGTGTCCCTTTAAAAAGAGGGTATTTTAGGCAAGAGGGTAAGACCCATCACTGGGATCTAACATCCAGAATCCCATTTTTCCTAGTGCTATAAATGTTTTTAAAGACACTCCAGTTTTGGAAGAAGCTGCTGCAAGTCTGTCACAAGCAAGCACAGAATGTTGGTCCTTTAAGCTTTGCTGCCTGCTCTGCAAAGTGTGTGACCATTTGGGCTCTGAGGAAAGTTTCTCCAAAATCTGACAGAGAGAATAAAAGGAGAAAAGGGAGATGGTCTTCACAGGACACAGGGCTCGGCTCTGTGAACAAGAAGTCGCGTGTGCCCCTCTGCTCCCTGTAGCTTCTGAGGACTGGAAAGATCTGTTCCAAAAGGATCAATCAAATCCTGATCCCTTTCTCCATGCCTGATCCTGTTCCAGCAGCTCAGGTTTAGTGAAGGGAGTTCAAGTATTACCTCCTGGTGCACTGCTGTGGGAGGGTCAGCCTTCAGGGCTTGGGGGTGAAAACGTTTGTCGGTCACTTTGGCAGAGGCAAAGCCTGTCCTTGTTAAGCACTGCAACACCCAGTGTTCATCACTGACTTACCTCAAGCAAATTAAGCTCCTGGTGTGATATAAAACACTATTACTTGACTGGGGTTAGATTCCAGTGATGGAATAATTAGTCTTAACAAGGGCACAGCAGAAAAGGACCTTGAAATACCAGAGTTTGACCCCAGAGCTTTGTTCTGGAGTTTTAGTTGGGCTTCCTGCTATAATTTCATACAACCTGTGAAAATTGATGGCTAGTTTTGTTTGGCCTATATAGGAGCAGATATTTTATTTTGTATTTACTTTCCATTGGATCTTTTAAACATGTTTTATACCAGCAATTTTATTATGAGTCAGCCAAAAACATTTTAATGTGAGTCATCCAAATGTTGAGAGGATGGTTTTAATAAGGGTATTAATGTTTTGTTCAGGACATATATTGAGTTGAAAGATGTTTATTTACATTTAGAAATTAAAAATGTTCTTCATTTTGTTTATGGTTAAGCTAACTTTTAAAAATCTTTTATTTGATTTTAATATTTAATGTTCTTAATTTCTTAAAGCCAAAGCCAACTGAAACAGTCACAACTGATGAGTCTGGGGTAAGATCAGTAAAGCGACCCCAGTGGTTTTACCTATACTTGAGTTTATTCTTTTTACCATGTCTTTTTTCCACCAAGTTTTTCTGTATTTTTCATACCTGTCTTACTGCAAAGGTGTTATGCAGTGGTTTGCATTCATTGTCAATGTTCTATTGGAGTCTACTACAAACAAACCCAATATGATCCTATTAACAAACCAGAAAACTTGGAAATGCATGTGGTGTGTGAAGCATTTCTACAGGTCCTGTGTTCTCAGCATGTAATTTTTCCTTTCATATCATGGTTACCAAGGTGAACAGGCCCTCAAGATACATTTTCAAATCTTACCTCTTCCACCTTTGCATTTTATGTTGTTTTTCTGCAAGTGTTGCATGCTTGAGTTTGTATTTGGTTTGACTTCTCCATGATGCTCTTCAGAACTCAGAAGACAGCGCTCGGATCTCCATCACCTTTTTCCGTCTCTTCCGTGTGATGAGGTTGGTGAAGCTGCTGAGCAGAGGAGAAGGAATCAGAACATTACTGTGGACATTTATCAAGTCATTTCAGGTTAGCATCAGGTGCAATTTGCTTTATAATTACAACCATTTATACACCAAAATTTATGAAGCAATACCCTGTAGAGTGCAAAAAATTTTTTTTTAGTTAATCTTAACAATAATGACATATTTAAATACATTTCCCTACTAGTGCCAAAATAAATTTCACCAGTTACTTCAGCAAGGGTCATTCTTTGTCATTTGATATTAGCTGTTACTGTGAGATTTCTATGGTGCTTCCTGAAAAAATATTTGGTGCATTTAAAAGAAGTAAGTTAGGTTTGACATACATAGATCCCATGCTTCCACACATTTTATTAGATGACTAGAAAAGAAGTATTTTACACGTATTTTACATAAAACCAGTTTCATAAGTGAAATAGGTACTTGAATCATTGCTCCTGAAAACTAACAAAGGTGAAGTTAATGAAAATCTGTTACTGCATAAAACGAAGTATCTTTGTGTTGTCAGAATCAATAATGAAAATAAAATTAAAAACACTAAAGATGATCCTTCCCTCTGGATTGCTGGCAGAAGTAATTTAAAATACAATGAAGCTGGTGTTCATTGCATGCAGCAAAGTATTAAGAGTGACAGCCAATAACATTTTAAGCACTTGCATAGGAAGAAAAACCTTGGAAAAGTCTGTGCTGAGCAGAGAAATTACTTTTGCAAATGGAAATAGAAATTATGGTGTGAAACTATTAAATGACAATGCACCTGTTCCTTTTTAGGCTCTGCCTTATGTTGCCCTTCTGATAGCCATGCTGTTCTTCATCTATGCTGTCATTGGAATGCAGGTAATTTGAGAATTTTTTAAGCATTAAACAATGGTACAGAGTTATCAGAGACTTGTTTCTTAAGTTGCTTATTGAAACATACCTTTGATTGGGGTGCTGTGTATAAGGCAGAGCTCTCAGATTAATGGAAAAAATCTTTATTTGGCTCTGATCTTCATGATCAGGAGATTCAAAAAGACACAAGAGAAGAACTTGGTGTTCTGCTTTTTTTTTTCTTTCCTTGTATATGTGATAGAGTTACTGCACTTATATGACTATCATGAAAAATCTAAAGTGTAATGAAAGCGTGTTTGTGAAATATCGTGCATCCTAAAAGAAGCTTAGATTGCAAGGCCTATAGCCTCTGACAGCACAGGTCACTGGAATGAAAGTAAAAATTCTGGTTTCTTGTAGGTATTTGGAAAAGTGGCCATGAGGGACAACAATCAAATAAACAGAAACAACAATTTTCAGACTTTCCCCCAAGCTGTGCTTCTTCTCTTCAGGTGAGTAAAGCTTAACTCTCACTCAGTGCATTTTACTGATGTATGGAAAATGTGCAAAATGTGTTTGCAGGTTGTCTTGGGGAGCCTTTATGATGTGTATCCCCTATGGCCTGCTCTATGCCCAGACATGAATCCTGTGCCTTTCTGTGCATTGGGTTTGTTAAATAAACAGGTTTTTTTTTTCCTTTTTCACTTTCCTCCGAGGAATTTTTTTTTTTCCTGAACCTGGTGGGGGAGGGACAGCTGTAACCTGTCTTCTTTGGAGGAGATGTTCCTTCTAGAGCGTTTCCCTTAATTTGTCTCAAACCGGGACACAAGTGAGAATCAATTCAGCTCAACAAGCACATCCTGTTTGTGGCTGTGTGCTGAATGTCCTTTGGCACAACAGGGTTCTAATGAGGTGATACAGATCTAAACTCAGTACAGCTCTTGTGAAGCTCCTCGTTTGGGCAGTAACTGTCTTCAGGCAGAGCCCAAACATAGTCAGCCCAGCTATCAATCTGTGTGAGTATTGGGAAAGCTGCAAAAGGCTCTGCCCTTACTGAGATCTTTACAAGTACAACTTGTGTGATGGTTCAAAGAAATGAAAAGTTAGTGCAAACATAAAGAAATAAACTGTTCTTTACATTTGCTGAAGAGTTGACAAAAGATAAAGGCTGTAACTTGCAGAAGGGAAATATCAGATAAGCCATAGGAAAAACTTCCTGAAGGTGAAGGTGGCTACATCTTAGTGTGGGGTGGGGGATTATGGGATCTCCACCACTGGAGAGCTTAAGAAGAAGGCAAACACTTGCCAGAAGTGCTTCAGAATGTCCTGGAACAAGGAGAGAATGACATGGGACAGGGACGCCTCTAAAGATGTCCACCTTGAGTGGTCTCTTGCCCGAGACTCTGTAGTTCAGCTCCTGTGCATTGTTACTCACCTGGCTGGCAAAACTGGCAGGACATTCCTTATCTGGGACCAAAGGTGTCACCCACTGAGATCTAAGTCACTTTATGCCTTTGACACCAGGTAATGAACACAGCCAAAGATGTCATAATGATGTAATTATCTTTTAAAAATTTGAAATCATGGCATGTAGTTGAGCAAATATGCAAATGTGCAAAAAATGCAACAGCGCAAAAAATGCAACAGCAGAAATTAGGAGACAGGCATTTCTTCAACCACAGAGGACAGTCCATCTTCTACAAATATGTACTTTGAAATTTTATGACAGATTTTCATACACAATACTGCTTTTGTACACAGTAGCTCCACTGCAATAAGTATTTAACTTGTAAATCACAGTTTGGGGTTCCAATTTTTACATGCAAGCCTTTTTGGTGCATTGGTTTACCTTATAAAATGTGTCTGCAATGTCAGATTGTGCTTGTCAGTTCTAAAACCTGCTCTGTACTTTTCTTTAATTAGTTCCTACTCTGAAATGTTCACAGTCTGTCTTCACATTTGTGCTTGTACAGCTTCCAGTATTTTCCCAGAATGTAACAAATTAATACATTTTTAATCCATCTTGATCAAATAATGCCGAATTTATCTTTGTGACATTATAAAGGTGTGCAACTGGAGAAGCCTGGCAGGAAATCATGCTGGCATGTTTGCCTGGAAAGCGCTGTGATCCAGAATCCGATTATAATCCTGGGGAAGAGTACACATGTGGAAGCAATTTTGCCATCATTTATTTTATCAGTTTTTACATGCTCTGTGCGTTTCTGGTGAGTTTCACTTGTGCTTATGAACAGCAATGAGCTTTGGCATTTTGGCTTTCTTCTGAATGAAGCGTAGTGAGTTGAGAGAATGACTGAAAATCCCATATCCAAAGTATTTTGGCAAGGTTATACTTTTCCGTACAGAGTCTTAAGTCCTGTATTTTGTACCAGTATTTACAATGAGAGTGGTGAAACGCTGGCACAGGTTGCCCAGAGGGGTGGTAGATGACCCCCATGCCTGGGAAAATCCAAGGTTAGGTTGGGCAGAGCCCTGAGCAGCCTGATCTGGCTGAAGATGTCCTTGCTTGTTGCAGGGAATTGTTGTAGATGACCTTTAGAGGTCCTTACCAACCCAAACTTTTCTCCGGTTCTAAATTCTCTTGTGTGAGATTTTCTTTTGGCTGCACATTTGAAAGCTGAGTTAGCAGCGTTTTCATAGCTGTTATTTCCTGCATTACTCAATGGTACCATTAAATATTCATTGCTAACAGAGCTGCAGTTCCCTTGACTGACTAGTAATGCTGTTTGTTTTGTTTAGACTTAGCAGAATTTGGATGTGTGTCTCTACACGTGTCCTCATATGTGGCACATGAGAAGTGAACAATAACCTTTCACCCTAACCTGGGTCAGAATGGATAATTTGCTCTGAAATAATTGCTGAAATATGTTTTTCCTCATTGCAGGTGTCTGGTATAAGCTGATTGATTTGTTCTATTCACAGTAATGGTTTCCTTGCAAAAGGACAGTGGTCCAACAAAATTCTGTGAACTGATGTAAACATATATGTTCAGCTGTTCTGAATCACCTTCTGTATTAACAAAATGTATTGTCATGAAATTGAATCCTATTGCTACAGAAACAGTTTCCTGAGATACACACTGTGCCATAATATGTGTATTGGATCCATTCTTCAATTTGATGTAGTGGAATCTGGCAAATTTAAGAAGAGAAACAAAACCATGTTGCAGCCTATGTCAAAACATTGAGTACTCTAAACTAGAAACATGTTCTTGTCATGTCATTATTTGATAGACTTCCAGTTCGTCACTTAAATGCAAATATTTTCTGTGCTATTTGATGATGTTTGGCAAAAATCACTGATCTACTTTTTTGAGTTCTTTACCTACTGCATATTGAATTTAAGAAAATCAAAATAATCAAGGTGGATTCTTTTTAATTACTTGTTTGGTTTTTTTAGATTATAAACTTATTTGTGGCTGTCATTATGGATAATTTTGATTATTTGACACGTGACTGGTCTATTCTGGGCCCCCATCATTTGGATGAATTCAAAAGAATATGGTCAGAATATGACCCTGAAGCAAAGTAAGTTAGATCATTTCTCTGGTATAATTTATCTGCTGAAAACAGTACAAGCAGAGCAGGGTGTATTTTTTGGGAGTGGATGTTTGGTAACGGGTGTGTGTTGGTTCTAGGGGAAGGATAAAGCACCTCGATGTGGTGACGTTGCTGAGGCGGATTCAGCCACCGCTTGGTTTTGGCAAGTTATGCCCTCACCGAGTGGCCTGCAAGGTGGGTTTCACCTGATTTTTGTCTGACTGGAGGATGATAAACCAAGCTGGAGTGAATAATAGTGTGTAATACAATATGAAGCAGCGAGTGAGAAGATGGAAAATAAATGGGAATTTAAAATTATATAGAATCTGTCAGGCAGGATGTTTAATTTTGACAAGGATTAATGGCATTTTAATGTAAAAGTTGAAAAACAACACAAAGGAGATGAATGATTGTTACATTATTTGAGGACTTCAGAATTATGGGTATTGTGATTTTAGCAATTTCATTGGGAATAAGATCAGACCAGTTAATTAAAGGATTGTTACAACAGTACTGTAATTTGGATTTCTTGTGTATCTGTTTTATAAATAGGTAAAGTTGATGTGTAAACCACTGGGTTGGAATGGAATGTCTCAAGGCATATTTAAAGTAAACCTCTATCTGTCTATATGCTAACATCAATTATTCATTGAGTAATGCTGTTAAACTAGAATAGAAGAAAATCCAAGTCAGACATTAGGAAAAGATTTTGATAGGTGAAATCGTGTCCTTTTGGCAGACAGGGTCACAGCAATGCTGCTCTAAAAGGAGAACACTGATGCAGGGATGGACTGACCCAAAGAGAAAAGCCCCTTTCACAGAAGTTCAGTGTAGCTGGTGTTAGAGACTCACAACATCACTGAGGAGCTACCTGAGGAATAAATGGGCTCAGACAATTAAGACCTGGTGCTCTGGTTCTTTATGGAGCATGAGGAACCCCTGGGAAAGCTGGGACACAGCTGCAGCTGGAGGGAATGCCCTGAAATAACTGCTTTTGTCCTTAGTACTTGCACGGTGTGATTCATAGTCAAGAACTTCAGTGTTTGAAAGTTAGCTCAATAAATAGTTTAAGAAAACTGGTGTGCAGTTTTAACTGTTGAATAAGCATGCATGTGATTAATATCAAAAAGAAGCAATATTGGCTGCATATTATGCACAGCTAGGATGGAAGACTCAACTTTGTTTCGAAGAACTTACATAATTTATGTTCCTCTCAGTAATACTGTTCTTTGGATACATCAACTTTTCAAAAATTAACATTACTGGATTTTTTTTTTCAAAGAAAGCAGCATCAAAATTTGTTTTCCTTTTCTCATTTTCAGAGGTTAGTAGCCATGAATATGCCACTAAACAGTGATGGAACCGTCATGTTCAATGCTACTTTATTTGCTTTGGTTAGGACTGCTCTAAAGATAAAAACAGAAGGTAAGGTTCTTCACTGTAAAGCCTTTACTGCACTTGTAAGAAAGCACAATGAGGAAAACTTACAATTTATTTCTTTTGTTGGACATGAGTAGGGCTGCCTTGGTCCTGCTGGGTCTGGTTTGCTTTTGGATCATGGACTGTATTCACTGTTGCTAGGAATGATTTGCTAGAAAATGAAAGGAAAGGGATAGTGAGGCCAGAGCCAAAGATACCTCAGAAATTATTCTGTGTTTTCATCTGGTCAGATAAAAACGTGCAGCAGTGGCACAGCAGGAGTTCTACCTCGAGAAATGAATGAATTCCCCTTCCTGCCCAACCAAGGTGCTCCTTCTTCACTACCTTTTAGCTCAGTGCCTTGAATCCCACAGTGGTGCAACTGCAACTTTTGCACACTTGAAAGCAACATTTCCAGTCTGGTCAAGGCCAGTTCTGACTGGGTTGAATGGATTTCTGTCATTTGTGTTAAAGAGAGAAAGGTTTTTAAAGATAGTGGAACGTTTCAAAGAATTTTCTTTCTATTTTTACACATTTTTCAGATTTTTTTTCCATCTTTTACTGCTTTCAGGTCCGTTTCTTCTGCTATTCTCAGGAGAATTTTGGTTCCACTGGCAATAACAAACTTAGATTAAGGCCCCTCAGGTATTGCTGTGGTCTAGGTGAGCACTGCAAGAGGTGAAAAACTGCTCAGTACTCAGTTGTTTGAACTTTCAAGCCTGTACAGCTGAGTAATTACTGTGATTAAGTAAATAAAGGCTCAGCTTTGGATCAAGGAAGAAGGCTTGTAAAGAGCGAGTTGTCACTTTCTGGACAATTTAAGCAGAAGGAGTGACAGAGTGAGGCCAAGGTCTGGAAGTCACATTTGACATCTGCGGTGCTCCACAGCTGGATTTGAAAGCACCAGGAATTTGATATTTTATTCCCTTTTTTTCTCTTTAGCTGTGGCATTGTCTGCTACATCACATAGCCTGGGCTCACCCCAAAGGATCTCTGTCACACTCTGTAATTGTGTACAGCCAATTAATATCCAAAGGATGGTTCATTGCAGCTGGTTGAACCGTAATTGCTATCCTCTGTTTCCCATTTCCTTGCCACAGGTAACCTAGAGCAAGCCAATGAAGAACTCAGAGCAGTCATAAAGAAAATATGGAAGAAAACGAGCATGAAATTACTTGACCAAGTTGTCCCTCCCGCTGGCGGTCAGTCCGATAAACTCTGCCGTGTGCTGTTCTCTGTGCATGTTGGTCTTTCTAGATTGTTAGGAACCAAAGAAATAAAACTGCTAAATTTTGCAATTATGATGTGATTTAAGGACAACAAACAATAGCAAAATAAATATTGAGACAATTATATCCTATTGCAGTAGATAATACATATAGGACTGATAAGTGAAACTTAGCTCAAAAAGAGAGAGAGGAAAATGCTGTGATTATTTTCTTGCTTGAAAAAATTACCTTATTAGACCTGAATGTAGTCTTGGTTTCAAATCATTCAGCAAAATAAACTAGCTTGATTTCAATGCATTGAGCAAAACAACATGTTTTGTACTATGCTACATTATAGCTTATTTGCTTGTATATGTTGAATACTTCTGGGAGAAAAAAAAATTAATGCCAGCTTAAAAATTTTTTCATAAATTAGTAAAGCAAGAAGCTAAATTATCTCAGTTACACTAGTTTAAACCAGAGCCATTCCACAGATGATGGAAATGGTTCAGATTTATGCCAATAAGACTGATACATGACTGTGGCCCATCTAAAGAGATATCTGAATTCTGATTGCACCAAGCATTTGTGAGAGCTACAAGGCACGTTTATGAAATGTTCCTATGTGCCATAAAATGACATGTCAATATCTCTCTTTGTAAATATATATATTCTGATATATATATTTAGCCTTTTCAATATATACGTTTTTATTAATGCGCTGTAGTGTAGGTTTAGGGGACTGTTTTTTACTTGCTTTTTCAAGTTTTAAAGGTGCAGGATCTGTCTCACTGTCACCCACGCCCAGGGTATATTTACCCAGACATCCAATCCTGAGATCCATTGTAATCCCCTGGTATTTCTTGTAGTTTATTGTACCTTCACAGTGCTATGGCAGCTCCCAAGACTGCTCAGACTCCAGCCCCTGGCCCTGGAAGGGGATGGCCCTGGAAGGGGATGCTCAGTGCCAGGAGGAGGAGCACTGCCTGCGCTGCTCTTGGCCTCACCCAGGAGCAGCAGCAGCTCCGTGGCTGGAGGAGCCACTGGCTGTTGGTGGGGTGGCTGCTGGATAATAGTGGGGATGAAGCCAAAAATCTGGCTAAATTGACTCTCCAAAGGGGAACTGATACTGCACATTTAAAACAACTTTTGTGTTCTACTCTGTTGTTTTTAGCCTTACACCTAAGTGCTTGCATGGCATAGATGAATCGCTTTGTTATTGTTGTAACTATGTGCTTGAGCTTTTTCTGCAGCCTCTGTTCCTTTCAACTATGAGTCTTTCCGAATATTCTGAAGCAATTCTGTTTTAGGGTGGTGGCATGGAATTAGCGTTGCCTCTTGCCAACTTTATTCCCCTACATTTTTATTGAAATAGAGACGCATGCTTCAGAATAGCGAGCTCTGCCTGCCTAAATCAGTCTGACAACGAACCTGTACAGATTACATCCCTAGAACTAATCTCACGTAGTGATTCACTCTTAACTTCAGTTTCATTTCATTGCTGAGTATAAGCTGTGTATTTTATTTTCAGCTATACTAAAATTCATTGCTAATGTTTATTCTGCAAATGTAGCTCTTCAGTGTAGCTAGAAGGCTGAAAACATGGATGTGCTCAATTGGTAGGAAACAGTATGGCTTCTGCAACCCAGTATAAATAGGAATGTGTTGGGAAGTCCTGCAGATTTATGAATTTTCAATTCCAGTTTACTTTGTTCCTCTGTGGACCTTGTTATGATTTATCTGAAAATTGAAAATATTCTAAACCACCTAGAAAAAAAGAGCAATACAGCTATTTTACATTCATATGCCATAGGAGTGTAAAATAGCTTAGTGTACAGTAGAAATTAGTTTTGATGTTTAATATTCAATGGAAAATTGTCTATGAATTAACACCAGTGACAGATGATAATAACAGTTTCCTAGGAGATGGAAAATTTTCCTCAGTATAAATCAACAAAGCATTCAAATTCAATATGTTAAAATCACTTGCACTTAAAATTATTGAGAGGTCCAGTTTATAGTCGTTTGTGCCAGTATTACTTGTGCTGATATTACTGAATGCTAGGTCCTTTGCGTGTCATGACTATGTCTCCAGAACACTTATTTGCAGAGCAGGATGAAAATAATCGGTATAGCAGGCTTCTTTTCCCCTTGACTTTTAAATAAATGCGTTAGAAATAAACAGTTAATTCTTGATTAAATAACTTCTTACTGTAACTCAGTGATACTTTTCATATTTAGCAACACTTTTGCAGTACAGAAAGGTGAAACTGCTTTGCAAAAACATAGAATTTCATTCAAATTCCTGATGTATTGATAAGACTACAGGGTAAGAGAAATACATAAAACTCACTAAGGACTCACCTGTATTCTCTAAAATTCTCAGCCTCCCCCTGCAAATCCATTTACTCCTGCCTAGTACTTGCCTTCTTCTGACAGCTTCCTTTTGAAATGATTCCTTTTGCCATCACTAATTGTAATTAGCGATTTGTGCATTCTGTGGTCAGTTATGCTTAGCTGCCTTCCTCTACCTGTCTATATCTGGCTATATGTGTGTTACTAAAAAACAGAGTCAAGGACGGCTCCCCTTGGCCAGGCATCAGTTCCTGTGTGCTCGTCTGCAGTAGGGCTGACTGTGCCTGTGACATACACAAGCACCGTGGGGACACAGGCAGACTTGGGCATGCACAGTTCAGCAAACTGGCAGTGCATTTGTCTGATATGTTTACAGAAAATTGGTGCATGTCCAAAGTGATCAGTAAGGGCCCTTCATTTCTGCATCCTGGCATTTTGCAGGTGTTTTGGTCTCAGGCACAGTCAGTGGTGGTGCAGTGTCGTAGCCTGACGTGAGACATGCTCTAAGTGCAACCCATAGTGGTGTTTGTTATACAAAGTCTGTCACTTCTATGTGCTTGTTCTTTCTGGGAGCCCTTTGCTAACTCACTTCCTTAAAAGTTCTGTTCAAATACTTGAAATGAAATAGTATGAAGGATGGGGAGAGGCTTATCTGGGGAGTGAAACCAGAGCTATGATCAGTGGATTTATCTAAACTAGGGAAGGCAAGTTTACATCACATGTTGTATAGGAGATCTCATCCTAATACAATGCACCATTAGTCTCCTGAAGAGCTGCAAAGGAAGATTACAGGTGACCATCAAAGCAAATGTTCACAAAAGGTTTATTAATGAGATTCATGGAGTCAATTAAAAAGCTTTTTATTGATGAGATGGAATCCATAGACTGGTGAGCTTTTCTTGTGAGCTGTTCCTGATATTTCCTGCTATTTCTGCCTTTCCTAGCAGGAACTGAGGGGACTCTGACCCTTGAAGAATTGTCAGAATTTGGCAGAGCAGGCTCTTTAACATGCTAAGATATTTCCTACAACAGACTGGTCTCCCAACCAGTATCTTTTGAAGCAATTGTTATAATTATTTTTGTTTTGATATCTTTAAAGAGAAACTTCTGAGATAAGACATTCTGGGTGCATTTTCCCTGCAGTTAAGGCCTGTTGTACCTTCTCGCATGCATACAGCCCAATTCAGACATTATAATGAGAGGAGCTGATTTTGTATGGTAGAGGTTTCATTTTGAGATAAATTCTATCAGAGAGGTAAAAATGGATTTGAAAAGTATTGTCCATGGATTGGATTCCCCACCCTTTTCAATGAGAGCAAGTCACTAAAAGAAGAAAGTCAATTTAAATTAGAGAAAACAGTATTATAGGTAAAAACAGTACTACAAATATTATCCTTAATGAGATACACTGGCACATATTATCGATAAAACGAAGATACATGGACAATCTATTTTAATCAAATGTTGAAAAAGGCCCATAATTTCTAACAGAGTCCTGTTAAAATGTGTCTGGGCATGTTAGATTTTCATGTTCAGTCAAGTCACGACTGTACAGAATAACAGCTGATGCCTAAACCACACCAGCTCCTCTTTATGGGCAGCAGGAGCCAGAAATCCTGTTGCAAATATCCACCTCTGGATACTGAAAAACACGGGGAGATTGGACAGTACAGCAGGAAGGGAAATGGAACTTCATGTCAGATAACTCTAGGGAAAAAAAGTGTGTGACAACAAAAGCAATGTTTTTGGATAGAAAACTATTCCTAGTTTTCTGGCAAGCATTAATCACCGAGAGATCAAACTTGCCCAGCTGAATGATTCAATGGACTCATAAACACATTCATTCTTAACCTGCTGTGAACCAGGGCATTTTGGTGTCCTCACAAGGCACCTGCCTTTGAAAACTTTCAAATTTGGATTTTGTTCACAACAGTGACTCTGAAAAAATGCTACATTTCACTGCCCTGACTATTTGCCTATTGTTTGAATTGTACTGAATTCACTGATGGAAGTTCATTCCTTTCAGCATTACAGATCTGACACCATACATACCCTGACAAGCAAATTTGGTTCAGCAGTGACAAAAAAAGAGATGTAGGCAGAGTCACTCTTGTGAACATTAGTGTCTATGAGTCATAGTAGATTTTATTTAATCTATTTACTCCAAGAAACTAAACCCAGTACTTCAGCATCTATGTATATACAGACACGTTTATGGTTTTGTTAGAAACTTATTTAGAAGTACATGAGTCTTGGTAAAGTATTGTATTTTCTCTTTTATTAGGATGAGTTCATTTAAGTGACTGAACCAAACCTGCTTGCTGAAACATTGCTTTTGAGCCTGTTACAGGCTCCGTTGTTGTAAGCTGGAAGCACAGTACCTGTTGCACCCATCACATTTTCCCCCCAAATCAGATGTGAGTGTACAGGCTATTGATAAATGTGCTGACTTGGGAGAGATCTGTCTGGTCTGTTCATTTAGATGATGAGGTAACCGTGGGGAAGTTCTATGCCACCTTCCTGATACAGGACTACTTTAGGAAATTCAAGAAACGCAAAGAACAAGGACTGGTGGGGAAATATCCTGCGAAGAACACCACGATTGCTCTGCAGGTGATTTTTTAATGTTTTAAACTAACCACTTTGTGAGCTTACTTGAAATAGCAGGTAGATGAATATTGATGATTGTGCAATGCTGCCAGGATTTTGTTTAGCTGGGACACTTTTGGCCCTTATTCATCAGAAAAGTAAAACCTAATCCTGCTATTCTGTCTATAACAAGGTAAGTGCAAAAACTTATTCTTTATGGATTACTCAAACAGTAGCAATGGTTATAAAATTTCTTAGCAACTCTAGCTGATAAATCACAGTCTGAAGCTGCTGATTGGGTATTGGATAAATAAAGCTCTGAGCTATCATTTATGTTCTTTGTTTTGCTTTAACTGTTCAATTTCTTGTGTTCCTACAATGCTAAAAGCCAGTTCTCAGGGAACTTCCTACTGTGCATTGCCTCATAGTAAAGAGGTTTTTATACAGTATCATTTTTCTTAATTCTCATTGCTCTTTTTCTTTTCCACTTATGATATTGTGAAGTATCTCCCAATTTTTTTAATATTTGCAAATTATGAATTTCACATCCATCGATTTCTTTCATGGGAAGTGATATTAACATACTGCATAAATGTCACACACTTCTGTCTGTCTCTTAAAACAAGCTATCACATGGAAACCAGGACAATAGATTTGGCCTTCTGTCTCTCAACAGGCCTGCAGCCAGCAGTCCATAGAGTACACGTGATCTAAAGAGCAAATTCTGACAACTTCTTTCCACTGGTACCCTTTGTAGAATGAACTTTGAAACAGGCAAATGGAAAGCTGTTCTCAAATAATTCCAGCCATCATACACTGCACCATTTTTATTGGATTGGGACTTTGTGAATTTCAGTTAATGATTAGCAGTTTGCTACTAACTGTAAATATATTTGTTTCTGATTGTTTTTTATTCTGATGCCAAAATTTAGGGATATGTCATGAAAATCCCTTTCTAAAAGAGGAGAATTGTGTTAACTTGATTGAGATACTGTTTTTTAAAATTCTGTTGGTTTGTTCTTCTGTTTAGCAAAATGATCTTTGCTGTGTTAAGCGGGTAATTTGTTTCATTCCCATTTCCTAAGAATGTCTCTGCTGGCAGCTCTGACTCCCATTGTGTCCCAAATCACCACAAACATAAGAGATGGAACAAGCAGGGAGAGATTCACCACAATTCTTGCTATTTATTTGTGACCCCGTGGCCTGCCAGGACCGTATGAATTGTATTTGCATACACAAAAGAAGAGAAAATTATTGGTAATGGAACCGATAAAAAGGCTCCAAACAGTTGAGAGGGAAGTGAAAGATGCTGGATTTTTAGGAAGGACCTTTTCTTTATTGCTGAAGCATTTGAGCATAAGGAGGTCTAAGTTTGTTTTGAGCCCCAGTATTGCAGGTTTCCACTTGTGTTTTTGAAGTTGCACACATAACAATGTAGAGAAAACCCCTGGGTTCTCAAATGTGAGCGTGCTCTGTTGTTTATTATCAGACTCTGCTTCCTGTTCAGTGACAAAGACAGAGGGCAAGATGGAACTGAAAGACTCAGCTCTTCCTGTCTCCTTGGGCAAATATTTTTCAATTCAAAACATCTAAAAAAATGACCATTGATCTCTACTAGAAATTTGCCAAGGCCTGTGGGAGTTGAGGCATAGAACTTTTTTTTTCTGATTAAACAATGCTTCCATGGTATTAAAATGAGCCGGGCCAGTAGATGGGAAGATTACTACTTTCTTTTTCCCCATCTTCCTCCCTTTTGCTTTTGTCTTTTTAACAAATCAGGAGGAGCTCAACTTGATTTACCAACTAAAAATGGAAATACTGTTTCAAACAGACCTGAAACTTGTGGTTGGAAAAAAAAGCCCAGTCCAGCATATAAATGAATAACACAATTTTAAACTGGAAGCTACAGCACATCAAATTCAAAGTCGCAATGCTGTGTTTGTTAGAATAATTAATTATATGAGTACACAGCTTTAAAACAGAGCTGGATATCTTTCTAAAAGAGGTGTTCTGCTTCAACAAGGAATTGATTTCTTCCGATCAATGACTCTGAGAATAGTCCTGTGGGATGTGTTATAGGAAGTTTAGTATAAATGGTCACATAGAATTTTTTGGTCATACAATGTGTAAAAATCAGGTGTCTCCACTTTCAGCCTGCTATTCTGTGCTTTGTCCAAAGCTTAAATGCTTGTAAAACTTCAATGTTTTCAGAAGCCTGTGTGCTTATCAACCATTTTTGGGAGCATAATTTATGGGTATATGACCCAGCTTGTGTCTCAACTATAGAAATTTCATTGGATGCTCTGTGAAAAGCTTGTAACTATGAAAATATTATTTCTTGGAGAGTCAGTAGTAACTGTTTTTCCATTTACTCTCTCAAACACTCTAGGTGAACTAATGTTTGCATATCCCTCTGGTAAACAATAGACTAGGAAAAGCAGAAACATGCAGTGTCACGCTGTTACCCAGTTTTTCAGGGAGGTTGTGATGACTGTTATGTCACTATAGCAGAGCTGCTCTGGCATTAATTAATCAAACATGCAGCACATTCAGTATTGCAGCACCTGACTTTGTTACGAAGATGTGAGTGGAACAGATGATGAACAACAGAAAAAGAATTTGTCAGCCTTCTTTCCTCTCTGGAGGGGAGAATTATCCTCAGCTACACATGAGTTCCTGACGCTGAAATCTGACAATACATACAGGACCTGTATTTTTATTCTTTACCTTTGAATGTTTACCTTTCCTATTGTTTTGTGAATTTTCTTTTTGAAATTAGAAACTTCCTATAATCAGTGTGTACGTGTTACTTCAGCAGGAGCTTTAATTAAGTTTCTCTAACTAAGTAAGATTTCACAGTGTCTGGTAGTCATGATAATACCACTGCAAACAGCCCCTGCTTTCTGAACTGCTGGAGATGAGAGCAGCAGAAGCTGGGCTACATTTGGCTGTGATTTTTTGAGCTCTGTCATTCAGAAACTTTCTATACTAGAACTGCTTGCTTAGACCTGAAAATAAGATGAGGAAAGGATTTTCACCAGGCTAATAGGATCGTTGCAGCCATCTGATTCTTCTATTTCTAAAGAATGAGAGTGACTGTATTTTCATATTCTGGTTTACATCTCACCCCATTCCAGAACAGCTGTCATGCTGCAAAATCCTTAAGCAAAGCAGCAGATAAAAGCAAGGTCCCCTGTTGCAATTTGTGTCAAAAGGCATATGAGCCATAAATGCTCTTGTACTTTTTGCTGATACCTGTGGTTTTCTCTTGGGGTGAATGAACTAGCTAATTAATGAAGAACATGGTTCCTAAGGATCTAATAAACCCTGCAGTTCCTGCATTATCTAGCCTGGCTTTCCTTATCTCCTTTCTTTTACAAGAGAGGAAGAAAACAAACTGCTATCAAGATTTACGGTCCCCTCCTAACCTTTGAGTGAGGCATAAGGTGAGTTACAGTTTTATAACCCTGCTGATTCTTACAGCTGGCCATGTCACACTTTCCTGCCTTCAGAGAATTAACAGCCCCTGTGAGACAGAAGGCTCCTTGTCACAGAATCCACTGTGTTTTAATTCTAAGGACAACTGTTGAACAAAAAATTAATGGATGTTGCCATTTTCCCTGTTTTATGGGAATGCAACAGCCTTCATTTTTGCATAGATCACATCTTTGCCCTCTTATTCCTCATGCTCACGTGGTATTTCATTGGGGTTTTGAAGGTTGGGTTTTTTACAATAATTTCATTCAGTACTTTTGAAGATACTGAGGGGACAACCTGTAGCTGTCACGCGGCCTAAGGCCCTGTTTTTCCAAGGGAAGTACACTTACTTTTTTTTTAAAGTAGTCCTTTAGTTATAATCTAAACTCAGGAAGGCAGACTGACCAAGGAGCATGTGTAAAAATACTGTTCTTAGAAGACATTATCTTCAGAGAGACCCACAGAGTGTTTGATTTCAGGGTGAATGAACACTAGAAAGTACAGAATAGGGGTTTTTTATCATTAAGACATAGGCATTTTAACACATGAAACTGAAGCTTGAGTTCTCTGCCTGAGTTTTGTTTGGTTATATGAAACCAAAACTTGTGAACTGTGTCACAAGAATGTCCCTGGCAGCCCTGTCATGTTTAGGGGCCAGAACCTCCACCCAGCTGCAATAAAGGGTGCAGCTTCTTCTGACACTGGATTTGAGATGTGTGTGGTGCAGAAGAAACAATGGAAGTTTGGGTTGAGTTAGAAAACTAGAGCAGAGCTCCCTGCAAAACTAGACTTGCTTTGTGTATGCCAGGGCATGCAGCAGGCAGGAATTCCTCTTCTTACTCCACAGTAACTTCATTCAGGGTGATTTTTATTCTGTAGAGCTCAGGTTTTCCTCAAGGGTGTAGCATTTGCTGTTAGCCTAACCCAGGCTGCTGTTTGGGTACGTGTCAGAGAGGAGGAAAGCAGCCTAGAAAGCGAGGAGGGGATGATTATCTGCTCAGGCTGTTAAGTCAAGGAAGTCTTTCTGCCGTGAAATTTCAAATTCCTCCTCACTCAGAAAGGGACACTTCAAATGATAACCAACAGCAGTTTGTCTAAATTTGCATATTGTTACCAAAACCATCTTCAGAGCTGCAATAACAACATCACTTGGAACCCCACAGTCTGTCTTCTGCAGACCTGGGGGAATTCACTCCCTTATGAAGGCAAGAGTACAAGAGGCTGTGAAATGAAATGAAATGAAATGAAATGAAATGAAATGAAATGAAATGAAATGAAATGGGTGACCAGTTTGAGTCAGATGTTTCAGCCCTTTTTGTGGTGTTACACATGCCCTGAGGTCACCAGAAAAGAGAGCTTCCCTTGCCTTTCTTGTGGTATTGACTGATACTTATGCAGTGACAACAAATATATTTTCTGGGTCAGAAAGAGATGTCTTTGTGTAATGATGGAAACTTGTATTGAGCCAAACAGTAGTCACATTGCTAGTAAAATAGATGTTAAGTGAAGCATGAACAATTTTAATTACTTTCATCTAGCACATAGAGGGAATGAACTAATTCTACACTGTTTTTCCTATGGAAAATACTTACTGTAAACTATGGAACGCATCTATATTTCATATTTATTTATGTGTTGCCCTCTTTGTTAACACACACAAATAAAAATTAAAGGATATTTTCTTTCACATCCCAGGTACACAAAAGCACTGATTTATTGAGCTGAACCTGATTTTGGAAACATGTTTCAGATTAAACCAATTATGCTTTTTCCTCTCTGCACATGTTACAACTATTATTAACCCTGCAGTAAACAGTAGTAGAAAAGGGAAAAAGCCAAACCCTCTGGCAGGCATCAGCTGAGGGGTTAATTTGTTGCTCAAGTTCCATTTAATTGAGCTCCCATGTTCATGTGGTGCTCAGAGAAGGGCTCAGCTCGAAGGCAGCCTGGGCTGGCTGAGAGCTCCGAGCTTTTGTGCGGTTGCAGCGCGGCGCACGCAGCGCTGGGAGCCGGGCTCTGCCAGGATGGATAACTCTGCACAATCAAGACTTGACTACTACCTCTCCTATGTCCACTGCTATAGTGTAGGTTATTCAGCTATTTTTCTGCATGCTTGTTTCCTTATCTTATTAGTTCTGTCGTTGTGTTCTGTTCATACTAACCTCAGGGTTTTTTTATGTTAAAGTGTCAGTGTAGCTCTGAGGTTTTGTTACTCTTTGTAGTTTGCTGCAAAATAAGTAGATAGTAAAAACATGCTTTTTAGCTATAAATCTAATGGTTTACGTGAATGTTTTTAGAGTCATAGGCTTCCAGGATTGTGAAGCTCTGAAAACCTAAGTATTTAGAATTTATGTTTGTGCTTTTTTCCAGTTCTAGTGAGTTAATATAGCAATATACATAAATATACATCATTGTTCTAAAGTCTGTGAAGCATAGCTTGCCAGTGTCTTCCAACTCCTGGTATGCCTCAAAAGAGGGACCACTGGGTATTTTACTGACTGGAAATAGTGTAGGTGACAATGATATTATTTGAATAAGGGTATTGTGCTTGCACATCTTAAACTAAGCTTAAACTGTATATATAGGTTGGAGTATACCTTAAAATGGTTGTGGACTGAGTTTAGCTACAGGGAAAATGATCTTTTTGTAGTTCCAGAATTTATAAGCATTTGAATGTTTTTC
This sequence comes from Machaerirhynchus nigripectus, assembly GCA_013397975.1. Lineage (NCBI taxonomy): Eukaryota > Metazoa > Chordata > Aves > Passeriformes > Dicruridae > Machaerirhynchus > Machaerirhynchus nigripectus. The sequence continues at coordinate 419,041 of VZRQ01006851.1, read as the reverse complement.
TGAAAGTCATGACTGGAGTCTTGCATTATACACAGATTTCTTAATATGAAACATATATCTAAAATAGTGTTACTCTTTTATGCATACTGTAGATGTGGGAAGTTGATTTAAAATCTATTTGGCATTTGTTAAAAGTAATCTTTTCAAAACATTTACATGTTTAACTTTCAAATGTTTTGATGTGAGGTGCCTTTCAAGCCTCTTAAAGCACATATCTAAACAACCTGTCTCAGGGTACAGGTACTGCTCACATGATATCTTTTCTCATTGAGGGTGAGGGACTCCTACAGTTCTGTTATTTCTGCTTTTCAAAACACGTCTCTGTCATCTCAACGGTGTGTCAGAGACAGGGCCATCAGTCATTGTCTCTTGAGATGCTATTTAGGACCCATCACTGGTGTATCAGTGCCTTGTTCCATCCTGAAAACATTGCAGGTGCTGTTGTCCCTCCAAAGCACAGCTGCACAGAATTACCACGTTCATCTGAAGTCATTCTGTGCATTTATGAGAAAGCCTAATTGAAGACATGCTTGGTTTTCTCCTGTAATTATGTTGTTCAGCACTCTGTGTCACTGCTTTGCTAAATAACCACTGGACTGATACTTCTCGTCTTTCTCATACCTACACAGCAAAAAGATGAAGCAAGAAAGGACTCAAAAATTAAATTTTGGCTAAACAGTGTGTCTGAACAAGAAATAACTTCTTTTGCAAACTTCTAGTGAAATCTGTAGAACAGAGTTAGAGCCATGCTCAAGAACTGTGAGGAAGTAATTCCTGTATAACACTCAAATTTTACTTTTTTTTAAAAGTCATTATAATGTGATGCTTCAGGGATGTGGCATCTCTTGAATCACTGTATGTAATAACAACAAGTCTTATAAAGTTCTACGTAGGGTAATAACCACCTTCTAAGAACTTTAGCAGTCATAGCGAAAAAGAAACAAGCACACCTCTGGCAGGGGTAGGCAGACCACTATCCAGGCTCTCTCTTTTCAAAAAGTCCCATCTGCTCTGCTTTTGTTTTTATCCTGATTTAAATGTAGCAGTTTTTAGAACCTCAAAAATGGAGGACATGGAGTACTTCCATTGCCCTCTTGTGTGTTATAATGTCTCCAGGGTTCTTGCTGGGTAGACTAAAATGTCCAGTATTATGCAGGGAATGTGTGTCTGAAGGACTCTGCTGTAAATTAAAGAAGAGCTGTGGGGAAGGTTGGTTTGATATTTGTGTGCGGTCTTTTCTTTAAGAGATCTTTGATTTGGTTTTGAAGTGCTTGAAGTTAAAGTCAAATGTTTGATCAGTCCATGCTGCCTCTTCAGTCTTCACAGAAGACATCAAGTGTGGTTCAAAGAAGGGGTTTTCCTACTGGCATAAAAGTACCAATTCCTGTGTTTTTATGTCAGTCCCACTTTAGTGGTGGCTGACTGATCTGATGAAGAATTATCTTACCACTAAGATCTCAGCATGAGCATTTGTATCATTATGTGGTGCTCCCCTGTCATAAAAATGTTTCTTAGATTACTTAGAGTGCTGCTGGATTGCACCAGGTGAAATGAGACAGCAAGTGGGAGTAGTCATTTTAAGGATAGAGTTCACAAAATTGTTGTAGGTCTTTCCATTAGGGCAAATAAACTCAAGAATATTTCAGTTCTGCAGTCTGGTGTTTTTTGAGAGCTTCAGTGCTGGCTGTGAGTGAATGAAGCCGGGGGGTTGAGTGTGACTAACATATACCTTTGCATGTGGTGATCCAGGTTTTTGTCCTCCACTGTTGACTGTGTAACTGCAAGAGGTCTGTTACTTGGAAATGAGTATTACAGGAGAGACATGAGATGAGATGATAAAGGCTGCCTGCGGTCTCTTGAGTAAAGGAGGGGTAATTCACCAAGAAGTAAGCCAGAAGGCAGTTGAAAATGTAATCAAAATTAAATTACTATTCAGTGTGTTGCTGTCAAACACGTGGCTTTTCTCAGCTTCCAGGCATGTATTTGTGGGACTTGGTCACGATTTGGCAGACAGGAATATGAGGGAGTAGTTTTTGTCAGGCTTAAATTTTGTCTGATGCTGCTCTCTGACAGTGCTGTGTTCACAGAAGGGCTCAGCTCGAAGGCAGCTTGGGCTGAAAACTCCGAGCTTTTGTGCCGTGGTGGAGCAGTGCTCAGCCAGTGCTGGAGATGGGTCTCCTGCACTCAGCCCCAGGAGATGGGCTCCTCGAGCCTGAATAACTCTGGACAATCAAGACTTTGCTTGGCCTCTTATGTTCAGTGCTGTAGTGTAGATCTATTCAGGTGTTTTTCTGGATGCTAATTTCCTTATTTTAGCAGTTTTTGAGTTGTGTTCTGTTCATACTAGCCTTAGTTCATTTTTATGGTAAAGTGCCAGTTGGGTTTTTTTCTTCTTTTTAGTTCTCTTTGCTCTAAAATAAGCAGGTAGTGAGTGTGAAATGCAAGTGGCTCTTCTTGCTAATGGTCAAATAACCAAAATATATTAGCAGTCCTCTACTAAATCAATACTGCCCTTGTTTCTGCTAAACAAATAGAAACCTCTGGTCTTCCACTTGAATACCTGTACCTTAAGGTGTTAATTTTTCTTCCCTTTAGCACCTCGAAACATTAGCAACCTTGCTGAGGTTTGACTATGCAATTAGCATAAGAAGTGGGAGAAAGCAATCCCACCGTTCCCAATGTATCCATGAAAGGAGTATTGTATATTAACTCACTAGCAAATGATTTTTAGAGCCTTGTTCAGTTACAGCATAACTCTCAAAGTTCATCCCTGAGGAAGAAAACTGGATTGCCAGATAGATGTAGATAATATGATTAGTCAGGCACATTTTTCAGTGAAACCTGAAGTGCCTGTAGTAAATCTACACCATTAAGGTTCGAAGCTTTTTGGTTCATCCCTTTCCAGGTTCTGATTGCCCACGCTGTATAAATGTCATTTTTCTCCCCAGTAAAGCAGCTGTTTGTTTTGAGTGGAAGTTTTGAGTGTGCTCCTGGGAATGTGTGAGGAAACAGCATGAATGAGACCAAGCCTTGTTTGGGGTCCTCTGAGGTGCCTCAGTTCCTTCTGGAGCTCTGACACACACAAAATTCTCTACACATCCTCATGCTACCCCAGGACAAGTAAAATGCAAATGTCACTGTTGTGCTAGAGAAGTACAGCTGTGATGGGCTGGGACAGCCTTGACATCTCTTTCAAAAATGCTAAAAAAGAATAAATAAATAAAAGGTTTTTAGATCATAATCAAAAATTGAGCCAAGTGCTGTGCAGGATTTTTAGTAGTCTAAGTGTGGTGGTAATAAAGGGTTAAACAAACACAGCTTGGATTTCTTCTGAACCCGAGGAGATAAAAGAAGTTGCTGGGAAGAACCAGACTGTGTTTCTTGCTTCGGACCATAACAGCCAGAGTTAAATCAGGAAAAATATCTCCTCTTTGAAGCAAGGCAGGCCTTGCTAAAAGGCCCTACAAAAGCACCGAGTTCTTGGCATGGGTATGATGTCTCTTTCCTCCCTCATGTGCAGGTCTGTCCTGGACAGTTTCAGCATAATCCCTTTTCCTAAATGTTGCTTGTGGTAGCAAATTGAGAGGAATGTGAACCAATGTACACGGAGTCTCTGCTGCTGTAGCTCAATGGTTTTCTGTCCCGAATTAAAGCTTTAAACCAAATATCTGCATATCACAGTGCAGTGCAGATGAGCTGGAATTATTTCACTGCTTTCTTTTTCATCTGAGCTCTGCTAAAATTGCTGTTGCTATAGCAAAGATCTCCTTGTGTTTCCTTTGTTGACACAGGCTGCAAACATGTTTTAAACATTAAATATACATCTCATTGAAATGCATTTTAATATAGTTCTTGCTGATTACTTACACATTTTAATAAGATTAATTATTCTTATATAGGGGTCCATAAACAGTGGTGTTTTAGTCAGTATCTACACTGTGATAATAGAGACATGATCACCTCAACAGGGTGGTACTGGAATATATAAACCTTTTATTAATAACAGTAAAGGAACTTACAGCAGGATGCATCCTCTGTGGATGTCAGGATACAAAAACTGTTAATTGTCCTTTAAAATAAGTTTAACACCTGTAATTAAAGAGCAAAAAAGAGTTTGCATTCCTAATGTGTTATGGTATTGTCATTGATTTAGGCAGGACTAAGGACACTTCATGATATTGGCCCAGAAATACGCCGAGCTATATCCTGTGACTTGCAAGATGATGAACCAGAGGAAAACAATCCAGAGGAGGAGGAAGATGTTTATAAAGTAATGTCAGAATGCAACCATGTGAATTGTTTTTTGTATAATATGAGAGTAAAGAATGACCTTATCCCTGAATATGAAATAATATAATAATAATAATACTTTTAAAACCCTCAAATCAGGAAAGATAAATATTTTATAAATAAGTATATTTTATGTATAAATCTATAAAAATAGTAGGATTAGGACACTTGCATTTCTTCATAAATTTAGGAAGCAGTTCCTGCAGGGTGGTTCTCCTGCCCCTAATTCTTTCTCATTAATTCTTATTTTTTCTTAAGCAAATCCTAACAAAATGCGTGAACCTTGCTGTCTCAAATTTTGATAGTGGCAAGGTTTAAACGGGTTTTAACCTCTGCAGTGGTAGATAGGAAGAAGAGAATGAAAGTCTATGCAAGCAAACAACAACAGACATGGAGCTGAGTATTTTAAAATGAATGCATGGAATTACATAGAGGTCAACTAAATATAAATGCCATTTCCAGTCCCATGAGTGATATCAGTAAGAATCAATCAGAAACAAAGATTAGTTTTCCTCTTTATGCTATTTAGTCCTAAATGGTGAATATGTAAATTTGGTGTTATAATCAGAGGCAGTCTGCACACCATTTGTGAGCCAGCAAGAAAACTTACTTTTTCCCAAGCATTTCAGAAGAAGCAGATGTAAAATCATGCTTCTGCAGGAATTACAGCAGAAGCCCCATAGCTTGCTACTGTCCTTTGCAAAAAGGAGGACGTGGCACTGGAGACAGTGCCCCAGCTGCCATCAGTAGATGCATTTCTCTGCCAACCATCATTACCTCCTGTCTTCTCTAGATTGAGCTGCAACTCAGACTGCTGTCATCCAGGACCCACACCTGGCTAGACAGGGAGGCTCCCTAACCTGGGTCAGATGTCAAAGAGAGCTGCATGTCATAGTCATAACTTAGCACCTCATCCTCTCTTTCACCATCCATTACACTCCCAGGGCTGATAAACAGAAACTACTCTTTCTTGTACCTCTGCGAGAAGAAAGAATGGAAGCACTGGAGCTGAATGTTCCAAGATTTGCTTGCAAGCTGTTGCATGGCACTCCATCCTGTCTGAGTGACGCCTGTTGCAAACCGGTGCTCTGGAAGAGCAGGAGAGAACTCCACCAAAGTGTTCCAAAAACATTAAGCAAACTCGTCTCTTCCTGAGGAAGCTGGTGCATGTTCATGTATGGGAATCTAGGTTTCTCCTGCGTAATAAAATACGGAGAAAACTGGATATGTCACTTTTAGTTGTGTGGAAAAGAATAATGATCACAGCGTACTGTTGATTTGACTCTGAAATACAATATTGTCATCACCACAATCACATCTCTGTCACTTCAGGAGATCCCATCTGAAGCATCACAAAATTAGAAAGAAAAATCACAGGTTACTTGAACTGCTACTTTTCTATGCATGTAGGAGAGAAAAGTAAGTTATCACTGTCAAAAGTATGTTCTGTTAAGGTATCTGATATAATTTTTTCTTTCTCTTCCCCTAAAACAGAGGAATGGTGCCCTCTTTGGCAACCACATAAACCACATTAGCAGTGACAGACGAGATTCATTTCAGCAAACCAACACCACACACCGTCCCTTACATGTCCAGCGGCCTTCAATTCCCTCTGCAAGTGATACTGAGAAAAACATGTATCACCAGGCAGGAAACTCTGTGTACCACAACCATCACAATCACAACTCGGTAGGAAAGCATGTTCCGAACTCAACAAATGCCAATCTCAATAATGCCAACGTGTCCAAAGTCCATGGAAAACACACAAGTTTTGGAAATCGTGAGCACAGATCTGAAAACAGATACCGTTCACACTCCAGGACTGACCATGAGAAGCGGAGAAGGCCAAGCAGTAGGAGGTAAACTTACAAATATGTCTTTGCTTTTAAATACAGTTATAAATACACTACAGGGAACTTAAGCTAAGTGAAATTAATTTGGCTCTTCATTTCTGTTGCCTACCGGTGTATGAGCTGTATTTAAAATCTAGCTCTGGTGAACGGGAGATGCATAAACTTCACTGGGGTTTGAAAGTAGCAGTTTTCCTTGAAGTGAAATCATTAGTTAGAGCACAGACATTGTAATCACCAAAGAATTTCTCTAAATGACTTGTTTTTAAAATATTTTTCTCATTTTCATGGCCTACCTGGATAGAACACGCTACTATGAAACATATATTAGGTGAGTTGATATTGTTCTGACATAATTCAAGAGGGCAGAGGAGTTTTTCTTCTTTCTTTTTTTCTTCTTTCCTTTTACTTTTCTGAATTAACTGTACCACAATGCATATGCCTGGTAACTTAAGTGACAATTTTTATGTCAATTTTTTTACCGTCTGTTCTAAAAGGACAAATTTCTGGTAAAGTTCAGAATTACTCAAGTCCTTTAAATGTCCAGGCAGGATTCTGCAGTTTTCAACAGGCTAAAGATCACATGGATTGTAGCCCTTGTTAAAAATTGACTTTCCAAGACTGGAAAAACCACTGGTGTTAGCTTTGATAAATCTTAATGTGTACAGTTCATTTTATAGGTGACCCCAAATCTTTCCTGGTCTTATGTCTGAACATTTTCTAAAACAAACTTTTAAAGAATAGGATCTATTATTTTAATTGAAGTGCAATGGTAAATGTACATTCAGTGGTGGTTTTAATGTCTAGATTTGCATATCCGTTTCAGATTTTTCTTTTAATACCTCAGTGAGAACTTGCTGATGTTTGAGCCATTTGGCAAACTTCAGGCATTGGAGAGAGGCTGTGTTTTTCCAAATAACAATGTATATGATGTAAAAACATCTTGAATGTATTTGACTTCACTGGGCATCCTTTTATTGTTTTCCTGTTGTACCACAAGGAAATAAAGGAAGGCCATCGTTAAGAAACAGATCCATGATTCATGAACTGGAGTGCTCTGAACTAGAGAGTTGTTAATACTTGTCTTTTTGTTTTCTCCTTTGAAGCACATGAAAATAACTGTGTATAAAATAAACAATATATAATTGATATGGATAGAAGAAAATCCCCTATTTCTTTGCTGCCTACAGATCTGACACTGGTGATGTGCGCCGACCTACAATTCGCCGTGAGGAGCATGAAGTCCAAGACTATTGCAACGATGATCATTATTTGGGAGAGCAGGAGTATTACAGTGGAGAAGAGTATTATGAAGACGACAGTATGTTGTCAGGAAACAGGTGAGGATATTTGTTAAATAAACTGTTGTCGTTAAATAAAAATATTGGTTAAATAAAATAATATGCAAAAACGTTTCAGTATTTTAGATGTAAAGATAGATGTAAAGGCTTCACTAAGCACGCTCACACTGCAAATTCTCTAAAGAAATTATTACTCCACAACTGCTGAGATGTGAAATGATGAGTAGGAATGGAGAGCATTCCAACGATGGAATGTTTCCCTTCTATTGAATAAATTCAGTAACATCTCAAAAATAATCTCCACTTTTGTTCGTATTTTTTTATTTTCAAGTCCAGCCCAGAAGTAGAGGAATTTATTGCCTTTTTATCTTAGATCCATAAGTGCATATGCTCAAGTGCTAGACATGCTTAATTCTCCTCCTCCTTCTCCTGCTGTATGGACTACATCCACCGGCTGAATTCTGGCAAGATTGGCACCCTAATCTGCATCTCGTTGGTTTGCATAAAGGCTGAGATTTGCATGACAGCTGAATTTTACAGAATTCTCAGGTCACTAATTCTTTTTGTATGATAGGTAGCATCAGGTAACAGCCTTCCAAGATCTGATTTTAAACATGAGAATATCCAGAATGTACGAGGCTTAAATCCATTCTGAGCTTCTGTGCCCCTGCACCTTACCCAGGCTTCTCAAGAGAGCATGGCAGGAGTAGGGCAGAGTATTTATTTTATTTTTTTAAGTAGTGTGCAACTGACATCTTACATTTTTGCCTGTACTGGTAAGAATAAATTAATTGAAAATACAATTAGATTAAAAATTTAACTTGAGAATTGACTTGCAACTGTACTAGCACAAAAGCATATGCCCACTATCTCAAAATTCAACAGAAACTGTATTTTAAATTTGAGTTGTGCAGTTATAGAATGCAGTGTTTAATTATCTTGCTGGAGAAAGAGCAGTCTTGAAAATCTTTTAGAATGAAACTAATAGATCCGTTTACAAAAACTCACTGAAATAATGTTTTCTTTATTGTTTTTTAATGCAGGCATAGATATGATTACCACTGTAGATATCACTGCCATGAGTCAGATTTTGAGAGACCAAAAGGTTACCATCACCCACATGGTTTTTTTGAGGAAGATGATTCACAGCTCTGTTACGATACAAAAAGATCTCCTAGGAGACGGCTGCTACCTCCAACACCACCACGTAAGTACATTAAGGACAATTTGTTTGCAAATCTGAAATAATTTAAATGCATTCAGACAGACTCCAGTTTGAAAAGGCTTCTTTTTAACTTGGATTTTAAGCATCTTATTTCAGATTCACATTGGTACTTTATTCTGCTGTCTCAGAACAGTGCTTAAAATTCTGTGTTTCTTCTGAGGGAGAAAATGTTGCAATTTATAGATAGAATTAGCATTGTCAACAGATATTTTTTCCTATTTCTTTAATTTTCATTTCTTCTCTTCCTTAGATCTTTCCCTTGGTTTTTCCTTATCTCAAGAACAATATTGCTTCGTCTGCATTTCTACGAGATGTGATGGTTCTTATCTTGTAGTTCTGCCTTTGTACATTCCAGGCTATAGTGCAGAGATTAGCACTGCTAATCCTCTGGTGAAACTAGGCACAGACTCAAAAATCTTGGATTTTGGTCTTTGGCCTCTGACACTTCACAGAGAGGAAGTACTTGGGGTGGCACTAGAAGGGCAAAAGCAACCTCTTTTTAAGGCTTTTTCTTGTCCCAGAGATTCTAAAGTGTATTGAGATAATTTTATATGTGACGTACAGTCTCAGACTGTTTAAAGCTGCAGAAAGCTGTGGTAAAGGGCAGCAGAAAAATATATTATTATATAATAAAGGTAGCATTCTCCAGCAATACTGCCAGTATTGGATCCACACTTAAGGCTCTCAACTCCTTATGACAAGACCAGCAATGCTCTCTGCTGTTTGGCCTTCTGACCTTAAGATACACACGGAAAAAAGCAGAGTGAGTCTTGTACCACAGAGAGTAAATAACTGAGATGAGCAATAGTGAAGGGTACAGAAAGCTGCTGGCTGTCTTTCAGTAGCAGAAGGGAAAGACATCAGATGAAGGAGAGACTGTGAAAGGAGACCCCTGTACACCTTTCTACAAGCTTTTCTGATAGCAGAGGAATTTTAAGCCAAAGAAATAGGTAGATGTTTGTATATCCATTCCACGGATTGCAGGAGAAAAACTTTCATATAAAAATTGTCTCAGGTCTGCCCGTGAAAGTGCTTCGAGTGGAGGGTTGAAGGTTTCCTCTAACTGCAGTCTTAGAGATAAAGTTCTAATGAGAGTATTTGGCAGTCATTTATTTAGGGGAAGTTACACTTTTTATCTCACCTACAGGAGACTAGATAAAGGTACTAGGTAAGAGAGTATTTGATATCCTAGGATAAGAGGAACTAGTTCTGATCGAAGTTGCATAAGGGTAATTTAGGTAGTCCTTGACTTTCACCAGAGTAATGTCACAAGAGCAATCAGTGTCATACCTCCTGTCATAACCATTTGTTTAATATTCAGGAAAAGAGTTGAGAGATTTTAGCAGCTCAGTATCCAAGCAGATTTTAAAAGAATCTCAAACCTATTATTTGTAACTAGTGTGTGGGGCTGTTTGGCCTGGGAAGGAAGCCTTGATCTTCTCACATAAATAAAGAAGAAAGAAAAAAGAAAAAAAAGGATGTGCAGCATTGCACTAAAAAGTTCCTGCTAGCATCTGATTCAGTCCAAGTGAACATAACATCCAGTGCCTTGGCTGAGTTTTGCAGTCAGTAAATGGAGCTCCATGTCAGGCTTTCTGATGTTTTTATACCAAACTCATCACCACAGTATTTCAGCAGCTTCCAGAAGTGTACTGAGGAATGACTGAGATTTTCTTTCAGCCTTTTCTCTGCAGAGAAGCATGTGCAAAGAAGTGCCTTGTTTTGGATGAAGGGACTTTTTGGGTTGCTTTTTATTCACTTTGGTATTGGGACATTTGGAATAGCAGGATCAGGAGCTAAGGCTTGCATTCCTGTATTTGGATTTACCATAGAGACAAGGGAGAGAGACAAAGTTTGCTTTAGTTGGACCAAATCACCTCGTGGAGGTGCCTATTTTTGTTCAGTGGCTCTTTGATTGTTAGTATCCAGCATGAAGTGTCTGATGATAACCGTGGGGTGCCATAAGTGTGGCACTTGGTACAGCCAGGTTCTCTCCAGTGTCCCACTCCGATGCTTGCAGCTGTGAGGGTGGATCTGGATTCCAGCTGCAGTTCAGCATCCAGGCTTTCTGTGCACTCAAGCTGGCACAGGGGAATGATACCCACGTGCTTCCCATCATTCTGCAGGCTTTCAGCAAGATCAGCTGAAACGTCTCCACATCAGCCAAACATCTTGATTCAGTTCAGATTTCTACTTTTTGCACATAACAGCAGAAACCATGGCTGATCACTGTCCTGAGCAACTGAATAAACATCAGGGATTGACAACTTGAGTAGACTTGGATATGATTTTGCATATTGCACATTGCTTCCAAGGAACTGGGGATTTCATATTTCCTTTGGGAAATCTGGTTCATTAGAATCAAGAATTTGAAGCCTTGGGGAAAAAAGAAGAAACTCACAGCAGTTTATGGCAAAACTCTGCAGCTGAGTTTTTGAACCAGTCAGCTGCATCACACAAGCTTGCTTTCTGAAACAACTGCTTCAAACTCTATCATTTTAGGTTGCTTCTATGATTTCTACCTAGGACTGCTTTTGCTTATGTGATTAATGTATCCTTTATCTTATAACCAGCTGCTTGCTTCTGTTAGCGCAGCTTGTTTCTTACTGGAGGATCTGTTTTTATTTGTATCATAGTTGACACACACTGGAATTCTGGAAATAATAGAATTTGAGGAAAAATATTTTGTTTTTCTAAAGAATTTATGGTTTCCCTTTAGCACATAGACGATCTTCCTTTAACTTTGAATGCCTCCGCCGACAAAGTAGCCAAGATGACATCCCACTCTCTCCTAATTTTCACCATCGCACGGCTTTGCCACTTCACTTAATGCAACAGCAGGTAAGCACAAACTCTTCATTAACTACAAATGAATTACATCTTTCCAGCCTCTATACTGCACTCCTGTTTGTCTATACTCCTGTTTGAAGCAGTACTGGTGTATTCGTTGCTAGAGAAAAATCTTCTCAAACATCAACCTTGTACAAAACACAGAATAAGTATCCTGCCCCTTTGACTCTCTGAGTGTCCACACAAAGTCACCATGCCCTAAGGAATTTTGACCAAGACTGCATAATACAGTCATAATACATACACTAATACTGCATAATACTGCATAATATAGCTGTCTATTAATCTTTGCCCATCTCAGCTGCAGCTTGACAATTCGCAAGTACAACATACACAGCTTCTGAGGCTCAGTGCCCACCTTGGAAAATGCTAACAGCTTCTGGACAGAGAGAATGTTTCTATAATTTGTTTTCTTTAATATATTGTATAAGCAAAAAGATTTTGTGATATGAGTAAAATGGAAAAAGTACCATTGTGTCCTGCCAATTTACCAATTTCAGTCCTGTTCCTGTCTTACATGGCTGCTACACATCAGAAAATGTTAACTTTGCGTAGCTGCTGCCTGAGATATTGGTTTGAGCTACCTGCTGAAGTGAGAAATGAGTATGACTGAGAATTTGAGATCAGTACTAAAATTCTTCCCTTTGCCAGGTCATGGCTGTCGCAGGTCTGGATTCCAGCAAAGCCCATAAACATTCGCCGAGTCGTTCCACGCGTTCCTGGGCCACCCCACCTGCCACCCCTCCCAACAGGGACCGTTCCCCCTATTACACCCCTCTGATCCAGGTGGACAGGGCTGACTCCACAGAGCACATGAATGGCAGCCTGCCTTCCTTGCACAGGAGCTCCTGGTACACGGATGACCCCGACATTTCCTACCGGACATTCACGCCAGCCAACCTGACTGTCCCCAATGACTTCAGGCATAAACACAGCGACAAGCAGAGGAGCGCGGACAGCCTGGTGGAAGCGGTGAGTGCTGCAGGAGCCTCTGAAGGAGCCAAGAGTGGCAGTCTGTGCAGTTTTGGGGTTAACATTTAAAAGCATATTTATATTCTTATGTCTATATTCACATCAGCTCTCTGAAAATGTGTTTCCAGTTTCACAGCCCCAACTGGTTTTAGGTAAAGAGGGGAATTTATTCATAATTGTCATCTAGTAAAGGATTTCTATTGAATCCAAATCTTCACATTAATGAGAGATTGATCAGAGAATTAAAAATACTTCAGAATGTTGACATTTAAGTTTTCTAGATGAGGATCAGTTCTGAAGTATCATTCCACAATGGCAGTAAGGAAAAGATGATGTATATGTCTGTTCCCTCTTTGTTTCTATAGAAATAAATCCCCATTATTGCAGTAATCTGAATAAAAGATCAAAAACTCTATGAATCAGTGTACTAAATGCAGAGAGGAGAATAACAACTGTAAGGATTGATTTTTAGGTTTACTAAAGAATGTTAAGAATTCCCTTTTATATAAAAAAAGATTTGAAGGTAAAGTGTGTGCCGCAGTTCCGCATACATCATAGTTACTGTTGTGGCTTCCATCTGTCACTTCCTTTCCATTGCTCTGAGCTAAATACATTTTGTTACCTTTTTGCAAATGGGAGTTTGACATCTTTTATCCACATATTCTAAAGTACTGAGAACATATAAAATTCTGTATTTCAGGCAATTGTTCTAGCTGCACCATCTGAGATGTATTAACTGTTGTCTTTAGTGTATCAGCCTGATGATTGATGTTCAGCAAAGACTACTGCCAAATTTCTAAGGAGAAGTGTCAGGTGTCCTGCAGCACCACTTACATTATCACACATCATGGTGTGCTTTGGAAACTTTTCATTGTTGATTTAATTGTTATTTACCTGTACAGTTTGGGTTGAGTAACTGGGGGTTGTTTCAGTGATTCAGCATGGGGTTTCTAGTGTTTTCCATTAATGAACAGTGTTGTGATCTGTCTGTTGTCCTGCAATTCCACTGAAATTCTCTCTCTCCTCCCTCCATCTGCTAGGTACTTATATCTGAAGGCCTAGGAAGGTACGCAAAGGACCCAAAATTTGTTTCGGCTACAAAACACGAGATTGCTGATGCATGTGACATGACTATTGATGAGATGGAGAGTGCAGCAAGTAATCTTCTCAATGGAAATATCAGCAATGGGACCAATGGGGATATGTTTCCAATTTTAAGCAGACAAGATTACGAACTTCAAGATTTTGGTCCTGGCTACAGTGACGAAGAACCAGAAACGGGACGATACGAAGAAGACTTAGCTGATGAAATGATATGCATCACAAGCTTATAGTATTTAGCAAGGAAAATGTTCTAATAACAGAAAAAGTGCCTCATAGTTTCAAGATGCTAGGCACTAGCTGGAGTGAATAACCAATCCAAGTTTTGTACGAGTGATGTCACACCTCAAGGAAGCCATAACTAATAAATTTATTATCTCCAGGTTGCCGAAATGTGATCAGAGCTGCAGTAGGTCAGGTCTCCTCCCACAGAATCTTCAGTTCCTCTGTAGGAATAAGGTTATTTTGAAACCAAGCAGATTGTGACAATCAGTTTTTTGAGGGCTAGGGCAGGATTCTGAGGTGTAATATCTTGCCTGTCTTTCAAGCTTGTGCTGCTGTCCTTTGTAGTAGAGCAGGATTTTGTCAGTGACAATGTCTGTATAGGTCTGGCACAGGATTGTGTGGGAAACAGCAACACGAGATGAGTGATGACAACCAATAATGTCATTACCTCAGTGCTCAAAGCATATCAGCTACCCATTGCATATCCATTCTAACACTGTTTTCAAACTTGCCTCCTGATTTCTTTTCTTAATGCTCTTCTAAAATACAGTTTGTCGTGCTCTACCTGTTAGAGATTGTTGGAAAAAGAAGTTATATAAAGAATAATCTGTCATATGTAACATCAGTTTACATAGGAAAATATCATTCAGATGGTCTGTTTTATGACTATCACGTTAAGGGCAAAATATACTGGAATAATTGCATTCTTACTAATGCACTTGCAACCAGGTTATAGTAGAATTAGATAAGATAGTTTGCTAAAAATTATATAGTAGAAAATATTGTAAATTAATTGTAATATACAATGATTTGTATTTGTAAAGAGATGTTCTATATTTTGTAATTATTGTACCGTAATTGAACTGCAGCAATATTTATGGACCCTAATTATTGTAACTCTCCACAGAATTCTAGATAGAAGTATTTTTACTTGGAATATATAGATCTATAGGATAAATATTTAAATAGAGCCACCTCTCAGTGTAAATCTCTTTTTGGGATAAATTGTCAAGTTTGAACTTGGCAACATAACAGATTTTTTTTTTTAAATAATTGATTCAAAATAATCTCTCTGCATAAGGGATGCACCATTGACTACTCACAGTCTTATACTTGGAAAGGTAAAAAATTTAAAGTAATTTCAACTTTTTTTTTTTTTTTTGACTGAAAACTAAGGTCTAATTTTATTTTTCTAATAATCCCATGCAAAAAACCCCAAACCCCAGAAGCCTTGGCAAGTTCATGCCAGAGTATTCCTGGTCATGAGACAATTAGTTTTGACAAAGTGTAATACCTACATACCCTAATTTGACAGAGGAAACATCTTGGGTAGAAAATATTTCACAGTTAAATGAAAATGCTTTACTTTAGTACTGCTTTCTCTGCTTGGAAAGAGCAGAAACATGATAATATGATTCTACACAGAACCAAAAACGTTGATATAAAAAATATATTATTTTATTGCCTCTACCTTTCTGTTGTCGTATGTGTACTACTTCAAAGATTTATTTTTATGCAATCAAGAGAGGGCTTCGATATTGTTCACAATGCAGTAAAACCCTGAAATGTCTTTGAGGCTGAAATGACCTTGGAGGATAATTAAAACACACTGAAAGCTACTGTCTATTTTGTTAGCACTGGATAACAATGACTTGTTCTAACAAGTTATCTTACCAGGTTTTACCTGTAGTTCATATGCTAGATAGCAATCCAGTTCACATTTTTACAAATGTGATGTTTAAAACATGTCAATAAACATTTTGTACATAATGACAGTTTCCTATGAATAGCTTACAGACTTCCTCTGAAATCATTCTTATTTCAAATGCCAGGATAAGAACTTAAAGGTTTGTAAATTATTTCTTGACCTACATCATTTTGTATTAAAACAAATGCAAAATGTTCTTCAAAATAAAACTGTGTAATAATTTTATTATACTTGGGAGTCCTTTTACTAATAATTTTTCAGCAACAAGTTCCGAAGGTTAAATTCAATTTGCAATATTTTAAGAAGGGGAGGGAATGTGTGGAATAGGGTATCATTCTACAGCATCATGTCATGGAATTCTTTTATGAATGGTTGCTGTTAACCACAAAGAAATAAAGCAATGAGAGTATTCATGTGCAGAAGGGATTACTACTTCCCTAGACACAGATCTATAGAGATGATTAGGAAAATTTGACTAAAATACCCTGAAACATCTAAATAAATTTTCAGTGCAGTCTTGGGAAGCTCTTGGGTAGGTTACTCAGCAAAACTCACTTTGTTACACTTTCCCGGCTTACAGAAACAAGATCTGGGAGGCCAAAATGGAGCCATCCCTGTGAAATAACAATGAGTAGATTTCAAAGTTCTACCTACTGTGGTAAACTCACTTCTGAAAACCACCTTTAAGACAGCTGAAGTTAAACATCAAAAAAAAACAAACAAAAAAAAAAAAAAACCAAAAAAAAAAAAAAAAAACAAACAAGAAAAAGGAGGAAAACAATCTCAGTGTTGTATTTTGTCCAGCATGGATGTTTGACAGCGCGTCAGGTTTGGCAGACTGAGCAGAGTGACAGGGCTTTTTAATTAATGATTTCTCCAAGGAGACAGAAAACAATATGCAGACCTCACTGTATTTTCATGCTGTTTGTCCTCAGCCTTTAACAGTCTGATGAGAGACTCTTGAAAGTAGATAAGCAATTTTATGAGAGAACTGTTTACAAAAATAAACAGTGAAGGAAATTTAGTTACAGACCATGTTCTATGCAGTTATTGGTTCAGGGGAGAACATATATATAGATTAAAAGAATACCTGTTTGGTTTTACTACAGAAATATGTGGTAAGAAGTAATAGATGTATGCATAATTACATGGCAGTTGACACCCTTAAAATACTACCAATCATAGTAATTACTCAGTACAAAAAAACCTAAAAGTTCTCTCAACAATTAAATCATCATTTATGAGACTCCAAATTTGTTTATGTGTATTTAATCAGAGAAAATACTGGTAAATAATTAAACACTGGTAAGTATTCTACGGTGAAGTAAATCCACTGAAAAAATGAAATCTATAAAATACATACATATTTGAACAGTGTCTTTTTTTGGAGCTTGGATGACAGAATTGAGACTAAAAATTATAATAGTGTAATAAGATATGCTTGTGTTTTCCCTCTTCAAATGAACTATAATCTAAAAAGTAAGTATTTTATTATTATTTAATGCTATATGCTATATTTCTATTCTATATTAAGTATTTAATATATTTATGCTTTTATTATTCCTCAAAATCTCTTTGTATGCTTATTTTATGGAAAATGCATATTCCAAGCCCACTTTTCCAGTGTTCATATAGCTGCCTAATTTGGTTGCAGACCAAATGACAGCAGACACTTGAAAAGATTTTAAGGTTGTGGTGTACAAAATCTTACATAAATTAAACACAATGCAATTTTACAAATACTGCTATTTTCTGCTGCTTTTAAAAGCACTTCTCGTACTAATGCCCCTTGAACTGAAATGTGTGTACAAAAGAAATGTTTTTGGTCACTTTTCTTTCTTAATCTCATTGTCCCCAGCCAGAGACCTCCAACTGCCTGGAGCATCTGCAGCAAGCCATTTCCATGGAAATGCTGGTGTTCTCTCTTGCAGAACCATTGCTGGTCCAAGCCACGCTGGCATGTCTAGTAATTCTTGCATCAAACAGCTTTTACAGTTAACTGGTTTCAAACACATAATATTATCTGTGTATTTATGGAATTTATATCTGGATAGATCTGGGAATAATCAAACTATTATTTTGTTAAATAGGTAAAACTCTGGAATTACAACCTGTGTTCTGCAGTCCAATAAGGTGTAAAAGATGGGTAATTTTAACTGTGAGGCTGCCAGTGCTCCACAGAGCAGGTTAGAATATCCTGGACCTGTTCTAAGTACCCTTTAGCAGACTTGACTGCTGGAAGTCAAAACAGTTTTTAACAGGAATTCAATATCAACAACCAGATACAACACAGGAGAAACCAATGATAAATTGATGTTACCTAAAGATTTCCCCAGGGCAACAAACCATTCAGCACTGCATCAAAGGAATCTCATGAAGGAGCCTCAGCATTCTTCAGCAGTGAGGCTGGAATTCATAAAGCAACTGCAGTTTACAGCAATGAAGATGTTTAAGTGTTTAGAAGGGGAGAAATCTGCATGGTGTCTGTGGATGCTTGGAACTGCAAGAAAAGATGATGTTTCAGAAGAAATGCCTGATTATCTGATTGCTCAGTGCAGCCACGTCTCCCTGAACATAAGACACACGGATGCCTAACCTTGCTATTTACTCCTCTTTTTAGAGCTTGGCATAACAGCAGAGGAGAGGTCTGTGCGTGTTCAGTGGTAAGTTATGTAAGCCAGTGGCCAGTTAATCCTCTGCAGCTGCATAATAGCAATTCCCATCTTGCATGCCTAGAGTGGAAACCCACATTGTAAATCTGCAAATGCAGGAACTTCAGTATCTCATCTTACCAAATTGCTTCCCTTCTCAACTGCTCAGGGCTGTGGTAAGTCTCACCAGTATATTTTACTTGGAGTATCCTTATTGTATGCTGAATGACATAAGAACTTACTGAATACCTTTAAAGAAAAATCCCACAAGCATAAGTGCTGAGAAAGAATGGTTTGCCATTAGGAGGTACAGAATGTACAGTCCATGCTTTTCCCAAACAGTTGCACCAGATGAATTGTCTCCTTAACTCAGCTAATCCATCACCTATGACTTGAAATGCTCTTGTTCTTCCCCTCATTTCAAAAGAATGCATCACATACATAGAAAGGGTTTACCTGTCTCCTTGAGGGGCAGGGTTCACTGCTATCATCCTCCATCTTCAGTGGTTTTGTTTTTCTTTATGCAGATGCTCGAATGAATTAAGTCCTTTCCCTCAGCAGGGCTTCTAATCAGTGCCTTACAGAGAGCAGCACCAGGTACAAGTATCTGCCTTAAACATCTGCAGTTGTCCCTCCAGCCAACGTCTGAGTCAGCAGGGTTTTCTACAGTCTGTCAAAATGGTGTAAAATTCCTTTATTTTTCTGAAAAAAGTTTATTCTGTTTGCCACAAGTCCTGAGCAATCTTAGGCTACAGAAGCTTTTACTTTATAATTTGACATCTGGTTAGTAGGAAGTTACTTTGGAATGCTTAATAAATACAAAATAATCAATGGATTGAATTTCTTTTAGTGAGCTCAGTTTCTTTAGTTTTTTTTTTTTCAAGTTTTACCTGAAAATTAGTTTGACACCAAAAACAGCCATGAAAATTCAAGTATCTTAACTTACACATCTGAAGGTTAAAAAAGCAAAAATTTAAGTCCTAACTAGAATATAACACTGGTTCAGTGAATAAGATTTGTTCTCTAATTTAAAAAGACCTCTTCCCATATAATCAAATCTAAACTTATATAGTTATTTTGAGTAGCACTTCATTTAAATGTAGTTTGGCTGCAATTTTTCTAAATAAAATTTGAGTGGTAGCAAGGCACCATTCAGAACATTTCCTGAGAAATATCTTTTGCAAACAATCATCTAAGCACAGACCAGTCACTTTAAGGATGTTATAGGAAGGGCAAATCTGCTAGAGTAGTGCAAGTAAATCAGCTTAAATTGTGAGCAGAATTCTACCAAGCTCCCCGTGAAAAAAAGCAAAACAAAACAAAGAGAAATTCCAGTTTTCCAGTAGATTTTTATAAATATCAACTCCAGTTTTGCATTTTTTAGAAAAATAAATTTCTGATACACTGTATGTCTTCTCCCTGAATTCTATCCAGTTAGAGACTGCTGAGTTTAGTGAAATCTAACTTGGAGTGTGGCTCTGTAAACCGTGCTTTCCTTTCATAAAAACCATGTTTGACAAACTCTGAGCACATGCAGTTTCCTGCCTTTCTGTGAGTCACTCCTGTGAGTTCTGATACAAACAAATTCAGCTTGTGAATATGAAATTGCACAAGTGCTTGGCCATCCTTTGCTGGATGTGGTGATTGCTGACTTGCTGTTATCCTGGGTAACATTCTAACAGCAGTTAAAATTCTTCAGATAACAAGGGACACCATAATAATTTCCAAAGTAGCACACATTTATCTCTTCAATTCCTCAAGCAATCGCATGGTATTTCTGGCTTATGTCTTGTTGTTTAGAAACAGCTTCTCTTAAACAGAAAATTTGAATTCGTCACAAAAGGTCATGTTTAACTAAATTTGTGATTCTTAGAGTGTCTTGAATAGGGCCAGGAGTTGGACTCAGTGATCCTTATTGATCCTCAGTGATCCTTCAAACTCAACATATTCTATGATTCAAAAATATGCAACTTAAGCCAGCTGATTAAAAAAAGTAGGTAGTCTAATACCAAAAATTTATTCAAATTAATAGTTATTTTAATAGGATATATTGTTTTGAATGATATTTATCATGTTGGCATGTTCAGTATGAGATAACAACATGCTGACGAAAGCCTAAATAGCAAATGATATGAAAGGATGAGGATATTTATTTATCTCTGAGTTTCCAAGGTCTTGGGCTTATATACAGGAACGTTTTTCTCCTGAAGTGGTGGGAGGCCCTTAATTATGTCTGCAGCTTTCTCTGCTATCATGATGGTTGGGGCATTCAAATTTCCAGTGACAACACTGGGCATTATTGAAGCATCAACTACTCTCAAGTTTTCAACACCAATTACTTTTGTTTGGGGATCAACTACAGCAGTGCTGTCTGAAGGCTGACCCATTTTACAGGTGCAGGAAGGATGATAAGCACTATCAGCCTTCTGCCTTATGAAAGCATCTATTTCTTTGTCGGACTGAACATGACTTCCTGGTTGAATTTCAGGCCCATGAAATTTTTCGAAAGCTTTCTGAGCAAAGATCTCTCTGGTCAACTTGACACACTGGCGGAATTCCCAAATATCTCTTTCTGTGTAGAGAGAAAATAAGAAAATTGTAAGTACACGTTTAATTTACCAATACATACAGAACGCAAAACAGAAGAAAGCAGCACTGAAGAAAAAAGGTTGGAAGGAGAGTCTCTCACTTTTTGCTGAAAGCCATAATAAAGCAGAATATTTTTCAAAGTCACAGATATTTACATTCACTATGAATGAAACTTTCACTTTTATTGCACAACCCCAAAAGGGAAGAGGTGAACTATGAGGAATTGCTCTTTATCTTGCTGTACCCACTGTCTAGGAAAAGGAAAATAGTCTCAGCACAAAGAAGCAAAAGTGATTCATTCCTTCACAAGCAGAGGAGGAGATGACATGAACAGCAAGACCCAGCAGATACTGAGAATTCTGACTTCATCCCCAACACAGAATTCTTTTTAGTTTACACAGTGCTTTGCACAGTTGCCTCTTTTGATACTAGTTGTCTTTTATAAATGAGAAATAAGTATCAGTGTACCAACCAACACTTCTGAACTGGTGTTGAGAAGGTACAAAAATCAGCTACTGAAACAGGTGGGAAAAAAGTTGACATCAGAGCAAGGAGAGGCTGCATTCACCTGTGGACAGGTAGTTGGGCTCGATGATGGGGTGGTCATTTGGGTCTGAACTCTTCAGCTTCAGCCATCCCACACTTGTGCTCCTCATGGGTCCCACATGGACCTGCAACACCCACACTGCACTCATGACACAATCCCACCAGATCTACTTCCAAATTCTGCATGGTTTGGCTTCTTTTGTTTTGTTTTTTTGCAATTTAGACAGACTTTACAAATTCAGCAAAAGTAAATATTAACCAGAGATAGTGGAAAATACTGTTGAACATTTTTCCATTTTATATAATTTCTTTCGTAAATAAGAAATTCCATAGCAGGGAGGAAAAATGTCTGTCACATCAACTCACAGCTGCTCTTTTCATTTAAAATCCAACCATTCCAATTTAGTAGTATCAGAGTATTGTATCAGATTGTATTCTAATACAACCAGCAAATTGGACCAAATTTTTATCATCTCTGAAGAAAACAGATTAATAAGGAGAAACATGTATATTCAGTGACAGTTCCCCAGAATTAGCCCAGGCTTTTGGATCAAGATGGTAATCTAAAGTGGGGCTTGGATTTGTGCCTGTGAATAAATGAGTGGTTTTATACGTTTTTGCTTAAACGTTTGTCCAAACTGCAGTGGAACAGGGAACACCTTGTTTTAGTTTTGAACAGCCCCTGACAAAACTGTGTCCTAAGCAACAGCACCAGGGCACTTCAGTAAAGTGAATACTTAATTCAATACTTGCCTATTTTCCCAGAGATAAAAACTAAAAAGTTTAGTGGCAATATCAAATAACAAGGCTGTGTTTTTTCACCAGTGAAGGAGGTAAGCAGTCTGTTTCATCTTATCTTGAACAAAGTATTTTTTAGTATATAGCCAAATTATCAACATTTATAATGGAGCATAAACCTCCTTGCTAATGGCTACAAAACATTACTGGAACATTCTTTTCAACTCACCTGGTAAGCTTCCATTTTGGAAGCAACCCGACCATGGTCAATCACCTGAGAAGGAAGAAAGTGGAACTGAATGTCGGGGTGAGGAACCCCTGGTTCACTTCGGATAAAACCACCAGATTCTAAGTGGGCAGTGGCTCCCTGACCTGCACGGTGTAAAGAAGAGAGAAGATGCCATTAAAGGCCTCAGAAGAGCAACAAATCCAGTTCTTTTTAATCCTTAGCTGCACTACTGTGAATAATTTATATGTACAGGGTGAATTGCAAGGAATGTAAATCCATTATGGACAGCTTCTATTTAAGTGATGTGTGTCACCTTCACCTGCTGTTTAATTCCTAGATAAATGTAAATATGTGTAACTTTGGAAATCCCACTGATCTGAGAATGGGATGTTCCAGGTATCTCATGGTGACTGGCAGGCAGGCCAAGGGTCTGACTGCAGAAGCAGATTTAGATCCTAACAGGTGTGGAGGGTACTGGCTGCACACCCTGATATTACTGCACTGCACCCTCTGTGACCTGAACCCCAGTTATCCCATCAGTCACATGGAATAGGCAGAGCCATGCACTGTGCCTACCCTGAAGGGAAAGATGAAAAGTCTGCAATGTGTCTTCTGTTATTTTCACTTCTGTTTAAATCTGTAAGTTAGCCCCCAATATTTACTTGCATGGTAAAAAGCCACATATACCCAGAATATGTTGCCAAATAATAACATAATTCAGCAAGCGATGTAGAGCTCAACTTTGCCCAAGCTATTTAGCTGACATCAAGGATTATAATTACAGATTCTTTTTAAGGTACAACTTATGACTGAGGTACTGTAAAATGCATGTGTCATTTTAAGGAAAGTCAGTTCAGATTTACTTGCAGGCCTAAAGGATTCTGCTCAGAGCAACAAACGAATTCTTTTGAGACAATTATACAGAAAACTTATTTCAGTTCAACAGTATGTTTTTATTGACATCCCACTGATTTAAAATAGAGTATTTTCTCCATTTTTTTTGGAATAGCTTTTCTCAGTAGCACTGATTTTTGAATGGAGTATTTTTCTTTGCATGAGATATAGGATGTTAATGTTAAAAGTGGTGTTAAAAGTGGTGTATAATAACCTCCCTCATTACCTAAGATATAAAAACTTTAAAATATTCTGATTTGGAAGAAAAGAAATAGTTCAAATCCACTTGCAAGTTCCAGTTATTTCCCAGAGCATGAAAAAGATTAAGTAACGAGGCTGCCAGACTATAAAATTAATGGATAAAAGGCTGTCATAATTCTAAATCAGTGGTAGAATGATTGCATGCTTTGCTTCATACCTGTAAATTTCCAAAGCCATTCGAGACCAATCCTCACCATGCTAAGTGGCTTTTGTGCACTATATAGAGTAATAGGTTTGGTGCACTTTTGCTGGACATAAACTTCTAAATGATCTTGAAGGTTCTGGCCTACTCCTGCAGGGGGTAAAAAGGGAAAGAGGGAGAAGAAAGTGAGAGGAAAAAAAGTGTTTTTTCACACAGAACGATTACCCACCCTGTTTCAAGCAGAGAACATCTTAAGTGCTAACTAAACCAACCTCCTACAAGGGCAGTGATGGCTGAGACCAAGGCCATGAGTCACATCAGCCTTTTGCTCATGTCAGAATAAGGTTTTACATAAACAGAGCGTAACTAGAATGAAAATAGGAAGTTAAATGGCAGATATATCACTTGTTCTAAAATTGCCAGATATGACTTCCAAATACTGTGCCAACTTTTTTAGCTTTAAGGAAAAGTTCATGTTATTTCTTCTATATTTGAGTATTTATGACAGTGGGAGTTTATACAATCTGTTGTGGATCAAAACTAACTCAAAACTCTTAATGACAAGTGTGCTGCTTAACTATAAAAACAGGCCTTCAGAAGGGCGTATTTCACTGTCAGATGTAGTGAAGAAAGTGTAGGAGTTTGTTGCTCAGTTCTAAAATCAATGCATGTTTCCACTGATTTGTATAAAATCAATGCATCTTTCCACCGGTTAGTTACAAACATGTTTCAACACATGTTTCAGTCTACACAACTTGACATACAGAAAACTCAATTTCATGATTCATTTAATTTAATGGTTGTTTAGTTGCACCCATAGGAAGATGAAAGGTTAGAGGAAAGAAAATAAAAATTACCAGGAAGATGGCAAACAACAGGGATCCCCAGTTTTTTTAGATCATCTGCGTTTCCAATTCCAGACAACATAAGCAGCTGGGGAGAATTTATGGCACCTCCACTTAAAATAACTTCCTTATTGGCAAAAACCTAAAAGGAAACAAGCACAAAAGCCCTAAGATTATTAAGCCCGAGCTGAATGCAAGCAACGTCAAGAGCTTTTTTTTGGATATGCTGTTCTGATCCAGATTAGACACCCTTGCCTCACATTTTCCTCATTTAAATGTATTCCTGTCTTGTCAGAATTTTCTGCAGAGAGAAATAATCAAGCTTTTTCTTTGATCATTCCTGTATCTTTACAATCCATTCAAACTGTATGGCACAGAAACATTCAGCCCAGCCAGTACCACGGCTGCAAACAAACTCCTGTCCTACTTGCCAGGGGAATAGTACCTGTGCCACTCACATCAGGCAGCTAAGCCTCTCTGCCATTTTCAATAACCCTTTATAAATCAAAACTGAAACTCCTAAGGAAGATTTTGTATTCACAGACATGGTAACTCAAAAATTCTCAAGAGCTAATTTTTTTAAATTCAGCTAAGACTAAAGTTTCTTAGCTCATGGTAGTCCTTAAAAGCCCCCCACTGACTAAAGCATTACTGCTGAAACTGACTGCAGGCATACATTGAATTCTGTTTTGCTGACAGTCTTTTCATCAAATGGTTTGGTCTGAGCCCTGAGCTGGTTCATGATACAGGCTGCTAAATTATTCCTCTGCCTTTGACTCAGAGTTTTAACAGATTAGCATGGAATGCATATTAAATTGTAATCCTGTCCTTTTTGGACGACACCTCAGCTATACAGAATGATGGAAAATGAGATTGTTGCTGCAGTAACATCAAAGTGTAATAATAATAAAAAGTATTTTCAGACTATTTATTCGATATGGCCAACAGATGGCCAGTGTTATAGTTTTTGTTTGTTATTGCCTTGCTCTGGGCGATCATTAGTATGTTAAGACTAATAAAGACCATACCGGTGCCAGTTGCATCAATACTTAGAGCTGTATTTTGCACGTTATGCAAACATTACCCATTTACATTTTCTAGGGTACACACAGAACTGGTACCAGGTTGTTCAGAGTAGCATTCAAATGATGCTTGCTCAGTCTAAACTCACTGCAAAGTCGGCACTGTTGTTATTCCTAGCCCACACAGAGTCTTTTGTAAAGTTACAGCTAACAGGCTAAGAGGAAAAAGTGACTTTGATACATTTATGTATGTGTTAGTCTATAATATGTTAAAACATTTTCATCCTTTAAAATATACTTTCTGGCTTGATTCTGAACTTAAAAACTCCAGGAATGTTCAGTCTACCTTCCCTACTTTTGTCAGAGGGCTTACTGGGATCCTGGGAGATCTCTAGGACTTCAGTGTTACACAAATAACAAGTCACTGGCTGGTGAATAGGTTTTGAATTATTTCTGAATCAGGTTTTGGTGATCTTTTCATTTTGCTGTGACTGACGTAAAAAGATTCTATCTAAAACAGACTGTAAAAACAAAAACACTTTAATGTAGTCAAGTGCTTTATCTTGATGTTCATAATGCAATAAAATTATTAGCTCTTCCATCCTGACAGATACAAAATTTTCCAGAAAGTAAAAGCAGACTAATCCTGCAGTTTTGATGCTGGTGGGGAGGAAAAAAGGAAGGGGAATATTTTGAAGGTGTACTTTGCACAATACATGATATAAATTTATATCACTCATTATGTAGAATTCAGACATATTAATATGCATGAAAATTCATAGCAATTGAAGAATTTTGCAATTAAATTGTCCAGTATCCAGAAAGTCTTTGATCATGTGTAATTAGGTTTCCGAGACTTTCTTCAACAAAACTGATCTTGATAGTGGCACAAGAACAGCAATTAGAGGTACTGTTTTCGCAGAAATTTGATAGCTTATGAAATCAGTTAAATGTTCTGCAAATTTTTTTTAATATTGTTAAAATAATTATCATTTGCAATCCACTTAGAAAGCAGCAGATTTGTTCTGTGCTTTATAAAATCAAAGAACAGATTATTTACACCACATTTTAACTTTTAGTGGATGCTCAGTCACAGAACACTTGTCTTCGGAGTCTTGTAAGACTTACTGAGCTCAAACCACCAAAATTTTTACTCTCTCTAAGATATTATTATTACAGTTTGTAACTGTTTTATAATAATTTGTGACTAAATACCTTAGGTTATTAGCAGACAAACCCCTTTTAGAAAACATCTTAGCTACATACTCCATAATCAGCTCTTAAGGGAAGTGAGGATGATTTGGGTCTTACAGAAGTCAGTGAATTGAAAGAAGCATAAAATTAACTGGTTATCCGCAGAATTCGGTTGTAAGGACAATTCAAGCTTCCTTCCACACAGTGACATCTTCAGCAGAAGCTGGACTGAAACTGAAAAATATTCATTCCACAGCCAAACATAAGGCAAGATTCCTCATTTATCCCTTGAGCCATTCCGATTTCCTAATCTGGCTTTTGCAGATTTTCTTATGCCAGACCAGCATTTTCAGAATTGTTTTTCAGAAACGTCACCATTGCAGCACACTGGGCAATGTGCTGGGACAGGGCATGGTTGCACCATAGTTCCAGTCAGACATCTTACACAACACTCTGAGTAACATCAAGTTATGGCTTGTCCCCTCAGCACTGGGAGATGGAAATATGATGATGAAGTTAATCTCTAAATCAATACAACTGGAATAGCACCTACTGTAAAATGACTGACAAGGAATCATATAATGGAAGAAACAACAAAACCTTTAAAAAAAAAGGACATTTTGCATAGTAAAGTATCATTTTTAATAGATTTTTTTTAAAATTTAGCTTTGATTCATACTTTTCATACTGGAAATTGAAAATCTCTTACCTTTTTCCTTTGCCCATTTTTCACATACTCAACACCAATGCATTTTGTTCCTTGAAACAAGATTTTTGTTACAAGTGTCTTCTCTGCAACTGAGAAATTTGGGCGTGATATGGCTGGGCGAAGATAAGCACTAGCTGTGCTCCATCTTTGACCTACAATGTATATTTACATTAAGCATCAAAATAGTCATGCTCAGTATTCTTCAGATTTTGGCCAATAATAACCAGGATACTTACAGACAGAGAGTCTTCGCGGAATTTATAGAGTTCAAACCAAATGTGATTTGATATAATAATTAAATATTTTGTTTTAGCACAACAAATTTCACAATGACATAGTTTAGCTGTGAATCAGGACTTGCCTGCCAACGCAACTTGCAACGAAATACACAGTACACTGTGAAATGAATAGGGTGTAAATACAGAGTGCCATAGCTGTCTAGTAACCTAAACACTCAAATGGCATTCAGTGCAGATTATGTGTCCATATTTCACAATTATTTCTGGGTCAGAAATAGAACTAACTTAAGGGCCCCTTTATGATTTACCTCGGTGTATAGTCATGTCCATCCAGCCGAAGCCTTCTTGCTGGTAGCCATTCATATCATCTGTGAAGGGATACCCAGCTTGCTGGGCCGCCTCCAGGAATGCTTGGTGAAGAGGATGGTTCGTTTTCCCTCTGGACACATGCAGGGGGCCATTCCCACCTCTGTACTGATCCGGCCCTAGTTCATGTGTCTGGGCCTTCTTGAAATAGGGCAGGCAATGCTCATAGTCCCAGCCCAGAGCCCCCTCCCTGCTCCACCGGTTGTAATCCTCGGCGTGCCCACGGATGTAGACCATGGCATTGAGAGAGGAGGAGCCGCCCCACACCCTGCCCCGGGGCCAGTACATGACTCGGTTATCCATGTGCCTCTGGGCTGTGGTGTGGTAGTACCAGTTGTATTTCTCATCACAGAGGTTGTATGTCAAGGCAGCAGGCATGTGAATCTTCCACAAGAGTCTTTTGCTGCCTAGCAGGGTATCTTTAGGGCCTGCTTCCAAAAGTAGCACGGTACTCTGAGGGTCTTCTGTCAGCCTGTTGGCCAATACACAGCCTGCTGATCCAGCTCCTACAATGATGTAATTATAAGAGTTTGCCTTTTCGGAGCTCAGCTGAGATGATGCGCGTGAAATTTTGAATTGTTTTTCATTGATGCCGAGCACGTTCTTTAACGTGTGTGCTTTAAACAGACTTCCTGCTACTTTGCACATCACAGGACCGTGACATTTAAACCCTTTCATTAAATATGACATCTTTACTGACAGTTAGTCTCTCTTGCAGAATTTCTGACAAAAATCCAGTGGTTTACCCTAGAAAAAAACCCAACGGTACTAATTAAGATGTAAGCATTACTAACTCTAAAATGTCAGTCATTTTTAGGTGACACAGGTATACTTTACCTATTTTCACCACTGAAAAAGTTAAAAACAATGCCAATAAACGAGTAAACATTTACTGTTTTATTACTCTTTTAATGCAGTCTATGCAGCAGTCAAATGTACTATTCTATATTATATGTAGTCTGATTTTGATTTGCTTCTGGTTCCTGAGACAGATACACAATGAATATTTTCAAGTATTTGCCAAACCCATAAGGGGTGGAAACTTTTGCATTCCTTGTAGTCTCTCTTTCTCCACCTGTAATAGGCAAGAATTTAAGGAAAACACAACTTCAAAAACTTCTCTGTGAACTTGTGACAGTGATACCACACAAGGCAATTCACAATGGAAATTATGTGTGCTCGCTGCACATTCTGCCAGACAATGTCTCCACAAAACAAACGTCTAACAAACTCATTTCCAGCTATCTCTAAGGTGAAAACTGCTGGATTGGGAGGTGTGTATCCTAACACAGGGAAGGCAAAATCTGTTCACCTGTGCCTTTCTACCTTGCTACTAAACCCAGTAAGTTACATTCTAACACCACCAGATCTTTAGGCTGAGTAGGAATGGCAATTTCTTATCTCCAGGGAAGCCCGTGAGCCTTGGAAGTACCACAGGTTTAGCTCTGTGTTGCCTTAGTTTGGGTACAGGGACTCAGTGCCAGATTTTCACAGCCTGTGTGTCACAGGAACTGATCCTGCTGGCCAAGTCCAAAGGGTTTCTCCTGCTCTCTGCCCTTGAAACCACTCATTTTGGTCTAAATAATTAGTGAAATGGGATGTCCTTGGATTGTAAATAGTATTTCTCCCTGGCCCATGGCTTCTGTCTCAGCTGCTGTCATGGATTCTAGAGACAGCAACTTATCCAGAGTCCATGACATCTCTTTCAGCACTGCCCAGCTGAAAGAGATAAGCAAGCATTCTCCTAAAATACATTGAATAGTCTGTAACAAAATTAGGTATAGATTACTGCTAAATGTTAAAAATCTTCCACATACAATTATAATTTTATACAATTTTATGTACAATCTCATTTGCAAAAGTATGTTCCTTTACTCTCGGGGAACAGATGGGAAGAAGCATAACTCTCTGACTTTTCTTAGGAAAATGTAATAAACTTGTCTGGGGCTGTACAAACCCCAAAATGTCTGAATGAACAACCAGCCATGGAGAACAATTTATTCTGTAAAGAAACAAAAAGATGCTGGGGATATGTCTGAGCCTAAAGTACAAACAGCTGATTCTCCTCACATGGCTAATTCAAAGCTGTTCCCAGCTGAAGATGGGGACATGTCAGGATTTTTTTTGCAGGTGGAGTCTATTAAAGGATTGTTTCTTGAAGAAGGTTTAACAGCTTTTTGTGATGCAGAAGAGGAGGATGTAAAGGTAGAGAGGTTTTGACTTGTTTTGATTGTGATGAAGAGGGGTACAGTTCTGCAGTACCTATGTTTAACCTGCAGATCTGGAGGGCCATGGGACTTTATTGATCCAGGAGCAGCAGATTGGTGATGGGGTTGGTAGGATATGGACCTGGGCCTAATAATTTGGGAAAGATACTCTGTCCCAGTAGGAAACTATAGTTTTATGGCCAACTCTTTTAAATGTTGCACTCGCTATGTCAAAAGGAAATAGGGAGAAATAAGGAGGTTTATACAATGTGGTTCTATTGCGATGCTCTGTACTTGCTACCAAAAAAACCAAAACAAAACAACAAAAAAAAACCAAACAAAAAAACCCCAAAAAAACCCCCAAAAAACCTTTTGGGCCTCACTGGATGTTCCTGTGTGTCTTTTTCTGGGTTCCCCTATATCATGACCTTGTTACGAACGTGTAGTAAAATGTTCCTCAGGAGCCGGTGAGCAGACTTGAAGAAATGCATATGGCAGCAACATAAAATACATTCCCTGAACTGCAGTAGAGCCTCAAAATCTGGAGCTTGTTTTAGAAAAGTTTTTATTTACCAAAGTTGCTATTCAGCAGGGCCTGTGGCTGGAGGTTGTACAAGACTGAGGAGAGCAGGAGTATCTCAGCAGGAAAGTTCTGTTGCTACGATAATCAGATATACAGATAATCATACACGGGTTAGCTAGAAGTGGGCAATGGAATTCTGAAACCAGGTGTCTGGGGCTCCTTGCATAATTGTAACACATTTCTGAACACAGTATCAGGCTGATGTAATCCTTGGGTACCTACTGTTGCAGCTCTACTGGTGTTGATCTGGGCTCATGTGTAAGAACAGACCCAAGACAGGGCACCCACTGTCTGGGCTAGAAGGCTGAACTGCCAACCAATAAAGCTAAACCTAATGTTCCTTTTAAGTAACATAAGCAGTAGATTTTAAATCTTCTCCACCATATGTGTTTCAGATCTATACTTGAATGTCATTTCATGGTTTTCTTCACTTATTATTGTTGTTTTACTTCAAATGGAACAGGACTGGCAGAGAAACATTTGAGAGAACTTTTATCTTGCAAAGAGAGTTGTAAGTGAAGTCAGTCAGCAATGTCCTGGCCATAACATTCAAGTGACTTTGACAGTCAGTGTGTAGATGATTCACAAACCTTGGTGCTTTTGAGTTCTGAAGTGCAGAGGTCAAAAATCAACTCATTCTGATTTAATATAAATCCAGCACACATCTTTGATTGAATGGATTAAAATACTAGTTTCAATGGACTAAAATGCTAGTTTCAATGCACAATTCGTTTTGCCATATTGATTCACACTGGCACTTTCACATTCACATTCTCTCTTCGTGTGGTCCCTCTGCATGAGCACAATCCTTCTCCAGTTCTAAACTGATCCTGAAACAAGAAGGAGAGGGCCACTGTGCCTGAAACATTGCTCCCCTGCACTATTGACAGAGGTGAAACAAGGAATCTTCTCTGGCAGATGTAAAACATGACCCTCTCCCAGAGATGTCCACAGCATGGACAACATAACGTAGCAGAGCAATGGGGCTTTGTCAGGACATTAACCCTTCATGTTGCTACCAAATCCTGTTAGGCCTGATTATGTGGAGTGCAGGAGGAAGAGCTCCTCAGGTTACAGCAGATATTGCTGTTTGTTTGTTTGTTTTTCCCTGCTGCAGGCTGCGTAACAGAGTTTAAATGTATCTGCTGCGGGAATGTTTTGGATTAACTTTCCCTTCAGTCCTGCTGGAGAGAAAGTTCATTCACTTTTAGAAACTTTGTGGTGAGTTTGATTTCCAGAGCTGAAAGTGTTCAAGTCGACTTACCTCGCCTCTTCCTCTTCTGTGCACAAGCTTGTCTGTGAGCTCCGGAGGGTCCGGGGCTGCCCGCGGCCCCGCTCTGGGGGCTCCTGCGGCGGCTCCTGAACCGGACCGGGACCGGGGCCACTCCCGCCCGGCCGCCCGAGCAGGAGGGAGATGGGTCTGTCCCGGTCCCCTCCGCAGGACGGGGCACCCGCAGGCCGCTCTCTCCCAGCCCGGGCCAGGGAGGCCGCTCGTGTGTGGGGGCTGCCGCCGACCCTCGGCAGCCACCGCCCAGCCCGGCGGGCGGAGCGCGGGGTGGTCCCTGGGAGCGCTGGGGCCGCCGGCGGGAGGGCGCGGAG
The DNA here is from genome assembly GCA_013397975.1 of Machaerirhynchus nigripectus. NCBI lineage: Eukaryota > Metazoa > Chordata > Aves > Passeriformes > Dicruridae > Machaerirhynchus > Machaerirhynchus nigripectus. The sequence goes on along the minus strand of VZRQ01006851.1, from coordinate 386,705 downwards.
GCGAGTGCGGGCTACGGGGAGAGAGCTCCGCGGGGAGGCAGGGCAGGAGCGCGGCTGGGACTTCCCCCCGGAATGCACCCTTTGGCCGCTGTGCAGGATGTGCCAGAGCGGCTTCGTGCCGTGTCGAAAGCGCCCAGAGGGGCAGCGGGCGAAGTCCTCAGCCTCGCCCATCCCGCCGGCGTCCCCGGGCGGCTGCGCTGCCCCGCCGCTCCCGCACCCCGCCGGGACAGGGCTGCCAGCTCCGCCGGGACTGGGCTGCCAGGTACCCCGGGACAGGGCTACCAGCTCCTCCGCGGAACTCCGGGGCGCGGGGCAAACCCAGCCCCGTGTTGAGGCGATCCCCCGGCTCCTTCCCGGGAGCGCTCCAACTTTTTCACCCCGCTCTTAGTGGGGCGGAAAAAACGTCTCCCCTACCCTCGGCTGCGAAAACGCTTCACTTTCCAGTGGGAGCGCTGGGAGCTGCAAGGCGGCTGGAGATAAAACCCCAGGTGTCCCCGCTCCATGCCCCGCTCCGCGCTTCGCGCCGTGCCCGCCGTGCCCGTGCCTCGCTCCGTCCCCGGCACTGACGGGAGGTATCGGTGTATGTATGAGCGCTGGGCGCAGTGCTGGGAAAGCTGAGCTGGAACTTGCAGCTCAAGGCTTTAACTGCGATCCTTACCTGTGCAATGCGTGTTTCCAGGAGAACGCCTCGGTCTGGAAGTGAGAGTGGCAAACGCGCTGTCCCGCCGGGCCTGTCTGTGTTGACTGGTTCATTACCTCAGCAGTGACGACTTTCGGGTTTGGTTGTATCACTGATAAGTGTGTATTCAATCATAATTCTCAACACTATCCCTCTGGGTAGCCAGAAGAACTGACAATTCCACAATAGAACTCAGACAACTTACTTCTCTATTGGCTTTGTCCTCTGAATATCTTCAGTATATGCTAATGCAGGGCTAGTTGATTGCAGAATAAACTGCATTAAAACTTGGTGGTGGTGAGAGTATCTCATAAAATTCCTTGAGAAATGGCCAGGGATTGGATTGTGTGAAGAGTCAGTGCTACTCCTGGAGGGTGAACCCAGGAGTCTTGTTTTCCCTTTCAGAATGCTCATGGTAGAACAAAGCTGATACAATGAAGACAAACTAAGATAATTGTGAGATCTTGTACTTTTTCTTGACATCACCTAAGGACAATGGTCTCTGCTGCAATATCTTTGATATTGTTTGTAGATGCTGGGTTTTTTTCCAAGTCTTTCCTTACCACTTTTCTCAGAATGTATTGAATGATTAATAATTTTTTAGCTTAATTACTTGTTAATGTTTTTGTTCTTAATCAGATAAGAACATAATGGACAGTCTCTGGGTGGTTGGTTATTCACTCTCAAGCACCACACTCCAAACTTCTGAATAATTCTTCATTAATGGAAAAGAGTAATTGTTCCCTGTGGAACTATGAGTAAATATGTACGTGATATAAACGGTCTTTAATCTTCGCAGTGATTAAGAATGCTTGAAACCAAACTGATGTGTGTTTGCAGTGTTGAAACAATTTTGCACACTTTCAATGCTGTTATTCAGTAAGCAAATAAAAAAAACTATTAAAATATGCATTAAATATATATAAGAGTATAGAAGTTTCATGAAGTAACAGAGTAATTTCAGCAGTTAAGTAGGGGTAGATGTAGAACACAAAATTCTAATTGTGTTCATTGTTTTGAATGTGAAAAAATGGAGTTTTTCACTTCAGTGTAAGGGCTCCTGCGGGTGTCCAGTATTTCATGGGTTTGCTGACGAGAAATTGGTGATGGTATCTTATCCCTCTGTTACCAACTGAATCATAGACATGGCCTTTAAATAGAAATTTTGAGAATTTTGTGCAGTTGAATTTGCTATTTTTTAATGCATGGATACTTGAATATTTATCATTCTTGAGTCAGTATTCACTGCAAACCGAACTGAAACTACTCACTGTTTTTTGTTGCATTATTTATCATGTATATTCAGCAGATTTTCCCCTGTATGTTTGAAAAAATGTGGGAAAAATAAACGTTTTGGTTATACAGATATTTGAATGTTAAAATCTTGTTAAAATGCAGATGATTTCAGTCTTAGGTGACTTTATGTATACCGGTCTTGGCAAATTTTGCCTTTCACCTTTCTTTTAAGTTTTATGCTTATTACAGTAACACTGCACTTCAGGAATGAGTTACTCTGTAGCTCTTGCTCAGGGTAAAATTCTAAACAAAAAGGAAGAGAGGAGATGAGATGATGACTGATGAGACATCAGGTTGCAGGGGGAGGTGCATTCCAATAACATGGGAGGAAGTGGTAGGGAGCAGATTCAGACTGATATGCCTTGTTTCTTTCAAAGTAGGGAAGAACATTAAGTAAATTAGTCAACAACTCCAGTGGTGATGATTCATCATTTTGCATTGCTTTTTAGCACACTTTCTATGTTAATTCTGTGTGCATTTTCTCTAGTCTATTCAAGTACACTTAAATGAATCCATAAACACCATATATTGATAAGTATTATTATGATAACTGAAGATAGCTTTGACAGACTTGTTTCAAAGTGATTTGTTTCTCTTTTTGAGCTCCTCACTATCAATTCAGTTGGAGGATTTGAGTGGTTTCCCCTTGCTGCTCTACTTGTGACTGTCCCATTGCTGTGGCAGCTCATGCCCTCTCAGACTGAGGTTAAGTGTTCTCACCTGCTTGAGCTTTTGTATTCTGTTGAGTTTTGCTGCAAGCATCATTTTAGATAAGGTCATATAAAAGAGACTCTCTTTTAGGTATTATTACAATAGGAACACTCTCAAGTTAGTTCAGGGAGCTCCAGCTTCAGTATTTCAAACCAGTCCTTTGCTTTTGAAGGCAGCTGCCCAACCAAACCAGGTTTGGTTGGTGTTGCAAGGTGATTGAGGCAGCCTCGCTGCCCTCAGATGGAATGAAACTGGAAAATGTGCTGGCTGTATAAAATTGCAGCAAGGTCTTTTGGGTGTATTGTATTGGTTTTTGTATAACAGAGAAAAAAGTGGTCTCTACACTGGATAATGAAAAGCTAACAAGAGGTTTTGATGATAAGTACAGGGCAAGAAAAAAATACTCCACTTCCAAAATCTTGTCTTTCCACTGAGTAAAATAATTTATTACATAAGTAAAATACCAACAGTGACTGTAGTTTTAGTTCTTCATTTCACTTTTACCCTAATGATCACTTATATAACAACTTCATCTCCAGGTAACATTAGAGTAGGAATCAGAATATTACATTAAACCCACAGCTGCACTCTTCAGCTGTTGCTCCTGTGTGCATGTTTCTGGAATGAATCTTGGCTTAACATCTGTTACAACATATTTTATACCTTAAGTTCCTACATTGTGCAATTTTAATATACGTAACCTGTATAATATAAATATAATTACTCTGGAGATGACAGTGATACTCTGTATGCAGCATTCAATGCATACAATTCAAAAGACGAAGGGTAGCTGAAGTCAAGTACACCCAGTAAGATTTTTCTTTATTTACAACACTTCCAGAAAAATCTCAGTTGAAGTTAATATTAATAAAGTACATAAAATATATATCAGCAGAAGATCAATTCATGTGCACTGGAAAACAAGGGCATTTGGGGAAAGGAATCTTCAGTGAAGTTCCTACAGGAACTACAGGTTTCCTAAAGGAACCTGCAGGTTCCTCTGTAACCACCTCCATTACCACACAAACGCAGCTCGTTCCCGTAACATCCTGACCCCAAAACGCTGCCATTCCCTCTGGTATATCCACAGCTCCTGAGTTGTGTCCAGACAGGCCAAAACTGCACCTCCCTTCCATGCAATTAAACGTGGATCCATATCCTAAATTCAAAACACAAATTGCACACAGTCACCGCTCTAATTTTGCATAGTTCTCCGAAGTTGTATCCTATTTTTTCCAACAGTATTCACCAGTTAGAATCTGGCAGGGCAGGGGAAGAGAAAAGTTTTTCAGTATTATCCAGGAAAAAATAGTGAGATAAAAATATTCAATTGATATTCAAGACGCTTTGGGAAGTCAATTTTTGTTTTAAGATACTTTCCAAACACGTCATGAAAACCTTGCCTTCAGTAATGGAGGCTCTGAAATAGGAGTATTTAAAAACCTGTAGCCTGACTTTTGCCATGTGAAAATTGCTCTCAATGCCAGTTTTTCTTTTACCTTAATAGTACTAAAAAATAAAAAAATCACAATTTCTTGCTGAGGAGACAGGTTACCTTCATGGGCCAGTACTAGCTGCTTCTTTAAGAACAGGGACTTTAGCTAATAAACACTTCAGTGATCTGTACCAGTAACCCACTTGCTATGCCTGTAACTGGCCAGTGCTATTAAGAAGAAAGCTCCCTTAAATCTCAGATATTCAACTACTTTGGGAAATTGAAATAATTTTTTTCTTTGAATCTTTCAAAGGTTTCAACCAGTCACAGTTTACTGATCACTTAGCTCTCAGTTAAGTTACCTTAGGCCTTGTGATGACTTCAACATTTTCAACGACTCTTCTGAAAGAAGGTGGCATTTTGTTGAGAATTCGGTGTTGAAGGAACTCTTGAGCTTTATGAAACATAAGGCCTCCTCCCACTACTAAGATGGAGCTGTACATCTTCTTTTTTGTATCATCAGATGCTGGAATTAATGGATATATAGAAATATATCTGTTTTTTAAAGTTAATATGGCCTGTATTTGTGCAATTAATTAATTATTTGTGCAATTAATTTAGCGCAAGTCAAACCAGACGGAAACTGATGTTTGCTTTTAAAATTCTTATGCTATTCCTTGGAGATACAAAAGTGTAGCTCGAGAAACATCAACAAAGATGCAAGTGTAAGAAACAGTGTAGCTCTTCTCAAACTGAGAAAACCTAGGACACATCTTTCATTGGTGAAATACAGGAGTTCACATAAATCCACCCTGAGGTGTATTTTACAGACTTGTACAAATGTAATTCTTACCACAGCAGTCGATACTGTGAAGGATGGCTTTGTCCAGGCCCAAGGCTTTGCCTTCAAACTGAGAAACAGCAGTTTTCCTGGACATGTGTGCAGTTAAAGGCTCCTCTGAATCATTGCCAGGTATCATACAGTCACCCTGGGAAGATCCCAGTTCCACTTCTTGTGGGTAGATTCTCTCTGAAATGTCTGAGGATTGGCCTCTCAATTCTCCCTCAAATGCACCAGGCTTCGACATAGATTTTCTGTCAGCTGTAGCTTTTGAAGACTTAAAAATAAGAAAACATGTTGAAACATGAAAAATGCAAAAAGATCTTGAGCAGGTTACAGAACAAAGACTGAACTAAGCACCATTGTACTTCCCTTCATCTTTTTGCACAGCAAGGTTAAGCACTGCATTATTACCTCATCTAATTTTCATTTTAATCCTCATGTTCTAAGGGCTTATTTTGAACTCCATCACATGATCAATCCCATAATATGAAACCTTAGATTTTAAAAATGTACACTTCTAATTAAAGAATTGTTTAGGCATCTGTAACTACTTACTTTAAATTTATTCTTTAATACTTCTGACCCAGGTAACAAACTTTGGTTTCTGAGATTAGCTAACGAGTCGTCATTTTATTCCCCAATTAAATGATAGTTAATGAAAAATAAAACCAGAAGTCACACACCTGCTCCTGCTTACTTTGTGTGGCCAGCAGATAATGTTCATCATGAGGATCTTCAGGGTCACCTTGTGACCTGTGCTGCAAAATGGTCATTTTTTGTCCAACAATTCCAAAAGTTGCTGGATAAAACAGAGCCATTGGTGCCTGAAGAGAGATTTGGCATGAGTTTACTACAGTTTTCCTTCTTTTTGCATTTACTACAGGAAATATATGAGTCTTGTTCTATTTTTCTCACAGTTCAAAATTAAATAGAGGTGTTTTTTTTTCCAGGTAGTTTGTAAAATACTAAAGTGTCTTCTGTTATTTATAATTTTAAAAAATCCCAACAAATACACAAGTTTATTTACAGATTTTAGCATTGTATGATAAATAAGTACTCAAATGCAGTTTGTTAAGAAATTAGAAAATTCAATGGTTGAGGTGAAAAACTTGCAAAATTAAATTAATGCTTTGCATTTGAAGGGTAATTTAAAAATATTTAGATGAAGCAACAACCATTCTGGCTAAAGCTACTTAGAAAGTCTTGTGCATCCACTAATGCTGTATTAGGCCCATTCATACATACAGAAATTAATTTTATCTACAAGCATAGTTTAAGAACAATCCATAAATCACGTGGGCTTAGTAGCACTGGACTGATACAAAGTGAGGCTCTGAGTCTGAATGCTCAATATACTTGTAATTTAAAAATCACCTGTAATTTTTCATCACCTAATCGGAACTGGTACAACAAAGCTGGAGAATCCGGATGCCGAATTTGGAACTCATGATCTTGTAATCCAGAAATATCCTAAGGTAAGAAACAATAGAAACAAAAAAAATTGTATATTTTTTATTTATCAAGCTGCATAATCTATTTAAACTGCAGAAAATAACAAAAAGTAACAAAACTCTCTTCTAACTATGGATTTTATTTACCTATTCTTGAGTTTTTTCAAGTCTTTTCCACGTAGTATGATCTGCCAGACAGCTTTCTACATGCCTAAGCCTACATCCACAATGAGGGCTTTGCAGGAAGAAGGGACCTGCTGGCAGATCTTCCAGAACTGAAGTTGAAAACCAGCAAGTATGCAATTATTATCAGCTTCTTTCAGCAATAAGAACAAAGAAATTATCTTTCTAAGGGTTGGGATTCCTTTCAGTTAGAGAAAAAATAAACCAAGCTACAAACATTTCAAGTCTAAAGTTTCTACAGCTTTTGCCAGTATTCTACTGAGTAAAATATTTACAATCAACTTAGAGTCACCAAAAGGCTCCCCAGAGTAACATTTTGTAAAAGAAAAAAAGTTACTTGGAGAACACCCTATTTTCCCCTTCTCACCTGATCTAGATGACAAAACGTCTCCTTTAGGTGCTGAAGTAGCAGGCAATCCAACTTATTAGTTAGCTGGCAGTCTCTGTATGGGAATCCTGCTCGTTGCATAAGCCAATAAAAACACCTTGACACATCAGATCCTCCATACGCAAGGCACAGCCTAAAGTACAGAGAAGAAAAAGATCTTTTTATGCAATTGCTGAAATATTGGCTGACTGCAGTGATAGGCAGAGGAATGCTAGGAAGATTTTAGACATGCTGGGATCATGACTTTCACAGAGTTTGCAGAACACAACATTAGTTCTGAGCAGTTCTGCCTGTTTTCTTCTTTTAAAGATATCAGAATTCTTTAAGGTTCATATTGTAACAGTTAACGCTGCTAAATGCTTCACAGTAAAAAAAAAAACCTCATGTGTTTATAGAAATTTTGTCTTCTTTTCAAAGTCAAATTCTTGGTAAGCAAGTAAGTCCATGATTATAATAATTCTGCACACTCTAAGGTACCTGGTGTTGCGATGGGAAACACCATCTTCTACACAGCAAACACTTGTCTTCTGATCTCCCACATCTACAATACAGGCACTGCTTAAACCACTCCCAAAGGTAGCACAGACAGACTCCTGGTGTACAATAATTCCTAGTGATATGAGAAAAAATTATGTCAAATTCATGCCAAACTTTACAGTAATGTTGCTGACATTTAAAGGGCATTTTAATGTCTTTTAAATATCTAAAAACAGCCTGACTCTGCACTGAAAGCCTCTATATTTAGTGAAGATGGGGTGAGGGGTACTTAAGAGATTTTTTTGTTGGCTAAGGCTTTAAAAGTCCTGAAAAAAGGTAAGAGCAGGGTTAAATGATCCTGTTTCTGTAAGATTAAAGGTATTGTCTTGAAATTTTAACTATCTTTTTAATCTGGTAGTGCAGGGTCTTGACTATCAGATATACATGAAATGTTTTCCTAACTTTTTTCTAGTTTTAATCAAATGGCATTATTATTACCATTTCAGATATGGTCTTTAAGTAGTTATAAAACAAGGTGCAATTTCATCCTCTGTTTTCCTTTCAATCCACCTTTACAGAGTACATTTCTATCACAAGCCCATATTTAACCTTGGGAAGTACCAGAGGTTCCAGTCTGTTCTTCCAGACAATCATGTATTTTAGAAATACTTAAGAAATCAGACTGTTGCTACTTCTACCTCAGCTGAATGAGAAGCCCACAGTGGGAATGCATATCAGCAAACCAAAAACCTTGTTTCAATATTAGCCAACCATTTTGTCCCTTTAAAAGAGACAGCAGTTACGTGATTGGCAAAAGACGAGGGTGCTAGTCCCAGCCAACCTGGGATTGAGGTGCAAAAATGTGCCTTAAAAGAAAAAAAAAAAAAAAGAAATCTTTATGCAATTATTTAAGTATTTGCTTCATTACGGTTTTTACCTGAGAAGCCCATCTTCATTAGGATCATATTTACCAGTTCTTTCACGTGTTGTTTATTATAGATGTCTGGAATTAGTAAAATGCATCTGTAGTACTGAAGACAAGAACAGTAAATTAAAGCCAGCTCTCAAATAAAGTTTGATATACAACTAATTAAAAAAAAATCAAAATTTTAGTAAAGGGGAAGGTTTTTAATACTTTAAAAATGTGATCAAAGCAAGTGCCAAGAGTCTATAGCCATTAAAATGTTTATAAGTACATCAGACATGAGACAAACACCTAGTTGGCAAGGATAAATAATTATAGAAGTACTAGGCAACCCTTCCTCAGGTGCCTCCTTTACAGGTCAACAAAAAAACCCAAACAAAGATTAAGACTGTGAAATGTCTATGATGGGATTTTTAAACATCCTTGCTAGAAGTTATATCACTGATTTTTATCTGGACAAAATTCCAGATGAAGTCTTGGGAACCACGCTCACCAGCACAAAGAATGTATTTGTTAAGAAAAGCACCAGTAAGAGGCTACCAATAACAGCAAGCTGCTTCTCTTTTACAATGACACTTTCAGAAGTGGATACAGCCCACACCACATAAATGTGCAGTTCACAGCTCACCTTTAGGTCTTTCAGTGGTATTTCCAGGTATTTCTGTATTGCATGTGACCATATAACTTCCAGGTCTGCCAATACTGCAGTGAGGGAGCCACCAGGTCCTGCGTGGAGGTTCAGCTGCCCTCTTCTAATGGGCCAATGTATATTGTAAGAATCTAATGGATTAACATACAGTGCCTGAAAATAAGAGATTACATTCTGTGCATTGCTTTTCCCAAAAAATAGTAACAAAATGAGTAAAAAATACTGGCAAGAAAAGTATTTCAGAAGCATATACAAGAAGACACTGCAGAACTCAGACTGAGGAAACAGCAATGCAGTGGATTTCCTTGTAACAGGGCTTGATTATAAACCATTAAAATAAAAAGACAGCTAATACATTGTTTAAATTGTTTGAATGTTCTTACCCACAGACATCTACTGAACATAAAGGTATGTTTTTCCATTACCTCATATTAGAAACTAAAATAATTTCAACACTTTGAAGCCCACAAATATCAAGTTACTCAGCAGGAATTCCATGTAGTGATACTTTTATCAGTTTCTTGCCTTTTCTCTGAATTATGCCATATAAGCAAAGTTCTCACCTACTCCTTGCAGAAACCCTGATTTATAGCAGCAAGAGATTCAAGATGCTTGTTAAGCAAATGGGGGAAACCCTCTCATCTTGCTGAATGATAACAAATCTCAATTCATTCCCAGTAAAGTTTCTCAGGTTTGCTGGGTTAGCTTTACACGTGCTTCAGTACATACTGATTTACAGCAAACTGCTACTGATGAAATGGCTGCATCAAAACATATGAAGCCTCGTTCAGCAGGAAAATCAATCTTACCTCTTCTCCTACCAAAAATTCAGGGTGATTTGATGTGTTTGTCCACTTGGCCCCAGAGCTGTGATCCAAAATGGCAGGCCTCATCTGTCTGTTATATGACCTGGCCTGAAATGTAACCAAACCAAATCCTGTTGATAAATATTTTACCAGTCACTTTTTTATGCATGGAAGAAAAATGAAACACCCCTTTGAACCCAGCCCTTGAGGAAACATTTAAGATCTTAATTTTCTCACATTTTCAGAGTTAGGTAACACAATAGCACTATCCACATTTGGTCTCTAAAGGGTATCTATTCTTGTCCACTGAAGCACAGGATCACACCCAAGGACTGTATGAATGAACAATTTAATAAGATCTTACCTGATCAGGTGACACTGGTATGCGCCTTGCTCCATTCGACATCTTTTTGGACCATATTGCTTGGTCCACCATTTTAAGGCCATTTTGTCTCTGCTCAGTACTTTCAGGTTTCTAAGGAAAACACCAAATATGCAATGTAAATACTTTCCAACCACATGTCTGTATACTGGCAATACTGAAGCTATTATGAAACAATGAAATCATTACTGTGTACAGTATGGACAGATGTTTGTACAATGCAAAATGAACTTATGCTTATTTTTAAAGAAACTATTTTTTATATTAGAGTTCCCAACACCAAGTCAAGCTGAATCTTTTAACTGCTTTTAGTGGCTGCTGGAATTCACCTCTAGTGAGGTGCTCAGGCCATCATCTACTTAACTACAGAAATATGAAGTAAGCGCAAAAATGTTTAAATAGATCTCAATTATTTAAAGGTGAAGTTTAATATTAGAGACGTTAATTTCATTTTTGCAGATTCAGATTACAAGTAAAATTATTACATATATTTTCTGTCCGGGCTGGACTAAAATTACTTGCTGTTTTACCCAAGTCACAAACTAACTAGTAACCAACACATTCACAAATGGAAAGGTCTGATTCTAATCCTACAGCTGGCATTCCATCAAGAGAAACACTGAGTGTGGTACCAGACCATAGCACAGGGAAATCAACACCCACAAACCCTTTTGGATTTAGTTCATTGCAAACAAATCAAACGCAAAGACAGACTGGTGCAAGCCTACTGACTTCAGTAGGTGGCACCTACAGTCCAGAAAAGGGTGAAACAAAGTTTGACTGGAGATGTATTCTCGTCTGGAAAGACATGAAGGATGAGGGGGACATGCACCACACAACAAACCAAACCGCCGCAGGAACAGGCGATGAACAGGCGGATTTTGGCGAGGCGGGGCCGTGCCCGAGGCGCGCTTACATTGAGGCCGTCCCTGAGGAGCCAGCTGTCCCTGTAGGCCGCCTGGCCCTGCTGCTTGTGCCGCCGCGCGATCACGTGCGGGATGCCCGCGGGCAGCGTGTCCGTGGCCCGCCCGAGCCGCAGGGTGGTCGAGCCGGGGTGGATCACCACGATGAAGTTGCTCTGTATTTGCTGAAAGCGGCACAACGCGCACGGAGTCAGACCAAACCCTCACGACCACCCGGAACCCTCCCGGCGCTTCCACACCCCCGCTCCGGAGGCCTTTAAAAGGCCGAGCCC
>VZRQ01006851.1:346239-369888 GCA_013397975.1 Machaerirhynchus nigripectus | reverse complement strand
GGCGGCGCCGGCGGAGGAGCGGCCGCTGCGCCCGGGCGGGAGCAGCAGCGCCCGCGGGGCTGCGGCGGAGCTTGGCGGCGCTTGGAGCCCTGGGCCCTCGGCTCCCTGCTCTCTCGCCATACGGCAAGGGCGTGCAGCCCCTGAGATTTACGAGGTCCCCCTCAGCACCGCCTGTTACCGAGGGGTCCCTGCCAGCAGCCCTGTTAGTAACGAGTTTTCCCTCGGCACCCCGCTCAACGGGGGATCCCACTCAGCACCCGGGTTAATGAGGAGTCCCCCTCAGCAGCCGCTGTTATTAACGAGGTTCCTCTCAGTACCCCTGTTAAGGAGGGGTCCCCCTCAGAGCCCTCAGCAGCCGCGGCGGGGCCGGCCTGAGGCGGGCGGTGCTCAGGTGGGACGGCTCCTCCCTCAGAGCGGGCGGTTCTGGCCCACCCTAAAGTGGATTTATTTTAGTGGTTCCAGCGCTGTCGGAACTTCTCTGCCGCGTTTATCAAGAGTAACAGGAGTTGGAATAGTCTGTCAGGGTTTCAGAAAAACTAAGTGTTCTTAGTCGCCTTCTGCAGTAATGATAGAAATATGACCAAGTGCAGAGATGATTTAACACTTCTATACAAAGGCAACTTTTGTTTCCTCTATTTAATGACAAGTATGTGGCTATGTATATTCACATTATGTTCGTGGGAATGTTCAACTCAAAGTCGAGCATTTGTTTTAATTTATTTTATTTTTATAAAAACCTTGCCCTACAAGTAGTGGCTAGCATTCCTTCTCTGGGAGAATACATGCTTTGTAAAATTGGGAGTAACTATACAGCTTTATAGGCAAATTTAATATAATACCTTCTCTCTCTTAGTTTTTAAGCTAAACTAATAGAGAAGGGATGTTTAATTCTGATGTGAAACAGTGGTAAAAAATTAATATAAAAACACTTTAAAACTTCCTTTGCAACAGCGGTATTTTCCTAATGATGACAAGGTAAAGTCCTTTGCTAAGAGCAGCATGCTACAAGAGTGTTTTCTGAAGTTGAAATTGTAATGCAGTGTCCCTAACAGTGTAGTTGTCCCCCAGTAAAGAAATTGTTTGTAACTGACAGGTGTTTATAAATGTTTAATGTTTATAAATAAATTCTTGCAAACAACTGAAAGCAGTTGTGAAAGAAAAGTATCTGTAACAAGGTGTCTAAAACAAATGTTTATCATTATTGTAAGAGCCGGATAATCTGCAACTCAATAAATGGTGCAATACAAAAGTGTTAAGATAGTGGTAAACAATGTGAAATGGGCATAAACACAGGCAGTATGTTAAAATAATCCAGGGGCACCACCTATGTACTTTTTGCTTCCCCAATGCCGGAAAAACCCCAAACCCAAACAACAAAGAAGATGATTAGTGAGTTCTTCAGGTGCTGTGTTGGTTTATTTTTGTTTGTTTGGCGCTTTTTAAGGTAAAATAAAATGTGAGCTACTCTTGGTTTGTTTAATAACAGTCATAAATATTGTTTCAGTGCTCTAAGATTATATAATTAAAATGCAGGCTTTCTCTGTGAACTGTACTTTTGGTGAATGAAACTACAGAAATATCCTTTTTTAATTGAGAGTACTGGGGGGTGTGTGTGTGTGTATTCCTAACCATTTTATTTTTCCAAGAAGGGATGTCCAGATACCTAACAATGGCAAAATAACCACCCATTGTATAAAACGATACATGAAAATGTCAGTGTTTATAACTGCTTTTAAAGCACTAACATATGCATTGTTAATTAATTTATTTCCGCATTTAGCTTTGAGATGTGAAAATGTGACATTTATAAGGTAGGGTTAAAAATCAATGGTAGCATCGCATTATCGGCCTGTCCTCGGGTCAGGAACTGAATAGAGAGGAGGAATGGGCAGAGCTCTCCCTGTGCAGCTGCAGTTTGTGGTGGAGCCTCATTCCTGGGAATGCCATGGCCCTGGTGTCCCACTCAGCCCCACCTTTGCTTCCAGCCTGGGGCTGGGAAGTTCAGAGGATAAAGGGGCTGTGCACCTGGGCTTAATGAACAGTAGGAGAGGCTGTTTTGAGAGTCAGCAGCAGAAATACAAACCAGCTGGGTGCCCTTGTGAAGGTGGATGCTGTGAGCAGAGATGTGTAAGAGCTAGAAGTTAACAGAAGTGCTACTTGGAAACTGGGGACCTGTGATTATTTGACAGTAGACCAAGGAAATACTTGTGCAGTGTCATGGAGAGTAGTGTGGGCCATACATTAAGTAATTGAAAAAGACCAATGTTTGTTACATTAACATCTTTTTAGTGCCTTTTGAACTCTCAATGAGATACCTTCTGTTATTAGGTGGTGTATTTTTTTATGCTCTCTTCCAAGTGTAGATTGGTGTATTTTGATTCCTTGTGAACTCTGTTTGCATACCAACAGCTAAGTACCCCTGTCTGAGCAACATATTACTGTGCTTTAGCAATATTTTCTATTTTTTCATGACAAGTAACAAAACCATGGGTCATCTATTTTGATAGCATTTTCTCTACTGAGGGATGACCTTTGGTTGAGGTGCAAGAGAACTGGAAAGTGGTGTGCATAGAGAAGTGGTGATACAGCATGAAGAGTGCTTGTACTCAAGAATTTATGCTACGTGTGACAGTAGACTTTTTAAGAGAAAATAATTCTGAATTGGAAGCTAAACAAGGGGAACTTGGCCCTGCCCTTAAAAGAGGATTTGTAATATACTGATCACATTTAATAGCAGAAATAGAAAAGGCACTTTTTTTTTGTGGCTGCTCTATAGTTATGTCACATAGTGATTATCATGTTGTACCAGCACACAATTAAAAGGAAACATTCAAAACTTAATTTGAACTTGAATTATTCATAAAAGAGCTGTTTGTTATGTAGTATTTGTTTTATGCACACAAAAGTAATACTGTATGTCTTAGAGTGAGAAGGTCTTCTAAACTCCACATTACAAATGTAGAATGTTTATTGCAACATAAACATAAAACTCAGAGGATATTTCACAGGATTCTATTTTTAACTGCTTTTATAAGAAAAATTTAAATAACTTGCTGTTTATGGAAGAGCTGATACTCAGTTCTTGGAACTAAACTGTGTTGATTCAATGGCAGAATTTTAAATAGAATTTACCTGTTCAAGTAGCTTCAGTTTTGAATAATTGATTGAAGACCTAATTTTTTTATGCTGTTGTGCTCCAGATAGAGATATCTTTAACTCAAAGCCCACAATACATGAATATATCTTGTGCACATTTCAACTGGAATATACGTTTTACAAAATCAGCAGCTCTGATCCTGGCGTAAAATCAGGTCAAGTACATAAGCACATAGTGCTGTGAACTATTTTTCTCCCTGGCTGGGACAGAGACTAGATGTTCTACAAGCAGAATTTGTCTGCAAATTGTTTGTTTATACAATTTCTTGAGATCTGAATAACAAACATGAAGAGGCTTTAGTTAAAATTTATTACAGTTAAGAGTTTGAAAGCAAATATATGCTGGAGGAACGCCAAAGGATTGCCTTGTGCTTTTATAATTCTTTAGATAACAACATATCTTTCTATACAGAAAGCCATAACTGTCTGTATGTGTTACATGTTCTTCGTAACAACAAAGCCTTTACCCCTCAGTAGAATGAAATTAGTGGTCCTCAATTTAAAGTCGTATGACAGTCTAGAAACTTCCCAGCTCTACGCAGAGTGAATAGTGCTGTATTTAATGTTGGGGCAGAGAAAGAGCAGGTTCGGTACGTGGTGAAAGTATCTGAGCTGAGTGAAGAAATACCCGTGTTTCGGGAATGGGGATACTTGGAATGTCCATGGGGTGGCAGCGCACGTGTGAAAGAACGCGACCTGCTTTGTTTAACGGCATTGTAAATGTTCCGCCGCCTTCGGCAGAGCATGTTTGGATCCTCCTTTATAGAAGAATCCTAACTCCACTGCCACTTGACATTTTGTAATGCATAAATGGCATATTCTTTCCGGGTCAAGGGCCAATGTCGGCTACACAGCTATAGGAATTTGTTAGAAATTTCATGTTAGCAGAGTCTTGGGTAAAGTGGGAGAAATGCTTGTATGTTTACATATCATTATTTTATTGATGGAAATGATTGGGGGGTTTGCTGATTGGGGCTTGTGGGCTTTTTTTCTTTCCTTTTTTCCTCCACCCCTGCTAACATCCCCCAGTCAGTGGAATAGCAGACTTCCTATTTTGTTAGTGGAACCATCGGCTTTTATTTATTTATTTATTTTTTTGTATAAATGAAAAAAAGGTGACCATAAATGAGTGTAATAATGACTTTTTGAACTGTAGCAGGTAGGAAAAATAATGATCATGACATGGGTCAACTGAAAATAAAAATCAAGTCCTCAAACCTTTGCAGTAAATTAATGGCAGAGCCTGAAATAGAACTGCCCTGCTTACTCTCCTACTTATATAATTTCTTGAGGATATACTTACATCTGTCAGGTACAGAAAGCAAAAGCAGTCTCAGACTCTGTCAGTGTTTTGGTTTAAGGCAGTCTCAGACTCCGTCAGTGTTTTGGTTTAAGGCAAATATCCTTTGCCGTCTTATGCTTTCTGCTAATGCGTGAGAATTTGATTTGTCATGTACCTGATGAGTCTGGATTGTGAATGTGTGCGCACACACAGTGCTTACTTTCACATGTTTTCCTTATTTTTTTTTTTTCTGAATTCTTTAAAAATATTTGGCTTTCTGTCTAAGGAAAAATAAAATTTAATACAATGAAAATTGAAGAATAAATGTTCACATTAGCGATTATCCTTTTTCACTTCTGTTCCTATATTTTGAAATCCTCTTTGTGAAGCACACCGACAGATTTTGCATGGTTATTTCCACCTCCCAGTTCTTACTTTGATACCAGCGATGATGTCATTATGCTGTTGTGGTATCTTTAGAAATGAAAAGGAATGATTAACCAGGGAAATGGATTTGTTAAGACAGGTGGTGTGATGTGAATGTTGCCCTTTTTGCCAGACTGTTTAGCCCACAGACCAGGGCAGTACATCAGCTGCAGGTGACCATGTGGTGAAACTGATGTCACAGTCTTCTACTGTGATTTTTGTCTTATCTGCATGCAAAAATTTGCTTGTACTGATTTGTCTAGTACTTGGTGGTACTAGAAAATCAGGGAGAGATGCTCTAAAGACTGGGAAAAGATAAACATTTGAAGGAGAAAATGGCATCTCAGAATGCTGAAGAGTGGTTTAAATGCCAGACATTATCATATCTAAGTAAACCTGATCTCCTTCAAAAGGTTTTACATTGAAGGTTTTCTCTGGAGCCTGTTAGGGCATACAGTGTGTTTCTGTTATCTGTAAAAGCTGTCTTAATTGTTTGGCATAGATTAGACTGTCTGTTTTTGATGATAGCTTGGTTGTGAACACACTCAAAAGAGAGAAAAAGCTTTAGCTCACTGATGCTGTGGAGCTGCTTGTAGATAGCTGGAACACTTATCAACCACCTGGTGGGAGAGGTTTGGGCTGTTTGACTGAGGGAACTCCTATGTGAAAAGTGGGAAAGGAAGCAGGGAAGACTTGTGTTCCAACAAGGTGCTACTGTTTGTCATTTATCTTTATTTTTGTGTCTGAGGTGACTACAACAGAAAATATGTAATGGAATCCTCAGGCCTCAATGATGTGATATCCCTGAAAATATGTGCAGCTGGGATATCCCAGTGCTGCTTCCTGCTGGATGTACATGGATTGCATCTACACTGATGACTGAGTGAGTAGAAGTGTTTCTTCTTGATTCTTATTTGCTTTTATGTGTGTTTGGAGCTTTGTGTCTGCATTTGGTGCTTTTTAATGGGCACTTGAATGTGCCATTGCTGTGCCAGGAGTGGATTCCCCCTGATGAACCAAGGCTGAGATTGCACAGCAGCTGGAGCTCTCCTGCATCATGGGCACGGCGTGATCAGCTCTGTTCATGTGCTGTGCACACTGAGGACTGGCAGCTGGCAAAGATGTCATGTGGATAAGCAGTTCTGGAATCAACAGATTTCGGCAAATGAAACCTTGTTTTTTCCCCTCTTTGCAGCAGTAATGGCCAGCAGTTTCCTTGTCAGTGGACTGTCCTGTGTGTGACAGGATTAACATAAATTTTGAGAATGTCCCTTACTGCATTGGAAAGGGCAGTGCAAATAAGGTGACAAATTGAACAAGGCTCTCGCTGTTGCTAGCGGCATCTCTGATACTCGATATACCCTTTTAGCTGTTAAACTTTCTTTACTGCTACAAGGTAAAAATAGCACAGAGGGTACTTGGTGGAAGTAGGTGGATGAAGCCAATTCCATAATCTATTTGGTGAATGAAATGGTGATGTGATAACGGCAACATTGTTCTGAAGCGCTTTTATGGTTCTGTTGTAGTATTAATATAAGTTTCTTTTCTTCTGAAAATTTATTACTTTAATGAAATATGTTTGTGCAATCAAAACACCTTTGAATGGGTGCAGACAGCGTAGGTATTTGAAAAGCATGTGGTTGTTGAAGGTGGGATGGACTCACACTGGAAAAGTTTGTGCAGGGCTATATCCCATGCAAGGGACCACAGGCTGGAAGGTGGGAAAGACTCCTCTCCCTGAGCAGTGGTAGGAACAACCTGTGATTGACCGACCACAAGCCCCATTCCCTCTCTCTCTGTGCTGCTGGGGAGAGGAGATGGAGCTCAGGAAGGAGGGAAGAGTGGGAGGAAGGTAGTTTTAATATTTATTTTACTTTTCATTATCGTACTCTGATTTTGTAAGCAATAAATTCAATTAATATCCCCAATTCGAGTCTGTTTTGCCTGTGATGGTATTTGGTGAGTGATCTCTCTCCTGGACCTTATCTCAACCCATGAACCTTTCATTACATTTTCTCTCCCCTGTCCAGTTGTGAAGGGGAGTGATAAAGTGGCTTTGGTGGGTGCCTGGTGTCCGACCCACCACACACAGTTAATTGTGGAAGTGTCATGTAATATCTGCTTGGGGAACACATACCTCCTCCCAGGTTTAGCTTTTATGTGAAAATCACATTTGCTTTTGTCATTATCATGTGATAGAGGACCCTAAATATTCTGATTTTCAAATACAGTTGGCACTCTTTATTATCCTATTTACTGCATTTTCCATTTTTTTTCTCATTTAATTCACTCCCCTGCATTATACCTCATAATCTAGAACATAATGCACATGAGCTCTGTGCTATCAGAGGCAGAACTAGCCCCTGGTAAGGAGTTGAATATAAACATGAATATTTTTGTTCATTTTCATCAGACTGGATGGCAAAACCATGGTTTCAGTTCTTTACAGTCATATTTTCATGACTTCAAATATTCTTTCTTTTATGCCTGACTTGAATGGGTTTTAAATTCAGAAGGAACAATTTCAGAAGAATCCCCAGTAACTTCTTTATGCTGAAAATTAATTGCAATTGAATTATCATGTGTTTCATGCTTAAGGAAGCAGAAAAGCCTACCTGTAAAGAATTCTGAAGTGCTAATTTTATTCATCAATAACTATGGTAAAAATTAAAGTTCTCCAGCAATCCAGTCAGTGTGAAGCTGAGCTTCAGTGGTAGAGAAAAAGAATGCAAGTCAGACTAAGTAACGACATGATAAAATTTCTTGTTGAGTTCTTCCACAAACTAGTATGTTCAATTGGAATTACTGCATCAATAATAAAAAAAAAGACATTATAGGGGTATTGAGGAAGGTTGTAACAGTTGATTTCTTTTAGAAGCAAAGTCAGTAATAGATAGGTAGTATCTGAAAAAAAATAATGAGAGAGTTGAAATATATAAACATGTAAATGGATTAAGCAACAGAAAAATTTTCATTTTCTTTGGTAACAAAAACATTTGATGACAGTGAAAATTAATGGGTGCTAACAGGTATATTTATGGTGTCTTGACAGAAAAGCACTTCCATGTGGAAAGAGGTTGTTCTTCCCATAACAAAAACCCACCAAAACCCACAAAACCAGCATAGTAAGACTGTTTTTCTTGAAAAAGGCTTTGGAATCAAGCATTTTAGATTTTGTCCCTTCACACCATGATTCTCATATTCTAGGCTACTGTCAAAATTAAATTTCTTTTTGGAAGAAATGGAGGTGAATTTAAGGATAACATTTTTTCCTTAGGCTTTGGATTCCTTCAGTTTTCTTGCCCTTGGACAAAAAGAAATAATCTCTGAGAATCAGAAGGAGTTGGATGCTTTTGACTAAGAAAAGTGTTTAAATTTGTGCTTTAAAACCAGTCAGGGATATAAGCAGTCACCTCTGAGTCTCCAAGCAGTAGGAGTTAAGCCAAGATGTTTGACTAAGTAGCTTATTCTCATATTTATCTCAACTGGTATCTCTTGTGCTTTGCTTTGAAGTGTTTGACACCAGGTACTGGAAAGAGCTGTAGCAAAGCATTTGATGCCTGCAATTCCTTTCAGAGACTTTCCAGTCGTCATTGCTGCCTCCTGCTTACCCTACTGCTGTGGATCTGCAGCTTTTCTATGGATATTAGAAGGAGTCACTGGGCTGCAAGATTTGCTTCTCTCACCCTGTTCGTGTTTCAGCTTCGTGCCTCCCGTCATTAACAGAAGTTTTCGCAGACTGTCTTGGCAGTGTTTTTCTGAGTCATTTCTAAGGCAAGATAATCCTGTCCTGCACTGTCCCACTGTGTGACATAGTCTTGCAGAGAACCAGCGAGCACCAGGACAAAGTCAGGCACCAGCATGAAAACACAAGGATTTTAACAAGCAGATCTCATGGCTGGTTTCCTCATGAAGGATATACTCCAATCCAACTTACTGCAGCCTGGTTGCTTTGGCAGCATTTATCTCCTAAAGCTCTCTAAGTGATGTTGGATATCATTTGTGTAATGCCTTAGGTGGGTGTGACTCGTGGAGAAGGTGCTTCTGAGCATTTCCCACCTGCACCACGACCCTGTAGGCTGGGGTTTGCTGCTGACCCAGCACAGCACACACGCGTTCCCTGGCATGTACCAGGGGACAAGGGCTTGGTGTCTGGCTGTTCAGGTGGCTGCCAAAGGAAAGGACAAGGATGCCAGGCTCGAGGCAACTGCTTTTGTTTGTCGTGCAGAAAACCTGCAGGTGTGTGGCAGCAAGGTAAACAGGAGACAGTTAGTGATGAAGTTGTGTATTTTCTCAGCTATTTTCTTCTCTCAAAGACCCATTCTGCACCCTTTTAAACCTTTCATAGTTTTAAGTCATTAAGGAGAGAGAAAGTGTTAAGACTGTTTCTCTGGGCTGATACTTTCACCCTGTAACATAATCCTTTATGTTACAAGACTTTCTTCCAGGCTGTTAGCCAGGGACATGAATCACTGTAGCCTTAATCAAAGAAATGACAACTAAAATGGTGTGAGAGAGGCTTCCAAAGAACTGAACTCACAGTAGATTACAATGCTTTATTAGGCTAATAGACTTTAGAAAGTGCTTGTTTCCAGATTCCTCTCTTGAAGCTGTTCAAAACATGCTCCTGAGAGCAAGCTGAAAAAAAAAAAATCAATAGAGAGTCGTTTTGGCTATCACTTGCTTTTCTGCTGCAATGTGACTGATCCCATCAGAATTCACTTATTTAATGCTGAGAGGCAGAATCAAGGTTCTGGAACCATGAGCTGTATTTGTCAGGTTGCTTTCTTTTATCAATTACAACTGTTTTGAAGACACAGAAACTTCACTAATAGCCCAAAGTTCCTCCTGTTTCTTTGGGTTAGTAGGTTTCCATGCATGGAAAACTGACACTGTTGCCTTCAGATTTCAGCTCTGTTTCATTGCTTGACAGCATCATGTGTTGATTTTGAGATTTTTTTTCCGCTGAAGGCCTATTTTCTAAATCTCTTTCAGATGACACCTGACTACACTAATAGACTTTTTTTTAATAAAAATTTAGTAGTAGCTTATGCAGTCTATGCTTTTGTATGGAAATGGCGTAATTGGACACTAAGTTACCTAATTTGCATAAAAGTTGCAGATTCCTGATAAGCTACTGAAAGCCTGTGTCCTTTGGGAACACAAATGTAGAGACTGCTTCTGAGTGTTTTCTTACCAACAATATAAAATGTGGGAGTCTCTTCTGATGGGTAAATTGCTTATATGGTTCTGTATCTTCCTTGAACCTTTGCTTCAGCAGTTTCTGGTCCATTTACAAATGCTGCAGGGGTGACATATCCAGTGTGTGAACATATCCAGTGTTTGGGTACCCAGAAATAATGTGTCTGCAAAGTGATTAAGCACAGAGGAGTAATTTATTACTAAAATTATACAAAAGAAAAACTGGAAGACCACTTGTTCCTTTTAGTATCTGAAGCCATTATTTGAATCTCTTAATGTTAATATCTGTCTTTTTCTAGTTATTCTTTCTTTTTGAAGGACTTAAGGCAACTCAGCATTTTTAGACAGGATCAGGGAGAGTGTGTAGATTTGAAGATGTGAGTGCATTTCAAGATCTGAGTTTTTGATCACAGCATTCTTCACTCCCTTTCCATTAACTTTCTAATTAGGTTTACATTGCAATTTTCATTATTGCTATCACTGAAATACCTGTAGTCAGCTCAAGCAATGTATAAAATAAATTTATTTTATACAGAATATTTAACTACGCTGAATATTTCATTTTAAGCATGAAACTGAATAAACTTGATACTTCTGGCAAAACCAGTTTCCTTAATAAGAATAATCAATTACATTTTCTTTTCTGCCACATGGCCAGACATGCAGAGCGATTTTTTCCACCTGGGTTCCTCATGTCATTTGAAAAGCCAGAATTAAAAGGGACAGAACAGGGATTGCAGCCCTCTCCATTTCATTACATAAACTTTCCCCCTGTGCAGCCGATAGACTGAAAACAAAACTGCTTCAGAATAGACTCAATAGATCTTAAGACTGTGAGAACAAAAGAACTTTAATTCTATAGTGTGATTTTTGTCCTAGGAAATTAAAATTAATGTTATTGCGGGGACCCATAATCACGACTGTACATCAATGTAAAATGCACCTATGTCTTTCTGTAAGTTTGGCTGTTGTTTTTCCCCTCCCTCTTGTTACCCTCCCTGAAACTGCCATACCCTGGCTGTGAAGTGTAGCTCTCCTTTGCAACATGTGATCTGTAGTAAGAGAGACCCTGAAAGGTATAACTTACCCTCATCTCAGCAATTAATTCCTTCAGTATTTTATGGCATCTATACAGCCACTGGTAAGTTAAAAATAGTTGTGATAAGCAGAAATTAGAGGAAGTATATAAATAAGCAATTAAATACAGAAACAAGGAAGAAAAGTGTTTTCCCTGCAAGTGGGTTTTTATGTATGTGCTGCAGCTACTGTCTCCTCACTGGTGAGAAAACTCAGGTCATCTTCAGAAGTCTGAGGACCCTCCCTAGGAGGGAAATGTCTTTGTGGCTCTTTCTGTAACACTGTGTTGTGGCTTCTGCCAGCTAGAACAAGGCAGAAGTATCTCTCTCCAGGCTCAAGAGGTTACTACGTGTGTTCTAAAGAACGAGTTTTTACAACCTGTATTTTGAAGCCAGTTTAATTTTACTAATTCTTAATTCTTCATGCATGGTGTTTACAGAGCCTCTTAAACTTGATCATTCTTTTATCAGAATTTATTGTGTTTGAAATCGTCAGGGTCTTTGAGGTCCTAGGCCTGCTGTGACTCTGCAATATTCCTACAGATTGTTGCTAATTTTTTTTGCAGGAGCTTTCCTATTCTTTGCATATTGATACACTGTTCTCATCTCTCATATAACTAGTGCAGCATTTTGTTGTAAAATGTTGTTGTAAATCACTTTTATGTTTTAAAATGCCTTTGCAAGGTGGTGGAATGACTTAGCAGAAAATATTGCAGTTGCTGACAGCAGATTCTTTCCCTAAGAGATAATGCTTGCAAAAAAAAAATAAAAATGATAGTGTAAGCAGAAAAAAATCTGGAAGTCTCATTGTCCACTTTGGTTCTATGACCTTGGATGTAATTAGAAGACTTCCTAGCTTTGTTGCTCAAGCAATGTGTAGATAATCTTATACATAAACTTGACTGATTTTATGAAATAGGAAAAGTTATCCAGTCTAGGAGCTTGAAATCAAAGATAACTAAATTGATTTTCTTTTCCTAAGAATTTTTTTTTAAAAAATTGACCTCTCTGACCTGACAAAATACAGATTCTTACTTTTTTATCTTAGTTCCATCTACTAAGGAAAAAAGAAAATCAGGTTTTTGGTTGCTTTTTTTTTCCCTGAAAACCTTTATCTAATTAAAAAGGTATGAGTATTGCCATTATTCTACAAGGTTATTTGATTAGTTTTGTTATCTATTTCACTAGTGAGCATAGTCCTTAGATGTATTTGAATGAAAATAGGACTTTTTAATCTGACTCTATTCATTGTATCATGGGAAATCCAATTATTTCTCTTTCTCTTTTGTTGATGACCCTATTTTAAGTATCTGATGTCTGTGATTGCAGTTATGTGAATTCTGATTTTTGTAACACATATGCTGTTTTACATATCTTTATTTTATTGTTGTTAACCAAATCAGACCCAAGTGCCATCAGCCATTATGTGTTTTGTAGCATTCTGACTTAGTTCATGTCTTTCTTGCCATGTTTGTCTTTTCTATTGATTGTACTGAAGTGAAGAAGACAGTGTGGCAGTGCTGTTTATTTATTTATTTTTTTTTCTTTAGTCTACTCACTCTTTGTTTCTGGACCTCTGGAGGAATTATGGGAACTCTCATGCATTGCTAGCCAGTTGTGAGGGAGGAATGTCCGAGGGTCAGTGAATTCACTGATGTACTTAGACTGAGGATGTAGGAAGAAGAGCCCCCCCAGACCAGCACAGAGTGTTCAGGTGGCTGTGGGCAGCATGAGACTGCAGTGGCACTCGGACTGCTCCAGGAGCACAGTGCAGCTGCTCTTCATCACCTTGAAACTTCACATAAAAAAAGGCTCTGTCAACTTCCCAGACTCCTGAGCATGGCAGACCTGAGGTTACTTTTGGGGAAATGGCTGCTGGTGCTTTCTGATAAATCCAGTTCCTTCCTGGTGAATTTTTTTTGGAAAGGGAAGAGTACACAAACTTAAAGCTGAGTGCTAGTCATCTTAGGGCAGTAGCAGATGACATTCTCTCTCCTCTTCTCACCATTTTATCCTCAAACCGGTAATAGTCTTTGACAAGCATTGCTGTGATTAAGTAAAGAGACAGATTGCCTTCTTAAAGGTACTTCACAGAGTAGGAAAAAAATACTTTGAGGACTCCTTAGATTAATAATTCATAGTTAGCTGATGTAGCAGGACAAACAAAGTACACTCAAAGTTCCAGTTACCTGGAGATCATGAATGTCACTGCATCCTTAACATAATGGACAAGATGCTGCTTCAGGACTTCCAGGGACGATGTATTCATTGTTCTCCACTTTGTCCAGTGTAGCAATTAATGTGATTAAGCTAGCGCCAAATCTGTTTTAAATACTATTGCACTGGGTCGTTAACTTTAACACCGTCATCATATTCTCCCTGGTGCATTTGCCTTGCTGAGGGACGGTACTAATGCTTAGCATTCACTTGAATCAAGAATATATTAATGCTTCTCTAGTTCTCAAGACATTATTCATTGTTTGTGTATTAGGAATTACACTAGACTAATAAGGGAAAAAAATTCAACCCTATATCCCTTAGCCACTTGAAACTCCCACTGGCATAGTAGCAAGTGTCTTTATACCCATAGTTTGCACGGCTATTGGTGTTTAGCCAGTCGTATGTGTTGTTTTTATCTTGATGGACGCTCTGTTAGGCAACCTTCAAGACTGCCTAGAATAAAGGAAAACTGGAGCTGTTCATAGCTCCTATGAAGGACATGATGCAGTGTAGTCCAGAAGAATTGCCAGGTAATTCTCTAGCAGTTCCTTTTATTCAAAAGATCCATCAAGCCGTGCTGGATTTTCTAGTGAGCACTGTTGGGATTGGCTGGACACTGCTACAAGGGGTGCCTGAAGATGTGGGTAGTAGGTCTAGACCCCAGTGAAATGGTTTTTAGAAATAACAGATAGTGGCACAAACTGCATATGAAATTTGTTGAGTTTGGAAAATTGACTTGTGTTTAAAAGAGTCCGAATGATCAGAATGAAGGGAAATTCATCCTGCAGAGACTTGGGAAAAGGTTCTGGTGTCAGTTAGACAACCGTGAACCCAGAGAAATACTTACTCAAGTTGCAACTGGTGCAGGTGGCTTCTAGTCTTTGTCTGAAATCCCTCATGTACTTGAAACAATGAAGTGGTTTAATATCACATGTAACAGTACCTCTATGCTAGAAACTTATTGTAACAAAAGATGAAAAATGCATTGATTTTTTAATTACAGGCATCGGTCTGTCGCTGCTCTCGTTCACATGTGGGAACAAGGGTAAGAACAATGTCTAAAATAAATTCTTATTTTATAATTTTATAATTTGCGTGTATTTGATTTTAGGAGAATGAGTCCTTGGCCTTGAGCGTAAAGGGAAGAGGAAATGCACTCATGTGGGTCTATGTCCGAAAAAATTCTTAGGGAAGCATTGAGTAAGCACATTTATCTGCTTTAAATCTAAACCATTTATCAGTGGTTTTCTGACATGCTCTTCAAATATTTGTGTTGCTCTACTTGGGAGAGATTTTAAAGAAGTCAGATATTAAATTGTAAACATTTTGGGTTCACCCACCATGATATGTGAAAGTCTGTTAGGAACCAGTGTGGAAATCGATCTGGGAACTCAGTTCCAGTAAGATTAGAATACTTTCACAACTTAGGGTGCACTGTTCCATGTGTAGAAAAGCACATAGTTGTCCAAGGGCTTGTATACCTAGGAACAATCACTGAATTAAGGTAACCTTATTCAGTAAAGTCAAGACCTCTATAGGTGAGATTTGTACCACATTAAATACAAGAGGGGCTATCATCAAAGTGTAAATGTGAAAACATTTATTTTTACTTTTGTGACTACTTTTTAAAGATGTGTAACCTTCTCTGAAGTTCATAAAGCAGTCAGAGATCTCTTTCTGGAGCAGGCATTGCTGTATTTTTATGCACCAATCTATATGAACAGCTACATGTCCGTAATTATGCTTGTTTTTAACCTCTTCCTTGATTATTTTTTTATTCTGAGTGCTTGTAATTTTCAAAACAACTCTCAACATGCAGTTTGACCTGAAAGGTCCGAATTAAATGTCTACAACCCTGTTCCTATAGAGCTGGTGAAGAATGTGGTGGATTCCCTCTCCCTCGGTACAGCAGGAGCCATGTTGTGTTAATTAACTCTTTTCATAGCTGCATCATTTCCTAAAAAAAATTTTGGAGAACTGGTTGTGGCTGTGGATAGAAGTTAACTTCTTCATTTTCAGCCCTGGTACATACCATAAACTGAATTACCTCTAATAGTCCTTCTGTTCCAAAATCGTTAATTTTTTTGTCTCGGCAGCCTTTGAAAGCATATGTCTGCAGCACTTTGTATCTTGAAATAAACCGAGGGAACTTTCACACTACTGTAGAATCATCTGACTTGGTAAGTACCAGGGAAGATGGAGTTTTTCTTGTGCACCAGCCAGATGGATTCCACAGATTCCATACTGCACACTCTGATCTGTAGTCTTGGCAATAGTTAGTTTCTAATGTATATTTGAGCTTTGGTGTTTAATTTGTGATGACCTTCATTTCATTAGTTAATGATTTTAAAGTGTGCAATCCACTACCTTTTGTTTTTTTTATTCAGTAGCCAGGTACTTCTAGAAATTGCTTTCCAGTAGATTCTCTTACTGTTTTACATTTTTAGAGTGAGGGTGGACGGGAGGACAATTTATTACTTCTTGGACATTTTCAAACTTTTTTACAAAATTGGGATTGAGCATATATAATGCTTAAGAAAATTTCCTTTCAATGACCTAGTCCACTTCCCTGTGAGCAAGTTGGACCTCTTCTGTGCAAAATCCTACAGAAAATATATTTTTGGGCAGAGTAGGTATATCTGCACTTCTGTCCTTTGCATCGTCCTCAAATACTGGTTGTTTTTTCTATTTTTAAAATGGTAAAACACAGTGAATGTCCTTTGGACATTCTCTTTTCCAGGTACTTGGGAAAATATGTGCCTGTTTATCAGATGTTCTAGGTGTGTATTGCTCCTGCACAGTTCCCCAGAGAATTTGCTTTTTCTGTGGGAACCAACGCAACCTCAAACTCTTATTATGACATGTGCCTGTCAGGAGTAGCTTAGGGGGCAGGTGGGAGGTGAGAAGATACTTCTCTAAATAAGGGACCCTGTGAAATCCTTACCTGAAAGAAAAGAAAGACTTGTGTGAAGGTAGCACGGGATTTGTTTATGGGTGAGAGGAGGGGAATTGTTTCATAATGTATCCAAGTTAAAGCAGTAGCAGCCTGCTTTGCCTGCATTCCAAAGGACTTGCAGCACATTAAAACCATTCAGGGAAGTAAGAGGGAACACAAGAGCCTTAGGTGTTATTTCATGTAGG
Source organism: Machaerirhynchus nigripectus (assembly GCA_013397975.1). Lineage (NCBI taxonomy): Eukaryota > Metazoa > Chordata > Aves > Passeriformes > Dicruridae > Machaerirhynchus > Machaerirhynchus nigripectus. The sequence continues at coordinate 353,385 of VZRQ01006851.1, read as the reverse complement.
CTCATGTAAAAAAATCCAAATTTTGTCTATGTATTATTTCCATATATGATGAGCTCCTTAGTTCCTCAGAGAACACAGAGCTTTCTGAGGATAAGAAATGTTAGGCCCCAGACTAGTGAAAAATAATTCCCAGGATGAATTTTTCAAACCTTTCAGATGAAAATCATGCAAAATTAAAAATAAAAAAGTGCATTTCAAGGTTAAGAGATTATTGCAATGAGATGAGTATACAAAAACATGCATAAATTATGCCGACTACAGGAAGCCTTTTAAGCTATTATTCTTACTAGTGTTGCATTCAGTATTTGTAATATAGAATTTAAGGAATTTGGCCTTATGCCTGCATCTAAATTAAGGTGGAGTAGTTTATAAGCAGAATAAAATGCTCAGTGTTTCATATTAACAACAAGTAAAATAAAAGATCTGCCATAAAAGAGGATGAAAGAGATATAATGTCTAAGCTGGGTACATAGGCCCGTCACAGGGAAGACCATCTCTCCTTAGGGAATTTGCTTAGTTCACAGCAATTGCTAGCACTTTGAACTGCATTTTGACTTTGGTACAAAATATATTGGACTATTTGGAGCTTACTGACCATGTCATGTAAAACCTACACTCAGTAAATGGCATGCAAGAACAGTATAAATATCAGTGTATATGTATAGATAGATAACACATAATTACCAGTAAGCTGTCATCATGAATACAAAATTATGGTGATTATGAGAACAGAAAATAACTACCTTTCTGCCTCTCTTTTTAATACTAGTACATATTCTCATGTGAAAACCACAAGTTCTTTTCCAGGTCACTTTTGCCTGTGCTGTTCTTTTTTGGTGGAAATCTTGAGAAAAAGCATTCTGAAAAAAGGAGATTTTTCAAGCCCTCATGGACAATCCATATTTGACATTTTCCAGCAAGTTAATCTCCTTTGCAAAGCAAATTCATTATTGATCAGATAGTTTTAGGCATAAAACACCGTAAAGCCACTGCAGACTCTACAACAGATTTCCAGCAAACTAGCAAGTGTGGGGTAGCATGAAACAAATCAAGTATACCTTGCGACAGTTTGTTGCTTTTCCGAAGAAGAAATAGATTTTTTCATGCAGTAATGGAAAATTCTCCCATATCATGGCTTGTCTAGCATGTGTTTCCAGAGGGTATCATTACAGATAATGGACTTTGGTTTGCTTCTCCTGGGGACTTCAGAATTTGCAGAGCAACAAAATTTGATTGCCACATTCTCAGTGCATCCTTGCAAAGTCCATGATAGACGCAATATCAAAACTGTCAAAAGATGCAAGCAAACAAAACCCACAACAAGTGTTAAAAGGCTAAGTATGTGTTTGTGTAAGTGACACTGAACTTCAAGATTACATCTGCAGAAGACCCTGCTGCTTGTGGGCTATAATGCAGAGTAACAATTACAGAAAAATTGCAGAATGGCCAGTAAGGCAAAATTAGCCCTTGGTGTTATTTAAGCAGGCCTGTTGTAATGATGCTCTTTCATGGGAGCATTTAGATGTAATGTGAGGCACTTATGGATATTGGTTATACATTATAAACATGAATATCCTATTTCTTATCTTCTCTGAAATGACCTTTCACACTACCCTACTCTCATGTCTTTTTGCTAAAAGGATTTGCAGCTTGCACATCTCTGTGTTTCAGACTGGTTGGTGCATATGCATTCTGTGCTTTGGCAGGTGCGGGTGCAGTTCCTAATCTCAAGGCCAGCAATCCAGTTATTTGCTAAATGTGCAGGTTGGCCGTGGCATCACTTTTCCAACTGAGGCCTGGCAGATTCTGTACAACAGGTTTTCATTGCAGGGATCATCTCCACGTTACTGATGGAAAATTTGAGTGTGGTACATGCTGTAATAGTTCCATTATAACATGCACTGCAGAAGGAACTACAGTCAGATTCAGGTTTTTGGCACAGAAGAGCTGCAAAGCTGTGTGTGGTTCTCACCATGGCATTAGGCTGTGGAACCCTTCTACCGTGTTGTAGATTCTATGTGAATTCAAAAAGTGGCTATGCAAATTTGTGAAAGTAAAATTCTTGAAGGATGGGGAAGCAAAAATATATCAACTCTGGGTCAAGAAGTCTGAGCTGCAAGCTGGGGAAGGTTGTGAGAATATACTTTACTGTTATCGTTCCAAACTATTTTTCTTTTTCCTTTACATTCACTCTTGGTATCTGTTGGAGCACAGATACTTATAATAAGTTCTTAAAATCTTTCAGGATTTTTTTCACTGGAAAAATTATTTAGCAACAAAGTCTTTCACAAAAGTCTTGAGGGTGCTTCAGCCCTTCTCACATGGGGAGGAGTTGGTGATAGCCTCCAAACTGAGGTTAAATATGTTTGTACCTTCTTGAACCTAAATCTCTTTGTTGCTGTCTCCCTGATGGCTGTACCTTCTAGGGTTCTACTAGCAAGCTCAAGCTACCTGATTTAAACTGATGTTCCCCTGTTTTTAAGGTGGTCAGTGGTGGCTGAGTTACTATCCTGATGTGGAGTGGGAAGTAATGTGAATAGTTCACTTTATTATGTAGAAAAGCCAAGTAATTGTAACACAGATGGAATTCAACTATATCATTCCATCTCCTTCCCTACAGGTGCTTGGACTTGTCTCAGCATATTGCCTGGTTTCACCAGAGTAACAAATCCAAAAAACTGTCAGGTTTCCATTATCACCATGTCTTTGGCACATGAGGTAGATTTTAAGTAGATGATTCATGAGAATACGTTGTTGGAAAGGGCTGTGCTGAAATGTGTGTGACAGATGTCAAAGAAATATTACTGATATATTTTAAGTGCTGCTCCCAGCCGAGGCATTCCTGAAAGTGTAAATATCCTATAGCAACAAGAAAAAAATCCTTCTGTACTCATCAGGAAGTGCTTTGTATATGGTTTTCTGGAGCCAGGCTGAACACTTATGATGCTGACAATACACAAATATAGAATAACGATATTAAAGTCATCTTTCAGGACAGCATTCTGAGACACACAGCTGTGCTCCCATGCTACTTTCCAGCTTTAGCGTAAAGGTGATTTCCTCTTCACTGCCTTTTGTCATTTCTTAGCGCTGTAAACGGAACACTTATTTTTCAGCTTGCAAAAAAGTTTGTGTAAAATGCACAAAAATTCACAAGGGCCTTGTAAATGCCAGCTACGGCAAGTTATTCAGATGGAAATGTTGCCACACGTGCAAGACTGTTTAAACCGTATAAATAACTAGTTACTTGTCTTGTGCTTTGAAGTATCACTATGATGGAGATCCTTAAAAATTAAGACAAAATTTAAAAAAAAAAACAAACAACCCAAACTCTCCAAATAGTTTAGGAATTCCAGACAGGATAGGAGGATAACTAGGGGTAAAATCAGTCCACCCAGATGAGAGTGAAACGGAGTGCACGCCAAGCTTAGGACAAGGACCCTCTTGCACTTGTGGCTGCTCTCTAGGAGCCATGAGAGGAAAAAACTGACATTAATAATTTTGACCAGAAAGATATGAATAGCTGCGAGACCACAGCTGTTGGCAAGGATTTTCCCAGGAAATCCAACAGCACCTAAGGAAAGTGGCAATAAAAGGGTAAGAGCCACCAAAGCTCTGCCAAGACTTTGTGACTCCATGAACTGAGTTCAGTTTCTGTTTTTATTGGAAGACATCCTTGCAAGTTAACAGATCTGAAATTTCCTTATACTTAACAATATTTACCAATCATTATGGCTGTAAATGACACTGAAATTACACTTTTTTTTTTGGTTTTCTGAGTCCAATAAAATTGTTGGGGTTTTTTGTTTGTTTGTTTGTTTGTTTTGTTTGTTTTTTTGCACTGCAATGTATTGAGGGAGTTTTATGGACTGAAATGGAAAACAGTACTTACAACTGCACTGATACCAAGGAGCAAATATGAATAAAGATATGTTAAAGTGAAAATAAACATAATAACCAAATACTAAAAAGATTACTAAATATACAGTTAAATCACAATTTAAATTTTAAAAAGTATTTTTCCCGATCATAATTTATGTTAACTTAATATCTTCTGTGCTACAGAATCAGGTTTGTTTCAGGACAGCAATCAAATGAAAAGTATCTGTGTATCAGGTGTGTTAGTCCCCTTCCTAAGGCACAGGCAAATCAGAAAGATGGCTTTGTCATCTGAAATTTTCCTCTTCTGCACAAAATTATAAATGAAATAAAGAAATATATGCCTTAAGGAATATATGCATAAGGAACTTAAGCATATAATAACATCAGAATCAATGATTTCTGCCTAGAGAAGTGACCTTTTCTACAGCAGCCAGTGTTCTGTTTTATAAATATTTGATGAAACGCTTTAGATTGGGCTTGTTCTTAACAAAGGAGATAAGTGGGTGTAAATGTGCTGTGCTTGCCGTGGGCTCGATGGGCAATGCTGTCCTTACCAGCTGCTGGACCTTCTAAGAGGCTGTGTGAGGCTGTGAATTTGGCCTACACACCTTGCTGTTGCAGTAAAATAAGTAAAATATGTATGTGTGCCTATGTGTGTGTCTGTATCTATTCAAGCAACTTAATTCCTGCTTTGTGTCTGATTCTCTAATGCTGGAGTTAAAAATCCATTTCTGTGTTTTCTCCAGTATAGGCCATGCTCTGAGCAATGGCCACAGAAATCGTCTTTCCTCTTGGTTTCTGTCTGCGAGTTCAAATGAATTCCATGATGTGATACTGTCAGCTAGTTTTGTGCTTTCATGTATTTGCTCAAAAAGAAGCGCACTTTTGATGTTGTTCTACTTATGTCTCATCAAAGGTTTCATAGCAGCTGCATTTCATGGTTCTCTGCAAAACCACCTGGAAAACATCCATCGTCTGAAAGTGATATTCTTAAGAGCGCCTTGCAGACTCAGATTTGCAGGTTGCTGAATGCTGCTAAATTGAAAACGACCCTATTTGAAAGGAAATGGATGCCGTCAATCCTCTAAGAATATCAAAAGCTACAGTACAAACAGCTCACAAAATGTAATGGGTGTCTAGAGATCCAGCTGTAAAGCTGCAGTGTAGTGCAATCTGTTGAATTTTAGTCATATAGAGTAAGATTTTGCATATCTTAAAATGATTTTATAGTGGATGGCTATTTTAAACATTTACTGAATATGTGATTACCTGTGCTTATTGAAAGAGACAAGACCTGTGTTTAAAGGAATTGTAGTTAAATACTCCTGTTACCTTCATGTCTTCCCCTATCAAGCTGTCAAAGACAAAAGCATGTGCATTAAGCTTTACGCCTGCTTATCCAAAAGTAATTGCATTTAAAATACCATTGAAAAAGGATCATTGCTGCAGTTCAGAACTGGTTAGAAGGTACTTGAAATACTATTTTTTTAAAAGAGAGATGAGGAATAAATTATGCATGTTCATGATGAAGTTACTCATGAGGTCCTCAAGGAACTGTTTGTGTACTTGTGCTGGTTTACATATTCTATATATGCATAAATTATTAATCAAAAGGTAAATAGTACTATCAACAACAAATTTTGTTCCCTCAATTATCTTAAACAGTGAAAACTTAATTGGACTGCAGAGAGTTTGAGAAGGATCTTTTAGAATTGTATTATGCAGTAATATGATAACAATTTTTTCAAAAGTGCTAGGTAATAAGCAGAGGAAATCCTGATATAACTCTACAGTGATCCCTAAACTGGCTGTTGTTATTCAGAAGAAAAAAAAATCTCAGAGATATTCTTGATGGTTCTCTAAGAATGTCAGCTGAAGGTTTACACTGGATTATTCCAAGTGGCTTTAGAAAACACTAATTTTGGTGAAAATTCTATGCTTTTTTTAGCAAATCCATTTTGAAAAAAAAAATCTTTATTAAAAGTGTTCTCATGTCCACCTTGTTCCTTTAAAGTAAATCATAAAATAAATCAAATGTAATTAAGATCCTTAAAGTCCAAAATTAAGAGAAAATACTAAGTAAAATGAGAAGCTCTGTTGTGCCTTTTTGTTTTATTCAATAGCAATCTGCTATTCCTTTCCATCAATCATTTCTTGTGGCACTTAATGCTGTGATTCATACCATTAATTTATGCAGAGAATTACATAGATGGTATGTAATAATTAACTACTACATGCTGTAGTATGGTTTCACTAACTGCTACATGAAAGGATGGATATCTCCATACTGATCTGACATTTTTGCTGTTCAGGTGATATAAAGGAGCCAGATGCTGGCTGTAATTAATCAGCAGAGAATTGTTCTTTTGATGGAAAGCTCTCAGATGGAAAAAAGCACACAGAGCTGGCTTCTGCACCAAACACTTCTGCTTTTGACATCGGAAGAGGGACAGGATTTTGATCCATTAATCCAGCTGATATGTAATATTTTATGAAAAACATGTGTTGCTAGGACTTTAGGTTAGTGTTGGTTTGCCCTCAGAATTGTGGAGCTGTAATTATTTCCTTGTTTTTCATCTGCTACACTGATCAGATGAAAAATTTCAGGAGATAGCATAATGGAAGAAGAATTTGGACTCTACCATTTTTTTGAGAAATGGTTATTCTCTTGAAAAATAATTCCAAAAAGTATTAAATGATGTGAAACTTAGTCCTTTAAACTATTTCTCCTGCTACGTTGACTAGGAGGATCTCATTAGTCACAAGAAGTAAAAAAAAGGAGTACTCAGTTTAAGAAAAATGTTTCTTTAAAAAAGGGAATTTATTGTTTAGGATTTACACAAGGAGCAGGTAGTAAGGTGCCCTTCTCTCAGGGTCACCCAAGTAAGTAGCATGCATATGTTTTCTGTAAAACTGCTTCCCCTGTTTCTGCACTTACAGTACATTTTAAGAAAAGGAAGATAAATTCATACCAGGAAATGGAATACAAAATGAAATCTTTACTCAAAGTATAAACCAAAAACAGTTTGTGGAGATTTTTTAATGATTGCTAAAAAAAGAAAATGATGGGGTTTAACTCTGCTGTAGTTTTATATCATCTCCTATTCCTTCCAGATTAAAGCAAAGAAGAAATCCCCACGGGGAAGATGAAAACGAGTGGTTTATCGCGGGTACGGACGGAGGAGATGAGCTGTTCGCTGAGGAGGGACGGCCGCGGCCGGATCCGCAGCTCCGCGGGGCGCCCCGAGCTGCCGCCCCGCGCTG